>OZ017738.1:234939461-235111961 GCA_963969285.1 Odontomyia ornata | reverse complement strand
AAAGCCATGTGTTCTTCATCCTAAGCTTCTTCCACAATGTACGTTCGCTGCTTGTGCTAAATGTAGGGCACATGATTCGGTTGTGCCTGTTGTAGATCTCATCCAGGATGCAGTTAGGTTTTGTCATCATGTTGGTGGTCGTTCCAGGAGAGCATATCAGTAGCTCTTCCTCGGACTTGCATGCGTCTAATTCTTCTTGGTTCAGAATGAAATAAACTTGACGACCGAAATTTACTGCAATTGTGGGAGGCCCTGCATCAATCATGATGTAACGATGTGTATTTTGTTTATGTGGAACAGCCGTTATGTGGATGAGATCGTATCTGGTATTTTCAATTATCGTGAAGTATCCATAACTTGAGGCTCCCTCCTTACTTCGTTTTAGGGATATTCGCTTTTGAGGGCTCCGTAGAATTTCGAAAGCAAAACCAATTTTCCGTTTGGTATTTTAAATCATAGTGTTGATTGTATTGAGTGAAATGAAATTAGGGATGCTCTCGTGACCATACATGGGTCTTGTTAATTTTGAATACTTTAGGCTTATATGCTCGTAATAATCCATTGCCGTAAGATATGTTGATAATACTTGAATGCTGAGCCTGTTGTGATCAATTTGTGCGTACCATCTTTTTATTTCATTGACAGCGCCGATTACTTGGTTCAATTTTTTCCCGAGATTCTTTAGTTTAATCATGGTCATATTATTCGACTGTGATATTTTCGTGTTTAAGAGCATGCCTTGGTGACTCACAGTTTTGAAGATATTTTGCTGGTTTTCCTGCAAGGTATCTATATCGGTGTAGACTTCGTCGTTAACACCGAAAACAGCAGTGAGTAGCTTGCCAACTAAGCCTCTTTTTGGCCTGGGATTCGAAATAGCCTTAATTTCTCGGATATGGCTAAGTATTTCAAACTGTCTTAACTCCATATGTTGTACGAGTGCCTCACAGTGAGTTAACTCTGATAAATCTCTTGTCTGATAGCACATGTTCTTGACCTCCTTCAGGGTAGATATAACACTTTTCTCATCTTGTACAGTTGTGTTTATGGGAAAATTTACTTCTAATCTGAGATTCCCACGTAAAACACGAGCATTGCCCAGTCTTTCAACGTAGAACCCTCCTTTAGGTCCGATAGCCTAGTAGTTGGGATTCGTAGAACTAGCCAGACCCAGAGTTAATAGGGAAAACATGAGGAGGGCTAGATTCATAAGCTTTGTTGCCCAGGTGCAAGGAGCAATTCTCATTTTCTTTTTAGGCTGCTTATTTATTTTAATTTGGTCGAATGCGTCACATTTTGGTTTCTGAGGATTGGCTTGAAGAGGTATAGACTGAGGTCTGGTTTGAACAGGCGTAGCTTTAGATTTGGTTCGAACAGGCGTAGTTTGAAGTCTAACTTGAACTGGCTTAGTTGGAGAGTCGACTCGTTGCTCATCATGCAATGCTATGTGCGCTTGGATTCTTCAGACCTTTGTGTTTGCTTCGGTGCACTATCCTCGGAGATCTCGACAGGAAGACGACAGAGATTGATCATCGCGACCTTCTTGAATTTGTTTCCGCTCTATTTGACCATAGCTTTTTGTACTTTAGCATCTGTTCCTGGTTGCACTTCATGAATTCGTGCAAGGGGCCATTTGGTCGGTGGCATGTCTCTTTCTTTTATTAGGAGTAATTCCCCAATTTTGATATTTTCTTCATGCTTAGTCCATTTCGTGTGTCGTTGAAGAGTGTGCAAATATTCATTTGTCCATCTGTTCCAGAATGTTTGATGCATTGCAGTGAGCATCTGCCAACGTTCATGTAGAGTTTTCTGTGATCTATCTGGTTCTGGTAGAGCTAGCAATGGGCGTCCAATCAAAAGATGACCAGGTGTCAGAGCTTCCAAGTCATTTGGATCACTGGATAGGGGTGTAATTGGCCTTGAATTGAGACAGGCTTCTATTTGACAAAGTATCGTGGAGAATTCTTCAAAGGTTGGAACTATCTTGGCCTCGTCAAATACTCGTTTGATATGCCCTATGACAGACTTCACTCCAGCTTCCCATAAGCCTCCAAAATGGGGCGTAGCAACAGGTATAAAATTCTAGGAGACTCCATCTTTGGCTGTTTTTCGTGCTAAATCGCTTGTGGATCTTTCAATGGCTTCTTGCACGTCTTTATCCATTTGACTGCTCGCTCCGACAAAGTTCGTTCCATTGTCACTAAATATTTCCTGACAGAGCCCTCTTAGACTGATGAAACGCTTAAACGCCGCCAGAAAGGCTTCTGTCGACCGATCACTTACAAGCTCCAGGTGGATAGCTTGTGTCACCATACAGGTAAACAGGGCGATGTATCATTTGAGGATCGTTGATCCTCGTCCTTTAGACATTCTTGTGCTAAAGAGCCCTGCATAGTCTTCACCATAGTGTGAGAATGCACTTGATGGAGTGATGCGTACGGTGGGTAGGTTACCCATTAGTTGCTCATTAGCTCTGTTTGCGAATTTACAGCAGGTTATGCAACGATGGATCTCATATCGGATAATCTTTTGATCGTTTACCACCCAGTATCTAATCCGCAGATAATTCTGAACGAGCCGAAGGCCTCCGTGATTGGTTTTTATGTATGCCTCCCTAACAATCAGATAAGTTATATGGTTGCGTTGCGGTAGTAGAATGGGGAACTTCGCGTCCTGCGAAATGTTTGCATTTCGGAGTCTTCCTCCAACTCGAAGGATTCCCATCTCGTCTATGAAAAGATTGAGTGATCGTATTTTGGCGCTGGCTCCTTTATTTGCCTTCAAATCAGCTATGTCTTGAGAGAATACTGGTCGTTGAATGATGGAGATCATTTTGAGATGTGCGCTTTGGAGCTCAATGGGTTATAAGATGCCAATCCTCTTCTCATGACTTGGCTTTCTACAATTGTTGGCAAACCTGAGGCAGAGACTAAAGATTCTTGTCAATTTTTGTATACTAGAGTAGCGTTCCAGAAGCTCGAATTCTTGTTTTGTTGTACATGTTGATGCTATTTTAATAGGGGCTTCGATGTTAGCCGTTTGTAACAACCTACTGGGACCACTCCACCATAACTTATGGTTGTGTAATTCTTTCGGACGTATTCCTCTAGAAGCACAATCGGCGGGATTTTCGTCTGATCTCACATGATTCCATTGCCACTTCCCACCATCTAAAGTCTGTACGTTGGAAACTCGATTCGCGACATAGGTATCTAATGAAGATGGTTCCTTCTTCAGCCATGCCAGTGTTATCGTCGAATCGCTCCAAGTGAAAATTGGTATGTTAGTCAAGCCCATAGTATTAGCTATTTGATGCAGAAGATTGTAGAGAAAAGCAGCTGTGTTAAACTCAAGTTTTGGAAGTGATATTTTTGATTTCAGTGGCGTAACTTTAGTTTTTGCGCAAAGTAAAGTTGTTCTGATAGCTCCAAAGTCATCGGTTGGCTTGCTGTACACAACTGCGGCATAGGCAACTTTCGAAGCATCGCAGACGCCATGAAGCTCTATGTTGTCTTTAGAAGTGTAGTGGCCCCATCGTGGTATCTTTATGTTTTCCAGGCCTGCTAAATCCGTTTCGAAGCTATTCCAGCGCTTCACAATCTCTTCGGAAGGCTGGTTATCCCAATCCAGTCCAGTTTTCCAGACGTCTTGCATAAGTATTTTTGCTCGTATAGTGACTGGAGCCAGCCATTGTAGTGGGTCATAAATACTGGCAATGTTTGACAATAAAACGCGTTTTGTCAGCTTTCGACCATTTTCAAATTTTGGTATCTCTAATTGAAATTCGTCTTTACTGGGATTCCAATGAACCCCTAATGTCTTAAGCGATGCATCTTCAGTTATTTGAAGTAGTCCCTTCTCTTTTGCATCTTCAGGGACAGCTGCCAATAGCTCTGGATGATTACTAGTCCATTTTCTAAGGTTAAATCCACCCTGTTTCAGTAGGCATGTGATTTCCCTTTGTAGTTTTATTGCCTCCTCTTTGGAATCTGCCCCACTGAGCATGTCATCGACATAAAAATCGTTTAGAAGGGCTTTAGTCATGCGTGGATTCATGTGTCCCTCATCCTTTGCTAGCTGAATAAGACATCTTACAGCTAAAAAGGTGGCACATGCTGTGCCATATGTAACTGTCTTCAGCTGATACTCGTTAACTGTTTTCGAGTTTTCGTCCCTCCAAAGGATTCGTTGGTAGTCTCTATCTTGCTTTGCTACAATGATCTGCCAGAACGTCTTCTCAATATCTGCGGTATAAACGTACTTATGTTTTCTCCATCTTTATAAGATTTGGGCTCGGTCTTGCTGTAACGTGGCACGAGTATAAAGCAGATAAGTTTAGGTAGGACCTTCTGCGGAATTTGCTGATGCATCAAATTCGACTCGGATTTTGGTCGTAGTGCTATCTTCTTTAAATACTGGATGGTGAGGTAAGTAAAAAACGTTTCGAGTATCTCCGCTGTAAGGAACAACTTTTTCCATGTGTCCGAGTTCAACATATTCCTCAAGAAACTTTTGATATTCTTTTTTCAATTTTGGATCTCTTTCAAGTCTTTTCTCGACTTGCTTGTATCTTAATAAGGCTTTAATACGAGATTCTCTAAGTGGTTTTATGTTAATATCATCTTTGAATGGGAGCTGAACTGTATACCTTCCACGATTATCTCTATCAAATGTTGCTTGAAAATGTTCTTTGCATATAACTTCAGTGATTGAAGGCTCTCTTTCGTGATCTTCATTGTCCATCTCAAAGAACTTTTCCACAGATTTATGGAATTCAGTCATTGAGATGCAAGCTGTTATTTCTTTTGCACTTCTGTTAGCCTTGGACAAGGTTTTACCAGATAAAATCCAGCCAAGATTTGTTTTTTGTGCTAATAATGGATCTGCTTTCCGTAAGCCTTCTTCAATTATTTCTTCTAGCACCTCTGCTCCAAGTATGACATCAATTCGTCCCGGGGAGGCAAAATTAGGATCTGCTAGCCTTAGTTCTGGGATCTTACTAGAATTAGGTAAAATTACTCGATCTTCTGGTAATATCGTTGTAAGTTTTGGCATGATTAATGCTTCGACTAGGAGGGTAAATGTCGATTGGAAGTGTGGTGCTATAGACATGTAGACTTGATTTCGTACAGTCGATGTTTTTGTTTCACCAATACCGGAGATCGTTGCAAAAATAATTTGCTTTTTAAGTCCTAGCCTCTTCGCTGTCTTTGAAGTAATGAAGGATGATTGGGAGCCATGATCAATGAGGGCTTGTAGCAAGATTTGTTGTCCAGTGCTCGTTTGTACATTTATTAAAGCTGTTGGGAGCAGAACATTTATATTTACTTCCTTAGTATTCACTGCAGGAGCCGATGGCTGGCATGATTCATTTGTGGCAATATTGGAGGTAATAGCTTTAATGTTTGGGAAATGCAGAAGCGTGTAGTGTGGTTTATTGCACTCAAAGCATCTACGTGAGCTTTTGCATTTGATGCTTTTGGCGTGAGTGAGGGAATTCTTGCATAATTCATTCGACGATATGAATTTATGGCGATCTTCAGTGGAGAGTTCCTTAAACTTGCCGCAGCGTAATATGAAATGCTGCTCCTCGCAAAATATACAGGTTGGTTATGTCATTGTAGTGAAAGCTCTTTTCTTGGTGGGCTGTTCGTGGGGCTGTGGTTTGATTGTTGTTAAGACTTCATGTTTTTTCAAAAGGAAATCGTAGAGCTGTTCAACTGATGGCACATCTTTGTGGTTGCTTAAAGTGTCTTCGAACATGCGGATGCTTTCAGAGTCAAGCTTTCGCGTCGCAGTATGAATTATGATCAGATCCAACTGATCCGTGTTAAAAGACATACTTTTCAGTGCCGCGAGACAATTCCGCAAAACGTTGAACATGTTGATTATTCCCGCTGCATTCCTATGCTCTACTTTCTTCATGTCGAATATGTTATCAAGATATGCCATAGCCATCCTTTTGTTGTTTGAAAATCGCTGCTGTAATATCATGACCGCTGTATCGTAGTTTAATGCATCTAGTTGCAGATGCGAAACGGAATCTTTGGCTTCTCCTTCAAGGTAACTCAGGAGATATTGCATTTCTTGTATTGGTGCTAGGTTGTAATTATCATGTATGACTGTCTTGAACAAGTCATAAAACCTCCTCTATTCCTTAAAATCACAATTAAACGTTGGAATGGCTATTGCTGGCACTCTTGGCATGTTGCTCGGTGGCCAATTATATTGGTAGGTAGTTGCCGGAATGGGTTCGGCTCGATTGTTCAGGGCAAGCGTCGGGACGTTGTTGTCAGGAGCTATCATCGAAGGTGCGTTAGCTCCAGTAAATGATGGTACTGGCATTGTAGCTTTAGATAGCACTTCGGTAGGTTTCCAAGGTTGAACATAATGCGTCTGAGCTTCAGTGTAGGCAGATTTGGTTTTCTCGTACTGTTCCCTTGTAGCCTCACACAAATGTTCAGTTAAGTATTGATGCGAGGGATCAAGTGTAGATTTTAAGTCAGCGTGGTTTAATTCAAATTTATTCCAAAGATCTTGAATAATTCCCAGTTTCGTGTCGAAGTATTGTGGATCCTTTCGAGAAGCACTGTCCTTTCTCAAGTTCCTCTCCAGATTTCCTAGGGAGCCAGCTAAACGCTGTTGGCCTTCTAGCAGTGAATTTATATTCATCTTAATGAGTTTGATGGCAGGCGAGTGTAAATTTGTACGATGGTAACCCCCACAGATGCTCGTGCACTGCAGTCAGAACAATAAAATCAGAACCTCAGTGCTGCTAAGTCCTAGGCGTGTATGATGATGTTTTCCAAGAATCACAGTGAGGAACAAACCAGAATCTGAGTGTCAAATCCTAGGGGCACTGCGATGACGATGTCAAAGGATCGCAGTCAGAAACAATGAATCTGGAACCTGAGTGACGAGTCCTAGGTGGACTGCGATGACGATGTCGAAGGATCGCAGTCAGGAACAATAAAGTTGGAACCTGAGAGACGAGTTCTAGATGACCTCTTGCAGAAAGCGATGTCCAGGATTACACGCAGCAGCCAATAGGGCAAGGCTTTTGTTGCAGTTAAGGACAATTGTAGGAACTTAAGTGCAACCAAAATCCGGCTCGATGGACCAATGTTTCGGCGCGGAACTGAGTTCTGCAGACCGGAATAAGAAGAGAATGCTTCCTCAAAAAACCAGCCACACCAGCTGTTATTGAGGAATTTGGAATTATTCGATATATTCAATTGTTGCAAAACATAATCGAATTAGGGTGAATTGGGAAACTGGGAATATGAACACGTTTTGTATGCTGTGAACAATTCTTTGTAAGCGATTCAGGAACTGAACAATATATATATATATATATATATATATATATATATATATATATATATATATATATATATATATTTATATATATATATATATATATATATATATATATATATATATATATATAATACGCTATTGCTGTCATCCAAATCGTGGTATATAGTACAACTAGAAATTGCAATGATACTGATTCACGAAAATGGATGCACAAAAATGATATTGTACAGATCCATCAAATTACATCAAGGCAGACATACAAATAATGTGACTTGCGGGTGTACAGAAAAAACCTTTGCCGATAATATCCGGGAATAATTATTGGTAAAAATCTTAAATAAAATTTACATATACTTCGATTATATTAACACAAAGCTAAAATGTTGTTTATATCTCTTCATCTCATTACGTGATTTTCTGACAGTATCCCAAATGAAGCTAATCTATTATGCGTGAATTCAATCCGTTAATCAATATTGCATTGCAGTTTGGGTGGGAGGGTACATTCAGCACTCACACTGAAAATTTGAGTGTAAATCAAAAGGAAATTCTGAAAGCTTTATTTAAATTCTTGACATAAAAAAATTATACATTAAATCAGCAACACACTACACATTTAAATCCCAGAGTTCACCACGCACTAATAATAACTATAATACGAGATACAATAATAATAGAAATATGTTCATTCAATTTTAGAAGTATTAAGACAAACGTTCTTAACTCAACTCTTCACTCAAGCTCTGTTGATAAGGAGTTGTTGAGCTCATATATGTAAGTCCTTTTTATATTATGCTTGATTTGTCATTTCGAAAAGCTTTATAAATCAATTACTGGGAAATTTTAAATAAGTAATCATAGAATATAATAGCGAATAAGAGAAAAACAATAAATAAATATTTTTAAAGGAAAGTGTGCACCATCTAACTTGAAACTTGATATCAATTAATTCCTTATCAATAAACAAGAGATTACAGGCAATTACCGGGACTTGCAACAATTGTGGATACAACCCAGACCAGTAATATATCATTGAATCAAACAAGGAAAAAATTTCGGCGAGGATAGCTAGTAGTCAAGTTGAATGGTCTCTGCGTTGACTACAATATAACTGTGAACCAGCAAATTCAAGTAGCTTAACAGTCTTTCCCGGGATCTAAAGAAGTTCTTATGAAATTGCATGGGAACAAACCAAAGACATATAAATAAATGGACGAGCAACGAGAATCTGTGTACTCGTCCATGTGGGAAGCAAATTCACCACATAAATAAGTTATAAACAACTTACGCTCTCGAAACTATATGATTCCCTCTGCTTTTCCTTCCCCTTTGTTTCCAGACAAGCTTTTCTTTCCTCTCTTCAAAAAGTCACTTCCCCCACTGACACCCGCGCACACCGATCAAAAATTCATTTCACGTGCACACGATCGCGCCTTCCTTATCATTCATAAAACAGTTTGAGTACAACACAACAAACGACTCTCACAGAAAACTCGAACGTCAAAGCAAAAGAAATTCGAAAATTGCGCGAAAAAGGCGAGAAAACTCATATGTCAAAGCCGATGGAACTAAAGTGCCAATTTCGTACACGCGATCTTCAAAATTAAAAATTTTTTTAACGTGAACATGTTTCGGAGTGAATTAAGTGCAAAAACAAAAGCATATCACTCCAAACCTCAACTTTACACAACTTTAGCGAAGACTGTTAATTGCTTCGGCTCTCACGACCGGTTGCGGATCCAGTACGCTCTATATATATGGGACCTACCTTTATAACGCTCAACGTTAAAATACTGATTTTACATATTCCTGTTACGAAGAGAACGGCAAAGAGCATGACAATTAATACACACCATGGGCTTTACCAAAGAATATAGAACTAGAAGAAGTGGAATCGCGAACGAAATTTCTACTCATAAATTTTTGTACGACGGGTTCTGATGTTAGAACCCAACAAGCTTTAGCTTAAATGCTATCTCTTTGAGAGAGAGAGCTTTTGTTCAAAACCTTATGATGCATATTTGGCGGCATGCTAGAGGAATGCATCGCAATATTCCTAACGTGATCGATTGACTGTTTGTAAACAATGTACTTGTATTCTTTGGTGATTGTGGAAATTGTTAATATGCAGGAAAATAAAATAAAATCTGGTCTACGGTGCAGTTTGGAGGACTGTAAGAAGTCTCGAAGGGAACCGAACTTTCGATTGTTCAATTCTCCGGCATATGATTCTCCGATGGGAATATTATGGCGCGAAAATTGTAATTTCGAATCGGTAGCAGTTGGTAAGAAATTACGAATCTGCAATCGTCATTTTGTTGAAGAGTTTATAGGAAAACGGAAACTGAAGGTAAGTGCAGTTCCAATATTACTTTTATCTCCGGAAACTGGAGATGAACAAACTGATTTGAATCTTTTACATTCTCCAACACAAAACAAGTTGGGTAGACAGACCTATGCTCATGTCAGAAGGGTTTTGTACTCTACTTAAAAAATGCAAAGTTGAAAGAATTTTGACTTCTGAGGTATTTGTTATAGTTATACCCATAAATACTTCTCTTGATAATTTTTTCAGATTTTTTAGATCACGGATGCCCATTCGCGAGGAAGGAAACACATTTTTCATGTATTTCCCCAAACCCCCACAAAACCGCAGACTACTAGCTGCTAGCACGTGTACGCGTCACCAGGCAAGGCTAATCCAGCTGTTGGTTGTTTATACCTCACTGAGGCAACATGTAATACCCGCGCGGTTTGCCCATACAAGCCACGCCCCGCACACAAAATAATCCGCCATAACAATTATTCCAACGAAAAGCACCTCAAAGTCAATACGGCGGAGAAAATGGTGGTTATAACAATTCTGAAAGCCAATACTATGAGCCACAGAATCCATATCAATCGAATCAATTTATTAGTCGTGCTCCAGAGTACTACGATTCTCGAGGGGGAAATGGTGGCAGTGTCCGAGAGCACAACTCGCCTCAACCCCGGCGATTCGTTTTGTTTGCTGGGAAGTAGCAAAATCTAGTGGTATGAGTACACTTAACGCCCTTCATAGATGACAAAGGGATAATGCAGGCTCGTCGATATATCAAAGCATCAAGTCTTAGCTACAACAGCAAACATCATGTGCTGCTACAATATGCACCTTCGTTTTCCAATATGATCATGAATGACCCATATAGAAAAAACATGCACGCAATTCCTCAAACTTTATTGCCTACAGCAAGACAAATATTTTGGCCAATAATGGGAAAACATATTTCTCGTGCTGTATTCACGCAATAGTCCAGGTCGATCTGGGCCCTGAGTTTTGAAGAATAATCTCATTTCATGACCGTAACGGTATTCCCGGAGGCAGGGCGACCAAATCTGGCAAATCAAAGGTGTGCAGTATCTATCGCCGGGCTGTAACACTGATTCCAGTGAACTCGATGGGAATTGGTGTTTCCGTGGCGAGTGCTGTAACAACTAAACCACTCTCAGAAGAGGACAATTACTATCACCGCAAGATCTTGATGCCAGGTCACCACCTTATGACAGCAACACCGAGACCACAGGCTCTATGATGAAGATCGCACGAGAATAAAATTTATTTAATGCCAATTTTAACGATTGAATGAAGCTCATTCGACCACGCTTTAAAATCTGAAATCAATTACATTTTTCCTAATTCATCTTGTTCAACCTTTAAATCAAGATCTGTAGAATTAACGTTTTGTTTATCTAAAATCAAACTCATGTAATCAGAACGATTTTCAATTCTTTCAAAACAATATCAGCTTTCTAAATTCAAATATGCAAAGAATTCGATATTAAAGCAATAAGCAATCCTCATGAATTTTCACAAGTCCTTGCACTTCATGCATATTGCGTCTGCCAACTCGTCACCAGAGTAAAGGCATCATATTTTTTGCATGGAATGACTTATGAATTTAAATAATTGTAATGTGTTTCCACGATAGAACGTAAGCTATTATTTTGTACATACAAATATTATTAGTGAATAAATATAATCTCTCGGTGTAAACATTTATTCGTGGATTATACATCATCTAATTTTAATCCACCCAAATCATAGTGTATTGTTCTAAGCCCTTTTCACATTACTCTAAAACAATCTTGGTGATACACCAAAATCAATCCTATCTTAATTCAAATTAAATTGTTAGTGGAAATTCAAACAAAAGAGTTTGAATCAAACAAGCACATTGTTAATTAATAATCTGAAAAAAAAATTGGAATGTTTGCATCCATATTCAATATTTCATTAAATTTTCAATTAGGTCTACAGCATCTATAAATTATGAACGTAACAACCTAATACCTGATGTTATATGAGAAATCATTTCCCATCTGCACAAGTTATGTTATAACTTAGGTTAGGTTTCTCAAAAAAAAATGTTAAAGTTCCTTCCACGGAACTTGAAAATGAGAACACCTTTAAAGTTTACTTTTAAATACAACACCTTATTGAATATTAACTTATTATCTAACACTGCTCATTTATAGTTACTTTATAACTTATGCACTACTTGACACTAAGGTTTTTCCTTTGGATTTGATTGAACTTCGAATTAGAACTGAGAGGAAGATCAATTGTATCATCTTCTTTTATATCATTGATCTTCATCGTGGGTGATCTCTATCGTGAAATATGCTGACTTGGACTTTGGACGAGGATGAGATAAGGAATTTAATTAAGTTTGGTTTGTTTATCCAAAATATGGGATGATGTGTCTATATGACAGGAAGTGGGATATTAATTAGATCGCGATATTGATATGCAACAATGTTGATAATAGGGTATGGAGACATTGTTGCAATTGTATACTTTGTTGCAATATGAATTGAAAATATGAATTGAATATATGAATTGAATATATGAATTGAATATATGTATTGAATATATATATATATATATATATATATATATATATATATATATATATATATATATATATATATATATATATGAATATTAATAGGTGAGTGATTTGTAAATGTAATATAACTAGGATGTTTAGGTGTTGAATCTAGTGGTAATTAGGGAAGGTTCAGGTAGTATAGGGTTTGTAACTCACATCTGAAAAAAAGCTCTCGAAAAGCTTTGCACAAACATGAACATGAGCTACATAAGATCATTGAGATGTGCATTCTTGTTGATAAAAAGTGGAAAAGCGAAAGCTCGTTTTCTCTCTGATCGCGCGACAGCCCTTACGTTGCCCCCACATGCTCAGCACATATGAAATTTTCGGGAGGAATAAGAGTTCGAGCATTCGACTTCTTTATGCTCTATATTCTTTGGCTTTACAAATTAAACAGGTCATGTGTGGAATCAGTTCAGCTCCTGCGATCTGGCAGAATTAGATTGAAGGAGTAATTGAAGATATTCTACAAATAGAAGTTGTTCAAGATGACATTATAGAGACTGGAGATATACGTATTCCAATTATAAGGTTGGTAATTCTTCATCATTAATTTTAAATAAAGCACTTTTCTTTCTTTTACAACAAATTAAAACATCACTTTTTGTTTTACTCAATTTCATCTTCTACATGAAAAATGTGTTTCCTCCCTCGCGAATGGACACCCGTGATCTAAAAAATCTGAAAAAATTATCAAGGGAGATATTATGGGTATACCTATAACAAACACCTCAGAAGTCAAAATTCTTTCAACTTTGTCAATAATAGTATGATCCCCGAATTTCACATTTTCTCCAATAAAATCGTCTTTGACATGTTTCTTGATTTTATTCGTTGCTGGTTACTGCATTTTGTAAGTTGAGTACAAAACCCTTCTGACATGAGCATAGGTCTGTCTACCCAACTTGTTTTTTGCTACTATGGTGTCTTAAAAAGCACATGTGGATTTGTTGCTGACCAATAACGCATATTTTGCTTATCAACAAAGCCATTGAGCGATGAAAATTATTTTTCGATAATCGTAATTAAAAGCAATTTTTAAAAATTCCCAAACGTTGCTGGTTCATGAACTTTAACATGATGTAAATGTTAACTTTAGCTAACGTTTTGACATTGACAGTTCATTAAAAAAGTTTAAGGGAAACGAAATTGTTATGTCCCTAATGCTTTCTGCCATCGTCACCTTACATCATTTCAAAATGTAATTACTGTGCAATATATTTTCTTTTAGTATTTACTTTAAAGGTTTTCGCACAACATTTTAATCAAGAGGAGACTGTACGAAATATCCAATTTCGGAAGAGCTTAGAGCTAAATGAGAATTGCACATATTATTTGCAGATGAAGCTTTGCTGGAACGAATAAGAAGGAAGAGAATCATTTGAATTTTCTTAGTCAGATATGCATTCAACAATGTAATCTGACTTTATTCAACATGAAAGGATACTTAATGCTCGTTGCTTTTTCCTTCTTTCGTCTGACATATCAAAAGTACATCAATTCGTTTGAGATCACTAACAACTCATGTGTGTAGAAAATTAATTCCTTTCAGTTGATCAAACCGACAAGAATAAGACTACATCATAAAGCTGTCCTGCGTGTTTAATATATTCTTGTAGGTTACAGATCTGTGAAGAATGGCGTGATTTTTACCTTCCACCAGAAAGAGTCATGGACCTTTTAAATTATAATATGATTAAATCATTCAAACGTCGCATCATTCAATCATGCCAACGCAGTAACGTTTAGTAATTAAATTCACTTTATGAAGTAGAAGGACTTACTTTTTATCAAACAACTCAATTAAGGAGAGATTTATCATTTAGAGTTACTCAAAAATTAGTCGGCTTCTGCGTAAAACTCAAGATAAAAAGTGGATCCTAAACTCTAGAGCTAAGCATCCTTATCCGTAATGCAGAAATATTCTCAGTTATCGGCACACATTTCATTGGAAATTTAATGTTCACGTTTACATTCAGTTCCTTGCAGTCAGCAAATTTCGAAAAGAAAAGCTGTTCGAAGAATTTATAGTGAGAAGATTCGCCAATTTCATTACCTATGCACGTAAATGTGAATTTGTTTGAATTGAAGAGGTTCGTAATCAGTTAACAGGAGAACCTAAGTAAGCTTTTGCAATGAAACATTTCGTAGACAGATCCTATAGAAAAAGCTAATTTAAATTCAAAGAATTGATTTCATACAAGAAAGAGAGGGTTAAATCTTTCCTCAGAAGCTTAAGGATATGCTATTTTGAGATTTTTAGGAATTCCTTACTTATATAATTGAACAGGTCTCTTTCAAGTTTGCTTCAAGCATTTATCTATGGTAACTTTTTTGAATCATGCTAATTGAAAATTCGGTACATACGAGGTGTGCCAATTAAGTTATGAGACTGATTCCATGAAAACCGTATATTTAAAAATTATTCTACAACTCTGCTATCTCCTTCAACCATGCTTCATAACATTTCTGGAAAATTTGACTGGGATGTCCACGAGTATCCTCGTCACGGTTGCCTGGATGTCCGTAATCGACTCAAAATGGGTTCTTTTCACCACCGATGTTGTTCTAGGGAACAAAAAAATAAGACGGCTGCTGCAACACGGTGATCCCTTTAGAGGCCAAACACTTGGACACGCTGAGGGCAGTTTGGCACGGCGCGTTGTGGTGATGAAGGATCATCAACTTTTTCATCCCAAAATCGTCGGTACAAATTTGTCTGACTGCTTCACGGTTCATACCCAGTTCCGAGGCCAACACTCGAACTGTTAAATGCCGATCTTCACAGATTAGGGTGGGCACACGCTGCGCATTTACATCAGTCCACACCTTGACTGGTCTCCCGCTCCGCGCCTCGTCTTCCACGGTTTCACGCCCCTCCTTAAACTCTTTATGCCATCGAAACACCTGAGCACGACTAAGCTTCCAAAGCTGCTTCGCCCAATCTGGCGCAAAATTTTATCGCGACGCGTTGCTCTTGATTTCGTTTCTCCATTTTCGTGACGAACACGACCAACACACGTCTACTCAACATGACACAGCAGGCAAACTAAACAAGCTAGAGCGATGGTAAATATATCCACGGAAAGGAGAAGGATGCCGGGGTAGTATAATAATTCGTGTTTTATTGACTCGTTCGCCTCGGAGCTACGTTTTCTTTTTTAATGGTTATTAAAAATCTTTAGCGAATTTAAGAATACCTACTTAACCAAGCGGCTAGGCCGCAGAGATTTCTGGCGAGGAATCTTGAATTCCACAAATGCCATGGTTGCTAAAATATTTATAAGTTTATTTATGATGCGCTACAAATAGCAGCGAGTCCTGCGCTACAATTAGCAGCGAGTCCTTTGAAATATATGTAACGCTACGATCAGCAGCGGATCCTTACTCAAACAGAGTTTCGTCAAGGAATGGATATATTTTCAATTCCCACTTTGGTATTTATACATTTTCTTACTTACGAGCTAATCATAATTTACATTAGTTTATTACTCATAAGTTCTATTCGCTGAAATTTTCAAAATGACCCAATTCTTAATAAACTCATCCACTTGTCCAAAGAAAATTTAATACGCGAACCCATATGAATCATTCTCATGCACTCAAGTGCATGTCGCGTGCTAGTCTTGTATGTGTAACATGATACTTCTAGTTCACACATTAGTCTGAATGAACTTCAGATATGGGTTTCCCTAAGGTACTCACGTTACATTTTACGACGTGAATGGAAATGGGTTGCGCATTCGTTAATATTTATGGTCGATGGATATATGAGATGTGACATTATGAGTTGAAATTTATTGCGAATGCAATAATATGATGCATGAATGTTTTGATGTAATGAATGGGTAATAAGGTAAGTATTATTGTTATGGTTAACTAAGGTAAATAGATATCAATACAATTAAGGTAAGTATTATTGTATATAAAAATAGATATCATTACAGTAGGGAAAGAAAATTTCACGATCGCAGGTTTGGCACAAGCGCAGCAATAAAATCAGTCTCATTACTTAATTGTCACACCTCGTATTTGAGTAAAGCACATTCTATTTAGTGAATAATTTTGTTTATTCACATTTTATTTCTTTGAGTATACTAAGTAAATTTCTCGAGGCTTATGATCACGCTAGAGCTCACAGTTTAGCTTCAATTTCCACCAAATTTTCAAGATTATTGTATAAATATCTTAGTTAAATCAGTAGTCTGTGTGGCCTAGTGGTTAGAGCATGAACGCATAAGCCGAAGGTCCCAGGTTCAAATCTCGTTGGGAGCAACGTGATTTAGTTCAGGGGATTTTTCGGACAGTCTACGAATGTTCACTCAGTGGTGATATGTACTGATTTAATCAGATCATATTATAGCTGAGCAGGCGCACGGAAGCATGGTACTGACGAAACCAACTTCCGAAGAAATGAATACGGTCATGAAAATGAGATACTCTAACTATCTCTAAGCGAAGGCCCGAGAGGGGCTGTAGTGCTACAAAGAAGAAGAAATCAGCCTAGTGGAAACAAAATGGAGGCCATTCACGACAAATTTCCGTGATTCTGTTCCGGCCAAAGTGCAGCTCCAATTCGGGTGAAATTTGGCACATATGGCCATTGAGCTATTTAATGAAGCTCACAATACAAACGCCAAAGCCAAACCGTCTGAAACCAAATGGCGGCTGCCTGAAGGATGAAAAACGTGAAAAAATTTTGGTTATTGTAGTTGTGACCAAGCCTTGATCTTTGTTGATGAAACTTAGTAATGCTCCGAGGTGCGGTTTCAAATTTGAAAGTAGTGGCTAGTCAAAATTTCAAACGCTTAAAGAAGTAATTAATATTGTTTATTTGATATTTGAAGGAATATTCTCTTTTTATTTGAAAAGCAGTCGGGCCTTGCTTTGTTGGTGTCGACTCCTTTCAGTTATCTTCGGTATCTAAGGGATGTGTGAAATGAAATCACTTTTTATTAAGTGTAGGCTAGGTTAAGCAGGTAGGTACTAAATTGGGTCAGGAAGGGAGATATTAGATTTTCGTCTTTTGAGTTGTTGAATGTCCCTTTTTTCTGGTCGTTTTCACTTCGGTTTTCGTCAAAGGGTGTGGCTTTTAAAAGTCACAATTGTAATTTCATTTATATGAAACTTCTAATTGGAGGCAAATAATTATACGAGGGTGGTTCAAATATGATGGAGACAAACGCTGTAGATGGCGCGCATGTAAGTTTTGAAAGCCGTGGTTTGAGTATGTGATAGCTAGGTCTCTTGCGAACAGTGTGGCATAGTTTTCGTCAAGAGTGCATGTTTCACGCGCTTGCTACGACCATGAGTAAACGTCAAGTGCCGACCAGCATCGCGCAACGTATTGTCATTTGTTTTTTAGTTTGGGAAGGCGTTAAAAACACGAAAATTTTTCTGCGTTTTCGAAATCAGTTCAGGAGTGAGTGCCTGAGTAGGGCTGCTGTGTTCAAATGGGCCAAAGCATTCAAGGATGGTCGCAAAACCATCAAGAATGAGCCGCATGATCGTCGGCCACGAACCAGCATCACACCAGACAACATTTTTCACGTAGAACAACTCATTTTGGAGGACCGTAGGATGAATGTTTGAGACATATCGGCTGAACTTGGTATCTGTATTGGTAGTGTAGAGTCTATCATCCACGAACACCTGCAATATCGCAAAATAACGGCTCAAAACGGAGGAGCATTCCAGGACGAAGTGTGGTTCTTTTCCAGGATAACGCGCGCCCTCATACCGGGTGTCTCGCACTCGATACAATATCGGCATATCCCTACAGTCCGGATTTATCACCCTGTGACTACCACATGTTTGGATCACTGAAAAAAGCCCTCGGAGGTCAAAGATTCAATACCGAAGACCAGGTAGAGGAGTTTGAGCGCACATGGCTGTCCGAGTTGCCCAAGGAATTCTACGGTACCGGCATCAAAAAGTTTCTGGACAGGTGCACAAAATGAGTTACTTGTAAGGAGGAGTGCCCAGAAAAACTGTAAATATTTAAATTTTTTCGAACGTAAGTAAACGTGTCAGAGCATTTGTCTCGTTCAGTTTTGAACCACGTTCGTTTCTTAAGATCTTGTTATTTTTGTGATGATCCAAAAAAAAAAAATTCGAAAGGACAGCGGTTCAAGTTTGCAATTTTTTCAGATTTTCAACGGATTTTGATGAAACTTGGAACAATAAATTGCTGTATCAAGTTCTAACATCTCACCAAGAATTATGGATCTGATGACAAATAAGAAAGTAGCAACTTTAAAACTTTATATATTTAGCCGCCATTTTCGACAAAAATTGAATATTTTTGTTCTATTCAGACTAAAACTCCAATTTTAACACCTGCACTTTTAAGGATTCGTTTTCCTTGCAGATATGTTTGGGACATATCCCTTTCGGTTGCTTCAGCGTTGAAGTCTCCCCCAACGAGCACGTAGCAGGGAAACCCATAGCATTAAGCTTGGCTTGGAGAGATGATATCGATTCGTTCGGCGTTATGTACATATTATTTAGTATGATTCCTGAGCATCCCACCCACAAGAAACGATCTTCCCATCTAGAACCCTCCGCCTGCAAATCACTGTTCTAAATCCAGACGGTGGCAGTACCAGTTTCATCAGGATATCATGATGCTGAATTTTATCATGGTGTTGTTCACTCAGCAGCAAAAAGTCGGCTATCATGTCCCCTGCAAACTGCTTAAGTAGATTTTGGGCATTTGAGCTCCAGTGTAGGCTCACTTGAAGTTCTTATTTGGCCTTCACTAGGCCTCACAGGAACCTCGGAGCCTACCGATGTTCCCGGAGAGCTTCCATTAGCCCCATCAACCTTTTGCTCAACCATCAAGGCCCAAAAGAACAATAATGCGCCGAGCATCGATGTAACCAGGTAGAGGAGTTTGAGCGCACATGGCTGTCCGAGTTGCCCAAGGAATTCTACGGTACCGGCATCAAAAAGTTTCTGGACAGGTGCACAAAATGAGTTACTTGTAAGGAGGAGTGCCCAGAAAAACTGTAAATATTTAAATTTTTTCGAACGTAAGTAAACGTGTCAGAGCATTTGTCTCGTTCAGTTTTGAACCACGTTCGTTTCTTAAGATCTTGTTATTTTTGTGATGATCCAAAAAAAAAAAATTCGAAAGGACAGCGGTTCAAGTTTGCAATTTTTTCAGATTTTCAACGGATTTTGATGAAACTTGGAACAATAAATTGCTGTATCAAGTTCTAACATCTCACCAAGAATTATGGATCTGATGACAAATAAGAAAGTAGCAACTTTAAAACTTTATATATTTAGCCGCCATTTTCGACAAAAATTGAATATTTTTGTTCTATTCAGACTAAAACTCCAATTTTAACACCTGCACTTTTAAGGATTCGTTTTCCTTGCAGATATGTTTGGGACATATCCCTTTTGGTTGCTTCAGCGTTGAAGTCTCCCCCAACGAGCACGTAGCAGGGAAACCCATAGCATTAAGCTTGGCTTGGAGAGATGATATCGATTCGTTCGGCGTTATGTACATATTATTTAGTATGATTCCTGAGCATCCCACCCACAAGAAACGATCTTCCCATCTAGAACCCTCCGCCTGCAAATCACTGTTCTAAATCCAGACGGTGGCAGTACCAGTTTCATCAGGATATCATGATGCTGAATTTTATCATGGTGTTGTTCACTCAGCAGCAAAAAGTCGGCTATCATGTCCCCTGCAAACTGCTTAAGTAGATTTTGGGCATTTGAGCTCCAGTGTAGGCTCACTTGAAGTTCTTATTTGGCCTTCACTAGGCCTCACAGGAACCTCGGAGCCTACCGATGTTCCCGGAGAGCTTCCATTAGCCCCATCAACCTTTTGCTCAACCATCAAGGCCCAAAAGAACAATAATGCGCCGAGCATCGATGTAATTCTAGTGGAGCTCATCAAATATGGTTGCAGCAGAGTTTATTAAGCTATTCACAAAGTCATTCAGCACATTTGGTGACAGGAACATATGCCAAAAGTATAGAGCCAAATCATTATACTCTCTATCCACAAAAAGTATGACAAGCTACAGTGCGAATATTTTAGAGGCATATCACTACTTTGTACGGCATACAAAATATTTTCAAAGACATTAGAAATTAAAATCGGATCATATGCCAAAAGTATTATTCGGGAGTATCAAGGTGGTTTTAGACCAGGTAGATCGACAATAGACTAATTGTCCACAGTCAAGCAGGTACTTGAAAAATACTGTGAGATCAACATCGACGTATACCAATTTTTTGTTGAGAAGCAAGCGTACGACAGTATTGATCGTAATGTACTTTACCAAATAATGCTTTGCTTTGACACAATAGCCAAATTAGTCCATCTTGCCAAAATGACAATGACGTTGACGACCTCCCAAGTCTGCTTCAATAACCAACTCAATGATGCCTTTGATACAAATATCAGACCAAAGCAAGGAGATGGGTGAAAACTTTTGCTTTTTGATTCGGCTCTGGAGTACGTCATAGGAAAGCTACCTGTTGATATACGAGGTACATTACTATACAAGTCGAGCCAAGTAGTAGCCTATGCAAACAACATCAACATTTTGTCACGGTCACTGACAAGAGAACTCTTTCTGGAACTTGACAGCGAAGCAAAACTAGTAGGGCTACAAGAGAATAAGAAAAATAAAGCTCATGACGCAGTAGAGGGAAAATACCTCAGGCACACAAAATATCACACTTGGCGAATACAGTATCGAGAATGTGGGCGAATTTGTGTATTTAGGCGCCAAAATTGCATGAACTGCTTTTGAAAGAGACAAATACAGCTCGCAAATTAAATACTTTATTCAGTGTTGATGATCTTGAAGACCAGCTGCATACATAGAAAAACGAATCTGTGATAAGACCTGTGTTATGTTATGGGTGTGAAGCATCAAAAAATATATTGAACGCCTGTGAGCGATTAGTCCTGAGGTGAATAAGTTAGAATGTGACCAATGGTGAATTCGATAGAACCATGAGCTGTATGAAATTTTTGACGAGCCGGAGCTCTCAACAAATGTAAGATTACGGAGGCTGCAGTGGGCTGGTCATTTAAATTGTATGGATAAACAACTGACACCCAAGAAGGTATTCATTGCAAGAAAGGAAGGGTGGAGAGCAGTGGGAAAACCGAGCAAATGCTGATCTGACTCGAACGACGAAACAGTTCATCACTGCTCAGATTTCAAAATTGGAGTACGCGATAAATGGACCGAAACGGTTGGATGCGCTTGTTGCAGGAAGACAAGGCCCGAGAGGGCTGCAGTGCTACGAAGAAGAGCTACCTGGTAAACCCGATATTTTATTGATCCCAAGACGTGTCCAAGATCCGGTCTTGGATCAGCATCCTTGCAAAGAATACCGTGTGCCTCCTTTGTACATACTCTTTTCTTTTATTTCTCATTTTATCGCATTTGTGAAATAGGGAACTCCTAGCGAACCGTTTGCATGCTTGTGTGATTGACCATAGCCAAGTCATTTGAACCTTTGAAAAGGCGTCTTTCCGGTCAACTCGATGATGGCCATGCGTTGTTCCTTATAGTAGAAATAGATCACGCGGTAGCTGGACGCCCTACGGCAGCCCTGCTTATATGAAGCAAAATGATGGACAAGATTGCAGGGGCTCTGTTCCCTATACATCTTGTATATATCAATGCTACTCACAACAGAGTACCAGTGGAAAGGCCGACTCTTCATGAAAATAGAGCTGGAGGAGACAGTTCTATCCATGAAACCAAGGAAAGGGGTTCCCTGGAACAATGCAACGTACCAAGACTTGTGCTGATCTACTCATTTGCAAGGGGAACATAAATTCCAATTCAGAATCTGCACTCCATGCATTCTGTGTGCTAGAAGTGGCCAAGAAGGCGCTCTTGAAAATTACAAAGCGAAGACTCACTAACGCAATTTGTGTTACTGGGGACCCATCTCTTTAGCAGTTCGGTTTTAAAGCAGAAAGCTCCACGATCAATACGATTGCAAAGGTGATGGGAGTAAAAGCTCACAGCCGGATCAGCAAATGGGTTGCACTGCTGGTGTAACTTGTTGCCAGGAACCTTTTTAATCCTGCTAGATGTGCAGATAATTCTTGAAGCACTTGAAGCCATATTTTAAGTTCCAGAGTATCTGATGCGGATTCGAGGGGTGGATCGGAACTTGCTCTATGATACGAAGGAAAGAAGGAAAGTTATATTGCTCAAGGCTCAATTCTTGGCCAAGATCTTTGGGAGATAATTTGCAATGGTTTACTGAGACTTAAGCTGCCAAATGAGTCGTGCTTGATCCACTGTGCGGATAATGTTGCGGCATTAATCACGGGATGCATGCGCCAAGAGAGGCACTGGATAATTGCTCACGGATTCAGCCTAGTGCTGGAGAAAACCAGAGTAGTCATCCTGACAAAGAGTAAGGACAATCAGCATTGGGGAAGGGAAATTAGCGTCAAAAGTAGCTGTAAAGTGTCTAGGCGTTTTGATAGACTCAAAGATGAATTTCCCTGAGCAAATGAAAGTAATGGTGGATAGGGCTACAGTGAATATGTTGTAAATTTGCAAACCAATGGACAATGTGAGGGAACCTACCTTATTGAAAAAGTGAGCTCTGATAAGCAAGACGCTGTACCAAAAACGTCTCGCGTATGTTGAGTGACGAGGAGCATGAGAATAGTATCTACATATCGGACATTCTTTGAGTTGGCACTTGAAGGGAGATAGTGTAGTGAAATAGGTAGATAAGATGTCCGTAAAGGACTGCAGCGATGGTCTGCTGTCTCGGCAAAAGAGGGTGGTGGGATCTGCCGAGATTGGCCTTGTCTGAGAACGTGTGAATGCACTGACAGGCTAGCATTGCGGTGTCATGGGCCGTGTTTTTTTCCCCAGCACAAGGACCCACTACAAAAAAATTTCGCATCCACGAATTTTTGGGGTCTCAAAAATATCGATCGAAGTCGAGAACGAGGTAACCTACTAAGGGTTGTTAAACTGCTAACACAGAGAACAAACCGGACCTGGAGAAAACAGACGGACTTTACAGGACTTTGTCGTTACCAACGCTACTTATGGCCACCAAATAAGAAAGGGGCATCCAGGTGGAAGCGGTGCTTCCTCGCACCCTCCCAACCGGATCAAGATCCAATATAAACGTAGCCATATATTCCGCATTTAAGTAAAAAACTCATGCAAACATAACTTGTATGAATTTTTCCCTTAAATGAAAAATATAAACCTGGCCAATTTATGTTATAGTACTATGTAATGGAATCACATAGCACTATACTATAGAAGGGGCACGCAAGCGGAAGGCCCCTCTACCCGGGCAAGAGGGCCTGTAACGAATAAAAAGGGGAGAGTTCACACGATGGCTAGCTAATTATAGAGGAGGGGCCGGCCAACATCGCGGGTCCCATACCCGGTCAGGTTGATCGAAAGGGAAAGATCAACGGTATATTTAACGATTCATTCTTTCATTTATCTTTTTTCTTCTCAAACAAACAATTTCAAATTCTAATTACAGCAAAAAAAAATCCTATTTAAGAGACCAAATGATAAAAAAAAAAGTGAAATCTATTTTCTGAAACAAAAATCTAATTCTTTACAATTTTGTATGTTCAATGTGCATTTTCGTGCAAATCAAGTATTGTACAGAAACAAGAGGGTAATTATCCAATATCCTCACCGGGCGCCCGGTGATGAGTCCCCCCCTTTTCTATACGAATTTATTAGCACTTGCTTATTCTTTATGTATGTTTCGAGCAAACAATCTAGCACGGAATTTAAACATAATGAGTATTTTCACGCAACTCCAGATAAATACATCCACTTTTAAGCACTTAACGGTTTTTTTTCCAAACTTGCATTTGCACTTTGACGTGCCCAAAACATACGCTTGAATCAGTTGCGGACTTCGCGGAAAATAACAGCACCATTTTGGTACAATTTTAATTTTCTTCCACATTCCTCAATTCTCGCCAATTTAATCAGCTTCTCACTAAATTTCGTGAGCTATTTCACTTTTTATCACTGTTGGCAATTACATAGCAACGTTATTTGTCAATTCAATCAAATATGCGATCGCTTAACAATTTCCTGCTACAAAACTAATTAT
This sequence comes from Odontomyia ornata, assembly GCA_963969285.1. NCBI lineage: Eukaryota > Metazoa > Arthropoda > Insecta > Diptera > Stratiomyidae > Odontomyia > Odontomyia ornata. Next base: position 235,087,593 of record OZ017738.1, on the reverse strand, counting down.
TTCGTTCTTTTATAACTACACGCAATCACAGAACAGATGGCAATCATTATCACTTTTTTAAACCAACCTTCATCTGCCGTTTTTGTATAATCGACTTGAACCCAAGTTGAGCTAATCACAAATCGCTTCAATTTCACTGGTATTATTTTGAGTGAAAATTTTCTGCACAATATTTCATTTATCAGGGTTACATTGCTTCCCTTTCAAACGAGCAAACAATTTCACAGACACGGCCGATTGTTTCTCCTTTTAATGCCACGAGGATGGAATTTTTTATCGCAAAATCTATCCAAAGAAATTGCGCACGCACCGGCTTGATCTCGCTAACAACCCGCTCTTTCTTCTTGACCAATTCTACACTTTCATTGATATTAATACACGGAACAAATTGTGAAACGTGAAGAGCGGTGCAATCGTTTTTAATACGTCCATCAAAACTAATGTTGTGCCGAACCTCATATTTTAGTGAGTTGGAGTGAGGTACTAATTTCAGAAAATGAGGTGGTACATTGTCCTACTTCAAATGAGGTATAAAAAATAAGAACGTACAATTTGGCATCCAAAGTTATCTCTGAAGTAGATAAAGAAGGAAGATAATGTAGAAGCTTATAAATGCATGAAGGATATACGTGAGTAAACGAAGTCAATAACCTTATTTCTCATAAAAATTTAAAAAAATTGAATATAAAATTACAAAAAATTCTTTGCATTTCCTCACTCAGTTATTCTCTTAAAAAATATTTCATGTTACAGTCGTGAGCCAAATATCTTAATCAAAACTAAACAAGATAATACTTCAGTTTTTATTATAAATTTCGTTAACAAAAAAATGTAATTCGTACAGCTTATTTTAAATTATATTAATATACAGTTTCTAAACATTAAAAACAAAGCAAATATGAGCACCAGTCTTATCTACTCAAATAAGCAATTCGTTAATTTCTTTAGGTAAATACAAGGAAAATCAAATGTTATTCACATTTCGAGAAAGTAAAGTTTTTTCTACATTACTAAATTATTATCACAACACATTTAATAAACTTTTTTCAACTGTAAAACATTCATTATTGCACATTGTAAACAAAAAGAAAACAAAAAAATTTAAGTACATATTAGATTTACATATTAAAGTTCAGGAACATTAATTGTGACACCTTTTTTCCAGTCAGTCGATTTCTTCTTTCAACTAAAATTTGGCCAGATTTTGAAAAAATACGCTCTGATGGAACTGAAGTAGCGGATAAACACATTCGCTTTTTCATTATTGAGTAAAGCCTGGGATAAGCATGCCTTTTATCTTCCCACCATTTTAGAGGATCTAAATGACGGTGCAATAAAGGCTCTTTAAGGTACTTGTCAAACTCTATCGAGCTTGCTGCAGAAGAATTTGCATTTTTAATCAGATCGCAGACTTTGTTGTCAAAGACCGCCCAAATGCTGCACGCTTTCTTCGTTGGTAGTGCTGCTTCATCGTTATTGGTGATTTCTTGTTGCGATATTAGTTTAACATCGGCCACCAACGATTTTAAGCTTGAACGAGCCGTGTTGTAACTCAATGCATTTGAGAAACCATACCGTTTGAAGCGAGGATCTAATAGTGTACTTTCCGCGAATAATTGGTTGTCTTCAATATTTCTGAACCGCTTTTCTAATGCCTCTAAAAGACTTTGTGCCTTTTTTTTTAACTGATAAAGGCAGTTCATTTTTCGCGTCAAAATCTCTACATTTCTTCTGCAGAGCATTGACAATCAGGATTACCTCAGATATTGTCACATTTTTTTCAGAGCTCAGTTCCTCAGATACATCTTTAAAAACTGATAACAAATCAACGGCTGCTACTAAGATATTAATATCTTCACTATTAATGTTATCAGTTCCTCGATAATGTATGGCAGTGGTGGAAGTCAAGCTGTTTTTAACGGTCAAAACCCTTTCAAACATATCGCACGTTGAATTCCATCGGGTGACAACATCTTGCTTCAGCTTCAGCTCAGTTTCTCCCAACTTTTTTCGCATTAAAGTCAGTCTTTCAGCTGCTAACGGACTCCTTCGGAAAATCTCAACAATCGATTTTATTTTCGTTTGTGTTACTTTGATTTCCACCAAAGCAGACTGAACAATCAAATTCAGTGTATGTGCAAAGCATGGGATATGCTACCAGTTATTATGTCTGATTGCCGCTTTTATGTTGTTAGCATTGTCGGTTGTGGCGGCAATGATTTTATTAGATATGTGCCAATTGTCGCACATCCTTTTCAATTCCACACTAAGATTTTCCGCAGTATGTCTATCGGAATATTGATGGCACTCCACATGCAGGATTGCAATTGCGTATTTTCGTTGATAAAATGAGCGGTCAGCGATAAATAATTGTAATTTGGCTTTGAAGTCCAGCTATCTGTTGTTAAAGCCACAAACTCTGAAAGCCCCAAAATCTTCTGAACATTGTCTTTTGTTTCGTTGTAATAATTCGAAAGAACAGCATTCGATAATATTTTTCTCGAAGGAATTACATAATTTGGATTCAGCTCGAATATATATTTTTTTAATTCCTTGCTCTCAACTGGCTTTTGGTTTTTGGTTTTTGGGTTTTGGTTTTTGGTTTTTGGTTTTTGGTTTTTGGTTTTCGGTTTTTGGTTTTCGGTTTTTGGCTTTTGCTTTTGGGTTTTCGGGTTTTCGGGTTTTGGTTTTTGGTTTTTGGTTTTTGGTTTTTGGTTTTTGGTTTATGGTTTTTGGTTTTTGGTTTTTGGTTTTTGGTTTTTGGTTTTTGGTTTTTGGTTTATGGTTTTTGGTTTTTGGTTTTTGGTTTTTGGTTTTCGGTTTTTTGTTTTTGGTTTTCGGTTTTTGGTTTTCGGTTTTTGGTTTTTGGTTTTTGGTTTTTGGTTTTTGGTTTTTGGTTTTCGGTTTTCGTTTTCGGTTTTAAATTTTTGTTCTTTGGTTTTTGGTTTTTAGTTTTTGGTTTTTGGTTTTTGGTTTTTGTTTTTGGTTTTTGGTTTTTGGTTTTTGGTTTTTGGTTTTTGGTTTTTGGTTTTTGGTTTTTGGTTTTTGGTTTTTGGTTTTTGGTTTTTGGTTTTTGGTTTTTGGTCTTTGGTTTTTGGTTTTTGGTTTTTGGTTTTTGGTTTTTGGTTTTTGGTTTTTGGTTTTTGGTTTTTGGTTTTTGGTTTTTGGTTTTTGGTTTTTGGTTTTTGGTTTTTGGTTTTTGGTTTTTGGTTTTTGGTTTTCGGTTTTTGGTTTTTGGTTTTTGGTTTTCGGTTTTTGGTTTATTGTTTTTGGCTTTTGGGTTTTCGGGTTTTGGTTTTTGGTTTTTGGTTTTTGGTTTTTGGTTTTTGGTTTTTGGTTTTTGGTTTTTGCTTTTTGGTTTTTAGTTTTTGGTTTTCGGTTTTTGTTTTCGGTTTTAAATTTTTGTTTTTTGGTTTTTCGTTTTTAGTTTTTGGTTTTTGGTTTTTGGTTTTTGGTTTTTGGTTTTTGGTTTTTGGTTTTTGGTTTTTGGTTTTTGGTATTTGGTTTTGGTTTTTGGTTTTTGGTTTTTGGTTTTTGGTTTTTTGTTTTTGGTTTTAGGTTTTCGGTTTTTGGTTGTCGGTTTTTGGTTTTTGGTTTTTGGTTTTTGGTTTTTGGTTTTTGGTTTTTGGTTTTTGGTTTTTGGTTTTTGGTTTTTGGTTTTTGGTTTTTGGTTTTTGGTTTTGGTTTTTGGTTTTTGGTATTTGGTTTCTGGTCTTTGGTTTTTGGTTTTTGGTTTTTGGTTTTTGGTTTTTGGTTTTTGGTTTTTGGTTTTTGGTTTTTGGTTTTTGGTTTTTGGTTTTTGGTTTTTGGTCTTCGGTTTTTGGTTTTTGGTTTTTGGTTTTCGGTTTTTGGTTTTTGGTTTTTGGTTTTGGGTTTTGGTTTTTGGTTTTTGGTTTTTGGTTTTTGGTTTTTGGTTTTTGGTTTTTGGTTTTTGGTTTTTGGTTTTTGGTTTTCGGTTTTTGTTTTCGGTTTTTGGTTGTCGGTTTTTGGTTTTTGGTTTTTGGTTTTTGGTTTTTGGTTTTTGGTTTTTGGTTTTTGGTATTTGGTTTTTGGTCTTTTGTTTTTGGTTTTTGGTTTTTGGTTTTTGGTTTTTGGTTTTTGGTTTTTGGTTTTCGGTTTTTGGTTTTAAAAATTTAAAAAAATTTAAAACCGAAAACAAAAACCGAAAACCAAAAACTAAAAACCAAAAAGCAGAAACCAAAAACCAAAAACCAAAAACCAAAAACCAAAAACCAAAAACCAAAAACCAAAAACCAAAACCCGAAAACCCAAAAGCCAAAAACAAAAAACCAAAAACCGAAAACCAAAAACCAAAAACCGAAAACCAAAAACCAAAAACCAAAAACCGAAAACCAAAAACCAAAAACCAAAAACCAAAAACCAAAAACCAAAAACCAAAAACCAAAATCCAAAAACCGAAAACCAAAAACCAAAAACCAGAGACCAAAAACCAAAAGCCAAAAACCAAAAACCAAAAACCAAAAACCAAAAACCAAAAACCAAAAACCAAAAACCAAAAACCAAAAACCAAAAACCAAAAACAAAAACCAAAAACCAAAAACCAAAAACCAAAAACCAAAAACTAAAAACCAAAAACCAAAAAACAAAAATTTTAAACCGAAAACAAAAACCGAAAACCAAAAACCAAAAACCAAAAACCAAAAACCAAAAACCAAAAACCGAAAACCAAAAACCGAAAACCAAAAACAAAAAACCGAAAACCAAAAACCAAAAACCAAAAACCAAAAACCAAAAACCATAAACAAAAACCAAAAACCAAAAACCAAAAACAAAAAACCAAAAACCAAAAACCATAAACCAAAAACCAAAAACCAAAAACCAAAAACCAAAACCCGAAAACCCGAAAACCCAAAAGCAAAAAGCAAAAACCGAAAACCAAAAACCAAAAACCGAAAACCAAAAACCAAAAACCAAAAACCAAAAACAAAAACCAAAATCCAAAAACCGAAAACCAAAAACCAAAAACCAAAAACCGAAAACCAAAAACCAAAAACCAAAAACCAAAAACCAAAAACCAAAAACCAAAAACCAAAACCCAAAAACCAAAGACCAAAGACCAAAAACCAAAAACCAAAAACCAAAAACCAAAACCAAAAACCAAAAACCAAATACCAAAAACGAAAAACCGAGAACCAAAAACCGAAAACCAAAAACCAAAAACCGAAAACCAAAAACCAAAAACAAAACCCGAAAACCCAAAAGCAAAAACCAAAAACCAAAAAACGAAAACCAAAAACCAAAAACCAAAAACCGTAAACCAAAAACCAAAGACCAAAAACCAAAAACCAAATACGAAAACCAAAAACAAAAACCAAAAACCAAAAACCAAAGACCAAAAACCAAAAACCAAAAACCAAAAACCAAAAACCAAAACCCAAAACCAAAAACCAAAAACCAAGAACCGAAAGCCAAAAACCGAAAACCAAGAACCAAAAACCAAAAACCAAGAACCAAAAACCAAAAACCAAAAACCCAAAACCAAAAACCAAAAACCAAAAACAAAAAACCAAAAACCAAAACCAACAACCAAATACCAAAAACCAAAAACCGAAAACCAAAAACCAAAGACCAAAAACCAAAAACCAAAAACAAAAACCAAAAACAAAAACAAAAAACCAAAAACCAAAAACCAAAGACCAAAAACCAAAACCCAAAAACCAAATACTAAAAACCAAAAACCAAAAACCAAAAACCAAAATACAAAAACCAAAAACCGAAAACCAAAAACCAAAAACCAAAAACCAAAAACCAAAAACCAAAAACCAAAAACCAAAAACCAAAAACCAAAAACAAAAAACCAAAAACCAAATACCAAAAATCAAAAACCAAAACCAAAAACCAAAAACCAAAAACCAAAAACCAAAAACCAAAAACCAAAAACCGAAAACCAAAAACCAAAAACCAAAAACCAAAAACCAAAAACCAAAAACCAAAAACCAAAGACCAAAAACCAAAAACTAAAAACCAAAAACCAAAACCAAAAACCAAATACCAAAAACCAAAAACCGACAACCAAAAACAGAAAACCAAAAACCAAAAACCAAAAACCAAAGACCAAAAACCAAAAACCAAAAACCAAAAACCAAAAACCAAAAACCAAAGACCAAAAACCAAAAACCAAAAACCAAAAAACCAAAAACCAAATACCAAAAACCAATAACCAAAAACCAAATACCAAAAACTAAAAACCTAAAACCAAAAACCAAAAACCAAAAACCAAAAACCAAAAACCAAAAACCGAAAATCAAAAACCAAAAACCAAAAACCAAAAACCAAAAACCAAAATCCAAAGACCAAAAACCAAAAACCAAAAACCAAAAACCAAAAACCAAAAACCAAAACCAAAAACCAAAGACCAAAAACCAAAAACCAAAAACCAAAAACCAAAAACCAAAAACCAAAAACCAAAAACCAAAAACCAAAACCAAAGACCAAAAACCAAAAACCAAAAACCAAAAACCAAAACCAAAAACCAAAATTCAAAAACCGAAAACCAAAAACCGAAAACCAAAAACCAAAACCAAAAACCAAAAACCAAAAACCAAAAACCAAAAACCAAAAACCAAAAACCAAAAACCAAAAACCAAAAACCAAAAACCAAAAACCGAAAACCAAAAACCAAAAACCGAAAACCAAAAACCAAAAACCAAAAACCAAAAACCAAAAACCAAAAACCAAAAACCAAAAACCAAAAACCAAAAACCAAAAACCAAAAACCAAAAACCAAAAACCAAAAACCAAAAACAAAAAACCAAAAACCAAATACCAAAAACCAAAAACCAAAAACCAAAAACCAAAAACCAAAAACCAAAAACCAAAAACCAAAAACCAAAAACCAAAAACCAAAAACCAGAAACCAAAAACCAAAAACCAAAAACCAAACACCAAAAACCAAAAACCAAAAACCGAAAACCAAAAACCAAAAACCAAAAACCAAAACCAAAAACCAAAAACCAAAAACCAAAAACCGAAAACCAAAAACCGAAAACCAAAAACCAAAAACCAAAAACCAAAAACCATAAACCAAAAACCAAAAACCAAAAACCAAAAACCAAAAACCAAAAACCAAAAACCAAAAACCAAAAACCAAAAACCAAAAACCAAAAACCAAAAACCGAAAACCAAAAACCAAAAACCAAAAACCAAAAACCAAAAACCAAAAACCAAAAACCAAAACCCAAAAACCAAAGACCAAAGACCAAAAACCAAAAACCAAAAACCAAAAACCAAAACCAAAAACCAAAAACCAAATACCAAAAACGAAAAACCGAGAACCAAAAACCGAAAACCAAAAACCAAAAACCGAAAACCAAAAACCAAAAACAAAACCCGAAAACCCAAAAGCAAAAACCAAAAACCAAAAAACGAAAACCAAAAACCAAAAACCAAAAACCGTAAACCAAAAACCAAAGACCAAAAACCAAAAACCAAATACGAAAACCAAAAACAAAAACCAAAAACCAAAAACCAAAGACCAAAAACCAAAAACCAAAAACCAAAAACCAAAAACCAAAACCCAAAACCAAAAACCAAAAACCAAGAACCGAAAGCCAAAAACCGAAAACCAAGAACCAAAAACCAAAAACCAAGAACCAAAAACCAACAACCAAAAACCCAAAACCAAAAACCAAAAACCAAAAACAAAAAACCAAAAACCAAAACCAACAACCAAATACCAAAAACCAAAAACCGAAAACCAAAAACCAAAGACCAAAAACCAAAAACCAAAAACAAAAACCAAAAACAAAAACAAAAAACCAAAAACCAAAAACCAAAGACCAAAAACCAAAACCCAAAAACCAAATACTAAAAACCAAAAACCAAAAACCAAAAACCAAAATACAAAAACCAAAAACCGAAAACCAAAAACCAAAAACCAAAAACCAAAAACCAAAAACCAAAAACCAAAAACCAAAAACAAAAAACCAAAAACCAAATACCAAAAATCAAAAACCAAAACCAAAAACCAAAAACCAAAAACCAAAAACCAAAAACCAAAAACCAAAAACCGAAAACCAAAAACCAAAAACCAAAAACCAAAAACCAAAAACCAAAAACCAAAAACCAAAAACCAAAAACCAAAGACCAAAAACCAAAAACCAAAAACCAAAAAACCAAAAACCAAATACCAAAAACCAATAACCAAAAACCAAATACCAAAAACTAAAAACCTAAAACCAAAAACCAAAAACCAAAAACCAAAAACCAAAAACCAAAAACCGAAAATCAAAAACCAAAAACCAAAAACCAAAAACCAAAAACCAAAATCCAAAAACCAAAAACCAAAAACCAAAAACCAAAAACCAAAAACCAAAACCAAAAACCAAAGACCAAAAACCAAAAACCAAAAACCAAAAACCAAAAACCAAAAACCAAAAACCAAAACCAAAGACCAAAAACCAAAAACCAAAAACCAAAAACCAAAACCAAAAACCAAAATTCAAAAACCGAAAACCAAAAACCGAAAACCAAAAACCAAAACCAAAAACCAAAAACCAAAAACCAAAAACCAAAAACCGAAAACCAAAAACCAAAAACCAAAAACCAAAAACCAAAAACCAAAAACCAAGAACCAAAGACCAAAAACCAAAAACTAAAAACCAAAAACCAAAACCAAAAACCAAATACCAAAAACCAAAAACCGACAACCAAAAACAGAAAACCAAAAACCAAAAACCAAAAACCAAAGACCAAAAACCAAAAACCAAAAACCAAAAACCAAAAACCAAAAACCAAAGACCAAAAACCAAAAACCAAAAACCAAAAAACCAAAAACCAAATACCAAAAACCAATAACCAAAAACCAAATACCAAAAACTAAAAACCTAAAACCAAAAACCAAAAACCAAAAACCAAAAACCAAAAACCAAAAACCGAAAATCAAAAACCAAAAACCAAAAACCAAAAACCAAAAACCAAAATCCAAAGACCAAAAACCAAAAACCAAACACCAAAAACCAAAAACCAAAAACCAAAAACCAAAACCAAAAACCAAAGACCAAAAACCAAAAACCAAAAACCAAAAACCAAAAACCAAAAACCAAAAACTAAAACCAAAGACCAAAAACCAAAAACCAAAAACCAAAAACCAAAACCAAAAACCAAAATTCAAAAACCGAAAACCAAAAACCGAAAACCAAAAACCAAAACCAAAAACCAAAAACCAAAAACCAAAAACCAAAAACCAAAAACCAAAAACCAAAAACCAAAAACCAAAAACCAAAAACCAAAAACCGAAAACCAAAAACCAAAAACCGAAAACCAAAAACCAAAAACCAGAAACCAAAAACCAAAAACCAAAAACCAAAAACCAAAAACCAAAAACCAAAAACCAAAAACCAAAAACCAAAAACCAAAAACCAAAAACCAAAAACAAAAAACCAAAAACCAAATACCAAAAACCAAAAACCAAAAACCAAAAACCAAAAACCAAAAACCAAAAACCAAAAACCAAAAACCAAAAACCAAAAACCAAAAACCAAAAACCAGAAACCAAAAACCAAAAACCAAAAACCAAACACCAAAAACCAAAAACCAAAAACCGAAAACCAAAAACCAAAAACCAAAAACCAAAACCAAAAACCAAAAACCAAAAACCAAAAACCGAAAACCAAAAACCGAAAACCAAAAACCAAAAACCAAAAACCAAAAACCAAAAACCAAAAACCAAAAACCAAAAACCAAAAACCAAAAACCAAAAACCAAAAACCAAAAACCAAAAACCAAAAACCAAAAACCAAAGACCAAAAACCAAAAACCAAAAACCAAAAAGAAAAAACCAAAAACCAAATACCAAAAACCAAAAACCAAAAACCAAAAACCAAAAACCAAAAACCAAAAACCAAAAACCAAAAACCAAAAACAAAAAACCAAAAACCAAATACCAAAAACCGGTTTTTCGATTTTTGGTTTTTGGGTTTTGGTTTTCGGTTTTTGGTTTTTGGTTTTTGGTTTTTGGTTTTTGGTTTTCGGTTTTTGGTTTTTGGTTTTCGGTTTGTGGTTTTTGGTTTTTGGTTTTTGGTTTTCGGTTTTTGGTTTTTGGTTTTAGGTTTTTGGTTTTCGGTTTTTCGTTTTTGGTTTTTGGTCTTTGGTCTTTGGTTTTTGGTTTTTGGTTTTTGGTTTTTGGTTTTTGGTTTTTGGTTTTTGGATTTTGGTTTTTGGTTTTTGGTTTTTGGTCTTGGGTTTTTGGTTTTTGGTTTTCGGTTTTTGGTTTTTGGTTTTTGGTTTTTGAATTTTGGTTTTCGGGTTTTGGTTTTTGATTTTTGGTTTTTGGTATCTGGTTTTTGGTTTTTGGTTATGGTTTTTGGTTTTTGGTTTTTGGTCTTCGGTTTTTGGTTTTTGGTTTTTGGTTTTTGGTTTTTTGTTTTTGGTTTTTGGTTTTTGGGTTTTAGGTTTCTGGTTTTTGGTGTTTGGTTTTTGGTTTTTGGTTCTTCGTTTTTGGTTTGTGGTTTTTGGTTTTTGGTATTTAGTTTTTGCTTTTTGGTTTTCGGTTTTTGGTTTTTGGTTTTTGGTTTTCAGTTTTGGTTTTTGGTTTTTGGTTTTTAGTTTTCGGTTTTTGGTTTTTGGTTTTTGGTCTTTGGTCTTTGGTTTTTGGTTTTTGGTTTTTGGTTTTTGGTTTTTGGTTTTTGGTTTTTGGATTTTGGTTTTTGGTTTTTGGTTTTTGGTTTTTGGTCTTGGGTTTTTGGTTTTTGGTTTTCGGTTTTTGGTTTTTGGTTTTTGGTTTTTGAATTTTGGTTTTTGGTTTTTGGTTATGGTTTTTGGTTTTTGGTTTTTGGTCTTCGGTTTTTGGTTTTTGGTTTTTGGTTTTTGGTTTTTTGTTTTTGGTTTTTGGTTTTTGGGTGTTAGGTTTCTGGTTTTTGGTTCTTGGTTTTTGGTTTTTGGTTTTAGGTTCCTCGTTTTTGGTTTGTGGTTTTTGGTTTATGGTATTTAGTTCTTGCTTTTTGGTTTTCGGTTTTTGGTTTTTGGTTTTCGGTTTTTTGTTTTTGGTTTTTGCTTTTTGGTTTTCGGTTTTTGGTTTTTGGTTTTTGGTCTTTGCTTTTTGGTTTTTGGTTTTTGGTTTTTGGTTTTTGGTTTTTGGTTTTTGGTTTTTGGTTTTTGGTTTTTGGTTTTTGGTTTTTGGTTTTTGGTTTTTGGTTTTTGGTTTTTGGTTTTTGTTTTTTGGTTTTTGGTTTTTGGTTTTTGGTTTTTGGTTTTTGGTTTTCGGTTTCTGGCTTTCGGTTTTTTGTTTTCGGCTTTTGGTTTTTGGTTTTTGGATTTTGGTTTTTGGTTTTTGGTTTTTGGTTTTTGGTTTTTGGTTTTTGGTTTTTGGGATTTGGTATTTGGTTTTTAATTTTTTGTTTTTGGTTTTTGGTTTTTGGTTTTTGGTTTTTGGTTTTTGGTTTTTGGTTTTCGGTTTTTGGTTTTTGGTTTTGGTTTTCGGTCATTTGTTTTTGGTTTTTGCTTTTTGGTTTTCGGTTTTTGGTTTTTGGTTTTTGGTTTTTGGTCTTTGGTTTTTGGTTTTTGATTTTTGGTTTTTGGTTTTTGGTTTTTGGTTTTTGGTCTTCGGTTTTTGGTTTTTGGTTTTTGGTTTTTGTTTTTTGGTTTTTGGTTTTTGGTTTTTGGTTTTCGGGTTTTGGTTTTTTGATTTTGGTTTTGTTTTTTGGTTTTTGGTTTTTCGTTTTGGTTTTTTGTTGTGGTTTTTCGTTTTTGGTTTTGGTTTTTGTTATTTGGTTTTGGTTTTTGGTTTTTGGTTTTTGGTTTTCGGTTTTTGGTTTTCGGTTTTTGGGTTTTTGGTTTTTGCTTTTTGGTTTTCGGGTTCCTGTTTTTGGTTTCTGCTTTTTGGTTTTTGGTTTTTGGTTTTTGGTTTTTGGTTTTTGTTTTTTGGTTTTTGGTTTTTGGTTTTTGGTTTTTGGTTTTCGGTTTTTGGTTTTCGGTTTTTGGTTTTCGGTTTTTGGTTTATGGTTTTTGGTTTTCGGTTTTTGGTCATCGGTTTTTGGTTTTCAGTTTTTGGTTCTTGGTTTTTGGTTATTGGTTTTTGGTTTTTGGTTTTTGGTTTTGGTTTTTGGTTTTTGGTTTTTGGTTTTTGTTATTTGGTTTTCGGTTTTTTGTTTTCGGTTTTTGGTTTTTGGTTTTTGGTTTTTGGTCTTTGGTTTTTGGTTTCCGGTTTTTGGTTTTAGGTTTTCGGTTTTTGGTGTTTGGTTTTTGGTTTCTGCTCTTTGGTTTTTGGTTTTTAGTTTTTGGTTTTCGTTTTTTGGTTTTCGGTTTTAAATTTTTGTTCTTTGGTTTTTGGTTTTTAATTTTTGGTTCTTGGTTTTTGGTTTTTGAGTTTATGGTTTTTGGTTTTTGGTTTTTGGTTTTTGGTTTTTGGTTTTTGGTTTTTGGTTTTTGGTTTTTGGTTTTTGGTTTTCGGTTTTTTGGTTTTTGGTTTTCGGTTTTTGGTTTTTGGTTTTTGCTTTTGGGTTTTCGGGTTTTGGTTTTTGGTTTCTGCTTTTTGGTTTTTGGTTTTTGGTTTTTGGTTTTCGCTTTTTGGTTTTCGGTTTTTGGTTTTCGGTTTTTGGTTTTTGGTGTTTGGTTTTTGGTTTTTGGTTTTTGGTTTTTGGTTTTAGGTTTTTGGTTTTTGGTTTTTGGTTTTTGGTTTTTGGTTTTTGGTTTTTGGTTTTTGGTTTTCGGTTTTTTGTTTTCGGCTTTTGGTGTTTGGTTTTTGGTTTTTTGGTTTTTTGTTTTTGGTTTTAGGTTTTCGGTTTTTGGTTTTCGGTTTTTGGTTTTTGGTTTTTGGTTTTTGGTTTTTGTTTTTGGTTTTTGGTTTTAGGTTTTTGGTTTTTGGTTTTCGGTTTTTGGTTTTGGTTTTCGGTTTTTGGTTTTCGGTTTTTGGGTTTTTGGTTTTTGCTTTTTGGTTTTCGGGTTTCTGTTTTTGGTTTCTGCTTTTTGGTTTTTGGTTTTTGGTTTTTGGTTTTTGGTTTTTGGTTTTTGTTTTTTGGTTTTTGGTTTTTGGTTTTTGGTTTTTGGTTTTTGGTTTTCGGTTTTTGGTTTTCGGTTTTTGGTTTTCGGTTTTTGGTTTTTGGTTTTTGGTTTTTGGTTTTCGGTTTTTGGTCTTCGAGCTTTGGTTTTCGGTTTTTGGTTCTCGGTTTTTGATTTTTGGTTTTTGGTTTTTGGTTTTTGGTTTTGGTTTTTGGTTTTTGTTATTTGGTTTTCGGTTTTTTGTTTTCGGTTTTTGGTTTTTGGTTTTTGGTTTTTGGTCTTTGGTTTTTGGTTTTCGGTTTTTGGTTTTAGGTTTTCGGTTTTTGGTTTTTGGTTTTTGGTTTCAGCTTTTTGGTTTTTGGTTTTTAGTTTTTGGTTTTCGGTTTTTGGTTTTCGGTTTTAAATTTTTGTTTTTTGGTTTTTGTTTTTTAATTTTTGGTTCTTGGTTTTTGGTTTTTGGGTTTTTGGTTTTTGGTTTTTGGTTTTTGGTTTTTGGTTTTCGGTTTTTGGTTTTAGGTTTTCGGTTTCTGGTTTTTGGTTTTTTGTTTTTGGTTTTTGGTTTCTGCTTTTTGGTTTTTGGTTTTTGGTTTTTGGTTTTCGGTTTTTGATTTTTGGTGTTTGGTTTTTGGTTTTTGGTTTTTGGTTTTTGGTTTTTGGTTTTTGGTTTTTGGTTTTTGGTTTTTGGTTTTTGGGTTTTGGTTTTTGGCTTTTGGTTTTTGGTTTTTGGTTTTTGGTTTTTGGGTTTTTGGTTTTTGGTTTTTGGTTTTTGGTTTTTGGTTTTTGGTTTTCGGTTTTTGGTTTTTGGTTTTCGGTTTTTGGTTTTTGCTTTTGGGTTTTCGGGTTTTCGGGTTTTCGGGTTTTGGTTTTTGGTTTTTGGTTTTTGGTTTTTGGTTTTTGGTTTATGGTTTTTGGTTTTTGGTTTTTGGTTTTTGGTTTTTGGTTTATGGTTTTTGGTTTATGGTTTTTGGTTTTTGGTTTTTGGTTTTTGGTTTTCCGTTTTTTGTTTTTGGTTTTCGGTTTTTGGTTTTCGGTTTTTGGTTTTTGGTTTTTGGTTTTTGGTTTTTGGTTTTTGGTTTTTGGTTTTTGGTTTTTGTTTTTTGGTTTTTGGTTTTCGGTTTTTGTTTTCGATTTTTAATTTTTGTTTTTTGGTTTTTGGTTTTTAGTTTTTGGTTTTTGGTTTTTGGTTTTTGTTTTTGGTTTTTGGTTTTTGGTTTTTGGTTTTTGGTTTTTGGTTTTTGGTTTTTGGTTTTTGGTTTTTGGTTTTTGGTTTTTGGTTTTTGGTCTTTGGTTTTTGGTTTTTGGTTTTTGGTTTTTGGTTTTTGGTTTTTGGTTTTTGGTTTTTGGTTTTTGGTTTTTGGTTTTTGGTTTTTGGTTTTTGGTTTTTGGTTTTTGGTTTTTGGATTTTGGTTTTTGGTTTTCGGTTTTTGGTTTTTGGTTTTCGGTTTTTGGTTTTTTGTTTTTGGCTTTTGGGTTTTCGGGTTTTGGTTTTTGGTTTTTGGTTTTTGGTTTTTGGTTTTTGGTTTTTGGTTTTTGGTTTTTGGTTTTTGGTTTCTGCTTTTTAGGGTTTTGTAAAATAATTTTACAAAACCCTACTAGTTTCGCGACCAGTCTGTCCGTCTGTCCGTCTGTCCGTCTGTCCGTCCGTCCGTCCGTCCGTCCGTCCGTGTGTCACAGCAGTTTTTCTCGGAAACTACTTAGGCTAGAAACATCAAATTTTGTGTGTAGGTGTAAAGTGGTGATCTCTTCAAAGTTCAACTACAAACAAATTTTATAAGGTATTTAAGGGGGGTCTCCCCATAAAGGAGAGTGACCCCCGAAAAAAAAAATTCATTGAAGGTAGCTGATATGGGTATCAAATGAAAGGTCTTGATGAGAGCTTTTCAAAACTGGTCTTAGTTTGGCAAAATTTGCTTCGAGGGGCGCACAGGGAGGGGAAATACACGAAAAATTTGTGTCCCCCCCCCTCGCGATTGGACACCTGAGATCCGAAAAATCTGAAAAAAATCAGGGATGTAGGCCTTGGTGCGTACAACAACAACAAATACGTGAGAAGTCGCAATTCACTCAACTTTGTTAGTAATAGTATGATTTATCGATTTTATGTTTCCTTGAATAAAATCTTAACGGTACCCTTAAATTCTATGAAATTCAGTACGTAGATGTTTATTTATAAGATTGATCTATCCTAAAAGTTTCATAAAGTTTGAATCATAATCAGCGAAGTTATAGCGGTTTGAATTTTCCTGTATTACTATGGAACAATATGCGCTGCATGTATTACTATGGCAACATATGGCTATGGAACAACATGCGCTTTTTACCGACTCAGACACTACAGTTTTTGCTAGGATTTGCATGAAAATTTCAGGAATGATAGGTGTCATGTATATCTTTGAGAATCGGTTCAGCTAGTAGTATCAGTAATCGTAAAACAAGATAGTGGCTGTTTTAAATGCGAAGATTGAATAATTTGGAGTTATATTTTCCCAACTTCAACGTTTAAGGTGCATGCTTTGAACACTTGATTCAATTTAATGAATGACTGAAGACGAGTACCTACAATTAATGCACATAAGTGAAACAAGTCAAGGAGGTGGGAGAGAGCTCCTAGCAAAAGGGTTTTGTAACCATTCTAGGATTCGAAAAAATTGGCCATGAATCGATGATTTCAGCACAGGAGAGTGGCTCCTGAAAAAAAATGCATCAAACGTAGCCGGTATGAGTATGAAATGAAAGTTTTCATGGCAGCTTTTCAAAACAGTTGTTGAACTGTCAGTTTTTGCTTCGGTGGGGGCACAGGGGGGAAATACATGAAAAATGTGTTTCCTCCGTCGCGGATGGACATCTGAAATAATTATCAAGGGAGATATTTATGAGCATAACAATACCAAAAACCTCAAAAGTCGAAATTCATTGAACTTTGTTAATAATAGTATGATCTTCGCATTTCATATTTTCTCCAATAAAATCGTCTTTGACATGTTTCTTGATTTGATTCGATCTGGTGACTGCATTTTGTAAATTGAATACAAAACCCTTTTGACATGAGCGTAGGTCTGTTTACCCCACTTGTTGGTTTTTAGTTTTTGGTTTTCGGTTTTTGTTTTCGGTTTTAAATTTTTGTTTTTTGGTTATTCGTTTTAAGTTTTTGTTTTTTGGTTTTTGGTTTTTGGTTTTTGGTTTTTGGTTTTTGGTTTTTGGTTTTTGGTTTTTGGTTTTTGGTTTTTGGTTTTTGGTTTTGGTTTTTGGTTTTTGGTTTTTGGTTTTTGGTTTTTTGTTTTTGGTTTTAGGTTTTCGGTTTTTGGTTTTCGGTTTTTGGTTTTTGGTTTTTGTTTTTTGGTTTTTGGTTTTTGGTTTTTGGTTTTTGGTTTTTGGTTTTGGTTTTTGGTTTTTGGCATTTGGTTTCTGGTCTTTGGTTTTTGGTTTTTGGTTTTTGGTTTTTGGTTTTTGGTTTTTGGTTTTTGGTTTTTGGTTTTTGGTTTTTGGTTTTTGGTTTTTGGTTTTTGGTTTTTGGTTTTTGGTCTTCGGTTTTTGGTTTTTGGTTTTTGGTTTTCGGTTTTTGGTTTTTGGTTTTTGGTTTTGGGTTTTGGTTTTTGGTTTTTGGTTTTTGGTTTTTGGTTTTTGGTTTTTGGTTTTCGGTTTTTGTTTTCGGTTTTTGGTTGTCGGTTTTTGGTTTTTGGTTTTTGGTTTTTGGTATTTGGTTTTTGGTCGTTTGTTTTTGGTTTTTGGTTTTTGGTTTTTGGTTTTTGGTTTTTGGTTTTCGGTTTTTGGTTTTGAAAATTTAAAAAAATTTAAAACCGAAAACAAAAACCGAAAACCAAAAACTAAAAACCAAAAATCAGAAACCAAAAACCAAAATCCCAAAAACCAAAAACCAAAAACCAAAAACCAAAAACCAAAAACCAAAAACCAAAACCCGAAAACCCAAAAGCCAAAAACAAAAAACCAAAAACCGAAAACCAAAAACCAAAAACCGAAAACCAAAAACCAAAAACCAAAAACCAAAAACCAAAAACCAAAAACCAAAAACCAAAAACCAAAAACCAAAAACCAAAAACCAAAAACCAAAAACCAAAAACCAAAAACCAAAAACCAAAAACCAAAAACCAAAAACCAAAAACCAAAGACCAAAAACCAAAAACCAAAAACCAAAAACCAAAAACCAAAAACCAAAAACCAAAAACCAAAAACCAAAAACCAAAAACCAAAAACCAAAAACCAAAAACCAAAAACCAAAAACCAAAAACCAAAAACCAAAAACCAAAAACCAAAAACAAAAACCAAAAACCAAAAACCAAAAACGTAAAACTAAAAACCTAAAACCAAAAAACAAAAATTTAAAACCGAAAACAAAAACCGAAAACCAAAAACCAAAAACCAAAAACCAAAAACCAAAAACCGAAAACCAAAAACCGAAAACCAAAAACAAAAAACCGAAAGCCAAAAACCAAAAACCAAAAACCAAAAACCAAAAACCAAAAACCAAAAACCAAAAACCAAAAACCAAAAACCATAAACCAAAAACCAAAACCCAAAATTCAAAAACCAAAAACCAAAAACCAAAAACCGAAAACCATAAACCAAAAACCAAAAACCAAAAACCAAAAACCAAAACCCGAAAACCCGAAAACCCGAAAACCCGAAAACCCAAAAGCAAAAACCAAAAACCGAAAACCCAAAACCAAAAACCGAAAACCAAAAACCAAAAACCAAAAACCAAAAACCAAAAACCCAAAAACCAAAAACCAAAAACCAAAAACCAAAAACCAAAAACCAAAAACCAAAAGCCAAAAGCCAAAAACCAAAACCCAAAAACAAAAAACCAAAAACCAAAAACCAAAAACCAAAAATCAAAAACCAAAAACCAAAAACCAAAAACCAAAAACCAGAAATCAAAAATCAAAAACCAAAAACCAAAAACTAAAAACCAAAAACCAAAAAACAAAAATTTAAAACCGAAAACAAAAACCGAAAATCAAAAACCAAAAACCAAAAACCAAAAAGCAGAAACCAAAAACCAAAAACAAAAAACCAAAAACCAAAAACCGAAAACCTAAAACCAAAAACCGAAAACCAAAAACCAAAAACCAAAAACCAAAAACCAAAAAACAAAACCAAAATCCAAAAACCAAAACCCCAAAACCAAAAACCAAAAACCAAAAACCAAAAACCAAAAAACAAAAACCAAAAACCAAAAACCAAAAACCGAAGACCAAAAACCAAAAACCAAAAACCAAATACCAAAAACCAAAAATCAAAAACCAAAAACCAAAGACCAAAAACCAAAAACCAAAAACCAAAAACCGAAAACCAAAAAGCCAAAAACCAAAAATCAAAAACCAAAAACCAAAAACCAGAAACCGCAAACCAAAAACCGAAAACCAAAACCAAAAACCGAAAACCAAAAACCAAAAACCTAAAACGAAAAACCAAAAACAAAAACCAAAAACCAAAAACCAAAAACCAAAAACCAAAAACCAAAAACCGAAAACCAAAAACCGAAAACCTAAAACCAAAAACAAAAAACCAAAAACCAAAAACCAAACACCAAAAGCCGAAAACAAAAAACCGAAAACCAATAACCAAAAACCAAAAACCAAAAACAAAAACCAAAAACCTAAAACCAAAAACCAAAAACCAAAAACCAAAAACCAAACACCAAAAACCAAAAACCGAAAACCAAAAACCGAAAACCAAAAAGCGAAAACCAAAAACCAAAAACCAAAAACCAAAAACCAAAAAGCAGAAACCAAAAACCAAAACCAAAAACCAAAAAACAAAAACCAAAAACCAAAAACCAAAAACCAAACACCAAAAACCAAAAACCGAAAACCAAAAACCGAAAACCAAAAACCGAAAACAAAAAACCGAAAACCAAAAACCCAAAACCAAAAACCAAAAACAAAAAACCAAAACCAAAAACCAAAAAACAAAAACCAAAAACCAGAAACCGAAAACCAAAAACCGAAAACCAAAACCAAAAACCGAAAACCAAAATCCAAAAACCTAAAACGAAAAACCAAAAACAAAAACCAAAAACCAAAAACCAAAAACCAAAAACCAAAAACCAAAAACCGAAAACCAAAAACCGAAAACCTAAAACCAAAAACAAAAAACCAAAAAACCAAAAACCAAACACCAAAAGCCGAAAACAAAAAACCGAAAACCAATAACCAAAAACCAAAAACCAAAAACAAAAACCAAAAACCTAAAACCAAAAACCAAAAACCAAAAACCAAAAACCAAACACCAAAAACCAAAAACCGAAAACCAAAAACCGAAAACCAAAAAGCGAAAACCAAAAACCAAAAACCAAAAACCAAAAACCAAAAAGCAGAAACCAAAAACCAAAACCCGAAAACCCAAAAGCAAAAACCAAAAACCAAAAACCGAAAACCAAAAACCAAAAACCGAAAACCAAAAACCAAAAACCAAAAACCAAAAACCAAAAACCAAAAACCAAAAATCAAAAACCAAAAATCAAACACCAAAAACCAAAAACCAAAAACCAAAAACCAAAAACCAAAAACCAAAAACCAAAGACCAAAAACCAAAAACCAAAAACCAAAAACCAAAAACCAAAAACCAAAAACCAAAAACCAAAAACCAAAAACCAAAAACCAAAAACCAAGAACCAAATATTAAAAACCAACAACCAAAAAACAAAAATTTAAAACCGAAAACCAAAAACCGAAAACCAAAAACTAAAAACCAAAAACCAAAAAGCAGAAACCAAAAACCAAAAACCAAAAACCAAAAACCAAAAACCAAAAACCAAAAACCAAAAATCAAAAACCAAAAACCAAAAACCAAAAACCAAAAACCAAAAACCGAAAACAAAAAACCGAAAACCAAATGACAAAAACCAAAAACCAAAAACCAAAACCAAAAACCAAAAACCAAAAACCAAAAACCAAAAACCAAAAACCAAGAACCGAAAACCGAAAACCAAAGACCGAAGACCAAAAACCGGAAACCAAAAACCAAAAACCAAAAAACAAAAACCAAAAACCAAAAACCAAAAAAGTAAAACCAAAAACCAAAAACCAAAAAGCAGAAGCCAAAAACAGAAACCCGAAAACCAAAAAGCAAAAACCAAAAACCCAAAAACCGAAAACCAAAAACCGAAAACCAAAAACCAAAAACCAAAAACCAAAACCAAAAAACAAAAACCAAAACCAAAAACGAAAAACCAAAACAAAAAACCAAAACGAAAAACCAAAAACCAAAAAACAAAACCAAAATCCAAAAACCAAAACCCGAAAACCAAAAACCAAAAACCAAAAACCAAAAACCAAAAAACAAAAACCAAAAACCAAAAACCAAAAACCGAAGACCAAAAACCAAAAACCAAAAACCAAATACCAAAAACCAAAAATCAAAAACCAAAAACCAAAGACCAAAAACCAAAAACCAAAAACCAAAAACCGAAAACCAAAAAGCCAAAAACCAAAAACAATAAACCGAAAACCAAAAACCAAAAACCAAAAACCGAACACCAAAAACCAGTAACCAAAAACCAAAAACCAAAAACAAAAAACTAAAATCCAAATACCAAAAACCAAAAACCAAAAACCAAAAACCAAAATCCAAAAACCAAAAACCAAAAGCCGAAAACAAAAACCGAAAACCAAAAACCGAAAACCAAAAACCAAAAACCAAAAACCGAAGACCAAAAACCAAAAACCAAAAACCAAAAACCAAAAACCAAAAACCAAAAACCGAAGACCAAAAACCAAAAACCAAAAACCAAAAACCAAAAACCAAAAACCAAAAACCAAAAACGTAAAACCAAAAACCAAAAACCAAAAACCAAAAACCAAAAACCAAAAACCAAAGACCAAAAACCAAAAACCAAAAACCGAAAACCAAAAAGCAAAAACCAAAAACAAAAAACCGAAAACCAAAAACCAAAACCAAAAAGCAAAAACTAAATACCAAAAACCAAAAACCACAAACCAAAAACGAAGAACCTAAAACCAAAAACCAAAAACCAAAAACCAAAAACCAGAAACCTAAAACCCAAAAACCAAAAACCAAAAACAAAAAACCAAAAACCAAAAACCAAAAACCAAAAACCAAAAACCGAAGACCAAAAACCAAAAACCAAAAACCATAACCAAAAACCAAAAACCAAAAACCAAAAACCAAAAACCAAAAACCAAAAACCAAAAACCAAAAACCAAAAACCAAAAACCGAAGACCAAAAACCAAAAACCAAAAACCATAACCAAAAACCAAGAACCAGAAACCAAAAACCAAAAACCAAAAACCAAAAACCGAAAACCAAAATCCAAAAACCAAAGACCAAAGACCAAAAACCAAAAACCAAAAACCAAAAACCGAAGACCAAAAACCAAAAACCAAAAACCAAAAACCAAAAACCAAAAACCAAAAACCAAAAACCGAAAACCAAAATTCAAAAACCAAAAACCAAAAACCAAAAACCGAAAACCAAAAACCAAAAACCCAAGACCAAAAACCAAAAACCGAAAACCACAATCCAAAAACCAAAAACCAAAAACCAAAAACCAAAAACCAAAAAACAAAGACCAAAGACCAAAAACCAAAAACCAAAAACCGAAAACCAAAAACCTAAAACCAAAAACCAAAAACCGAAAACCAAAAACCAAAAACCAAAAACCAAAAACCGAAAACCAAAAAGCAAAAACTAAATACCAAAAACCACAAACCAAAAACGAAGAACTAAAAACCAAAAACCAAAAACCAAAAACCAAAAACCAAAAACCAAAAACCAAAAACCAAAAACCAAAAACCAAAAACCAGAAACCTAAAGCCCAAAAACCAAAAACCAAAAACAAAAAACCAAAAACCAAAAACCAAAAACCAAAAACCGAAGACCAAAAACCAAAAACCAAAAACCATAACCCAAAACCAAAAACCAGAAACCAAAAACCAAAAACCAAAAACCAAAAACCGAAAACCAAAATTCAAAAACCAAATACCAAAAACCAAAAACCGAAAACCAAAAACCCAAGACCAAAAACCAAAAACCAAAATCCAAAAACCAAAAACCAAAAACCAAAAACCAAAGACCAAAGACCAAAAACCAAAAACCAAAAACCGAAAACCAAAAACCTAAAGCCAAAAACCAAAAACCGAAAACCAAAAACCAAAAACCAAAAACCAAAAACCAAAAACCGAAAATCAAAACCCAAAAACCAAAAACCAATAATCGAAAAACCAAAAACCCGAAACCAAAAACCGAAAACCGAAAACCAAAAACCGAAAACCAAAAACCGAAAACCAAAAACCAAAAACCGAAAACCAAAAACCAAAAATCAAAAACCGATGACCAAAAACCAAAAACCAAAAACCAAAAACCAAAAACCAAAACCCAAAAACCGAAAGCCAAAAACCAAAAACCAAAAACCAAAAACCAAAAACCAAAAACCAAAAACCAAAAACCGAAAACCAAAAACCAAAAACCAGAAACGAAAAACCAAAAACCGAAAACCAAAAACCAAAAACCAGAAACCAACAAACAAAAACCAAAAACCAAAAACCAAAAACCAGAAACCAAAAACCAAAAACCAAAAACCGAAAACCAGAAAGCAAAAACTAAATACCAAAAAACAGAAACGAAAAACCAAAAACCAAAAACCGAAAACCAAAAAGCCAAAACTAAAAACCAAAAACCAAAAACGTAAACCAAAAACCAAAAACCAAAAACCAGAAACGAAAAACCCAAAACCAAAAACCAAAAACTTAAAACCAAAAACCTAAATCAAAAACCTAAAACCGAAAACCAAAAACCAAAAACCAAAATCCAAAAACCAAGAACCAAAAACCAGAAACCAAAAACCAAAGACCAAAAACCAAAAACCAAAAACAAAAACCAAAAACCAAAAACTAAAAACCGAAACCAAAAACCAAACACGAAAAACAAAAACCAAAAACCGAAAACCAAAATCCGAAAACCAAAAACCAAAAACCAGAAACCAAAAACCAATAACAAAAACCAAAAACCAAAAACCGAAAACCAATAACCAAAAACCAGAAACCAAGACCAAAAACCGAAAACCAAAAACCAAAAACCGAAAACCGAAAACCAAAAACCAAAAACCAAAAACTGAAACCAAGAACGAAAACCAAAAACCAAATATCAAAAACCGAAGACCAAAAACCAAAAACAAAAACCAAAAACCAACAACCAAAAACCAAAAACCCAAAAACCACAAACCGAAAACCAAAAACCAAAACCCAAAAACCAAAAACCGAAAACCGAAAACCGAAAACCAAACACCAGAAACGAAAAACCAAAAACCAAAA
Organism: Odontomyia ornata; assembly: GCA_963969285.1. Classification (NCBI taxonomy): domain Eukaryota; kingdom Metazoa; phylum Arthropoda; class Insecta; order Diptera; family Stratiomyidae; genus Odontomyia; species Odontomyia ornata. The sequence continues at coordinate 235,064,343 of OZ017738.1, read as the reverse complement.
ACCAAAAACCAAAAACCAAAAACCAAAAACCAAAAACCAAAAACCAAAAACCAGAAACCAAAAACCAAAGGCCAAAAACCAAAAACCAAAAACAAAAACCAAAAACCAAAAACGAAAAACCGAAACCAAAAACCAAACACCAAAAACAAAAACCAAAAACCGAAAACCAAAATCCGAAAACCAAAAACCATAAACCGAAAACCAAAAACCAAAAACCAAACACCAAAAACCGAAAACCAAAAACCAAACACCGAAAACCAAAAACCAAAAACCAAAAACCAAAAACCGAAAACTAAAAACCAAAAACCAAAAACCAGAAACGAAAAAACAAAAACCAAAAACCAAAAACCAAAAACCAAAACCCAGAAACCAAAAACCAAAAACCAAAAACCAAAAACCAAAAACCAAAAACCGAAAACCAAAAACCGAAAACCGAAAACCAAAAACCAAAAACCGAAAACCAAAAATCAAAAACCAAAAACCAGAAACGAAAAACCGAATACCAAAAACCGAAAACCAAAAACCAAAAACCAAAAACCAAAAACCAGAAACCAAAAACCAAAAACCAATAACCAAAAACCAGAAACCAAAAACAGAAAACCAAAAACCGAAAACCAAAAAGCAAAAACTAAAAACCAAAAACCAGGAACAAAAAACCAAAAACCAAAAACCAAAAACCAAAAACCGAAACCCAAAAACCAAAAACCAAACACCAGAAACCGAAAACCAAAAACCAATAACCGAAAACCTATAAACAAAAACCAAAAACCGAAAACCAAAAACCAAAAACCAAAAACCAGAAACGAAAAACCAAAAACCAAAAACCAAAAACCAAAAACCAAAAACCAAAAACCAGAAACCAGAATTCAAAAACCAAAAACCAAACACCGAAAACCAAAAACCGAAAACCAAAGACCAAATACAAAAACCGAAAACCAAAAACCAAAAACCAGAAACGAAAAACCAAAAACCAAAAACCTAAAACCAGAAACCAAAAACCAAAAACCAGAGACCAAAAATCAAAAACCAATAACCAATAACCAAAAACCAGAAACCAAAAACCAAAAACCAAAAACCAAAAACCAAAAACCAAAAAACAGAAACGAAAAACCAAAAACCAAAGACCAAAAACCAAAACCAAAAACCAGGAACCAAAACCCAAAAACCAAAAACCAAAAACCAAAAACCAAAAACAAAAAACCAGAAACGAAAAACCAAAAACCAAAAAACAAAAACCAAAAACCAAAAACCAAAAACCAAAAACCACAAACCAAAAACCCAAAAACCAAAAACCCAAAACCAAAAACCAAAAACCAATAGCCAAAAACTAAAAACCAAAAACGAAAAACCAAAAACCAAAAATCAAAAACCAAAAACCAAAAACCAGAACCGAAAAACCAAAAACCAAAGACCAAAAACCAAAACCAAAAACCAGGAACCAAAACCCAAAAACCAATAACCAAAAACAAAAAACCAGAAACGAAAAACCAAAAACCAAAAACCAAAAACCAAAATCCAATAACCAAAAACAAAAAACCAGAAACGGAAAACCAAAAACCAAAAACCAAAAACCAGAAACCAAAAACCCAAAAACCAAAAACCCAAAACTAAAAACCAAAACCCAAAAACCAAAAACCAAAAACCAATAACCAAAAACAAAAAACCAGAAACGAAACACCAAAAACCAAAAACCAAAAACCAAAAACCAAAATCCAAAAACCAGAAACCAAAAACCCAAAACCAAAAACCCAAAACCAAAAACCAAAAACCATAAATCAAAAACCAAAAACCAAAAACCAAAAACCAAAAACGAAAAACCAAAAACCAAAAACCAAAAACCAAAAACCAAAAACCAGAAACGAAAAACCAAAAACCAAAGACCAAAAACCAAAACCAAAAACCAGGAACCAAAACCCAAAAACCAAAAACCAATAACCAAAAAAAAAAAACCAGAAACGAAAAACCAAAGACCAAAAACGAAAACCCGAAAACCAAGAACCAAAAACCAGAAACGAAAACTAAAAACCAAAAACCAAAAACCAAAAACTGAAAACCGATAACCAAAAACCAAAAACCAAAAACCAAAAACCAAAAACCAAAAACCAGAAACGAAAAACCAAAAACCAAAAACCAAAAACCAAAAACGAAAATCCAAAAACAGAAACCAAAAACCAAAAACCAAATATCAAAAACCTAAAAACAGAAACCAGAAACCAAAAACCTAAAACCAAAAACCAAAACCAAAAACCAAAAACCAAAAACCAAAAACCAAAAACAAAAAACCAAAAACCAAAAACCAAAAACCAAAAACCAAAAGCCAAAACCCAAAAACCAAAAACCAAAAACCAAAACCAAAAACCAAAAACCGAAAACCAAAAACCAAAAACCAAAAACCGAAAACCAAAAACCAAAAACCAAAAACCAAAAACCGAAAACCGAAAACCAAAAACCAAAAACCAAAAACCAAAAACCAAAAACCAAAGACCAAAAACCAAACACCGAAGACCAAAAACCAAAAACCAAAAACAAAAACCCAAAAACCAAAAACCGAAAACCAAAAACCGAAGACCAAAAACCAAAAACCAAAAACCAAAAACCAAAAACCAAAAACCAAAAACTAAAAACCGAAAACCAAAAACCAAAAACCGAAAACCAACAACCAAAAACCAGAAACGAGAAACTAAAAACCATAAACCAAAAACCAAAAACCAAAAACCAAAAACCAGAAACCAAAAACCAAAAACCAAAAACCAAAAACCGAAAAACAAAAACCGAAAACCAAAAACCAAAAACCGAAAACCAGAAACCAAAAACCAAAAACCAGAAACGAAAAGCCAAAAACCTAAAACCAAAAACCAAAAACCAAAAACCAAAAACCAAAAACCAAAAACCAAAAACCAAAAACCAGAAACCAAAAACCAAAAACCAATAACCAAAAACCAGAAACCAAAAACCAGAAACAAAAACCAAAAACGCAAAACCGAAAACCAAAAAGCAAAAACTAAGAACCAAAAACCAAAAACCAGAAAAGAAAAACCAAAAACCAAAAACCAAAAACCAAAAACCGAAAACCAAAAACCAAAAACCAGAAACGAAAAACCAAAAACCAAAAACCAAAAACTAAAAACCGAAAACCAAAAACCGACAACCAAAAACCAAAAACGAAAAACCGAAAACCAAAAACCAGAAACGAGAAACCTAAAACCAAAAACCTAAAACCAATAACCAAAAACCAAAAACCAAAAACCAGAAACCAAAAACCAGAAATCAATAACCAAAAACCAGAAACCAAAAACCAGAAACCAAAAACCAAATACCAATAACCAAAAACCAGAAACCAAAAACCAAAAACGCAAAACCGAAAACCAAAAAGCAAAAACTAAAAAACAAAAACCAAAAACCAGAAAAGAAAAACCGAAAACCAAAAACCAAAAACCAAAAACCAAAAACCGAAACCCAAAAACCAAAAACCAAACACCAAAAACCGAAAACCAATAACCATAAACCGAAAACCAAAAACTAAAAACCGAAAACCAAAAACCGACAACCAAAAACCAAAAACGAAAAACTGAAAACCAAAAACCAAAAACCAAAAACCAGAAACGAAAAACTATAAACCAAAAACCTAAAACCAATAACCAAAAACCAAAAACCAAAAACCAGAAACCAAAAACCAAAAATCAATAACCAAAAATCAGAAACCAAAAATCAAAAACCAAAAACCAAAAACCAGCAACGAAAAACCAAAAACCAAAGACCAAAAACCAAAAACCTTGAACCAAAACCCAAAAACCAAAAACCAAAAACCAACGACCAAAAACCAAAAACCAAAAACCAAAAACCAGAAACGAAAAACCAAAAACCCAAAACCAAAAACCTAAACCAAAAACCAAAAACCAGAAACCAAACCCCAAAAAGCAAATACCAAAAACCAAAAACCAAAACCAAAACCAAACACCAAAAACCAAAACCAAAAACCAGGAACCAAAATCCAAAAACCAAAAACCAAAAACCAAAAACCAATAACCAAAAACAAAAAACCAGAAACGAAGAACCAAAAACCAAAAACCAAAAACCAAAATCCAAAAACCAGAAACCAAAAACCCAAAAACCAAAAACCCAAAACCAAAAACCAAAAACCAAAAATCAAAAACCAAAAGCCAAAAACCAAAAACCAAAAACCAAAAACGAAAAACAAAAAACCAAAAACCAAAAACCAAAAACCAGAAACGAAAAACCAAAAACCAAAGACCAAAAACCAAAACCAAAAACCAGGAACCAAAACCCAAAAACCAAAAACCAAAAACCAAAAACCAAAAACCAAAAACCAATAACCAAAAACAAAAAACCAGAAACGAAAAACCAGAAACCAAAAACCAAAAACCGAAAACCAAAAACCAAAAACCAAAAACCAAATACCAAAAATCAAAAACCGAAGACCAAAAACCGAAAACCAAAACCAAAAACGAAAAACCGAAAACCAAAAACCGACAACCAAAAACCAAAAACGAAAACTGAAAACCAAAAACCAAAAACCAAAAACCAGAAACGAAAAACTAAAAACCAAAAACCTAAAACCAATAACCAAAAACCAAAAACCAAAAACCAGAAACCAAAAACCAAAAATCAATAACCAAAAATCAGAAACCAAAAATCAAAAACCAAAAACGAAAAACCAAAAACCAAAAACCAAAAACCAAAAACCAGAAACGAAAAACCAAAAACCAAAGACCAAAAACCAAAACCAAAAACCAGGAACCAAAACCCAAAAACCAAAAACCAAAAACCAAAAACCAAAAACCAATAACCAAAAACCAAAAACCATAAATCAAAAACCAGAAACCAAAAACCAACAAACCAAAAACGAAAAACCAAGAACCAAAAACCAAAAACCAAAAACCAAAAACCAGAAACGAAAAACCAAAAACCAAAGACCAAAAACCAAAACCAAAAACCAGGAACCAAAACCCAAAAACCAAAAACCAATAACCAAAAAAAAAAAACCAGAAACGAAAAACCAAAGACCAAAAACGAAAACCCGAAAACCAAGAACCAAAAACCAGAAACCAAAACTAAAAACCAAAAACCAAAAACCAAAAACCAAAAACTGAAAACCGATAACCAAAAACCAAAAACCAAAAACCAAAAACCAAAAACCAAAAACCAGAAACGAAAAACCAAAAACCAAAAACCAAAAACCAAAAACGAAAATCCAAAAACAGAAACCAAAAACCAAAAACCAAATATCAAAAACCTAAAAACAGAAACCAGAAACCAAAAACCTAAAACCAAAAACCAAAACCAAAAACCAAAAACCAAAAACCAAAAACCAAAAACAAAAAACCAAAAACCAAAAACCAAAAACCAAAAACCAAAACCCAAAAACCAAAAACCAAAAACCAAAACCAAAAACCAAAAACCGAAAACCAAAAACCAAAAACCGAAAACCAAAAACCAAAAACCAAAAACCAAAAACCGAAAACCGAAAACCAAAAACCAAAAACCAAAAACCAAAAACCAAAAACCAAACACCGAAGACCAAAAACCAAAAACCAAAAACAAAAACCCAAAAACCAAAAACCGAAAACCAAAAACCGAAGACCAAAAACCAAAAACCAAAAACCAAAAACCAAAAACCAAAAACCAAAAACTAAAAACCGAAAACCAAAAACCGAAAACCAACAACCAAAAACCAGAAACGAGAAACTAAAAACCATAAACCAAAAACCAAAAACCAAAAACCAAAAACCAGAAACCAAAAACCAAAAACCAAAAACCAAAAACCGAAAAACAAAAACCGAAAACCAAAAACCAAAAACCGAAAACCAGAAACCAAAAACCAAAAACCAGAAACGAAAAGCCAAAAACCAAAAACCTAAAACCAAAAACCAAAAACCAAAAACCAAAAACCAAAAACCAAAAACCAGAAACCAAAAACCAAAAACCAATAACCAAAAACCAGAAACCAAAAACCAGAAACAAAAACCAAAAACGCAAAACCGAAAACCAAAAAGCAAAAACTAAGAACCAAAAACCAAAAACCAGAGAAGAAAAACCAAAAACCAAAAACCAAAAACCAAAAACCGAAAACCAAAAACCAAAAACCAGAAACGAAAAACCAAAAACCAAAAACCAAAAACTAAAAACCGAAAACCAAAAACCGACAAACAAAAACCAAAAACGAAAAACCGAAAACCGAAAACCACAAACCAGAAACGAGAAACCTAAAACCAAAAACCTAAAACCAATAACCAAAAACCAAAAACCAAAAACCAGAAACCAAAAACCAGAAATCAATAACCAAAAACCAGAAACCAAAAACCAGAAACCAAAAACCAAATACCAATAACCAAAAACCAGAAACCAAAAACCAAAAACGCAAAACCGAAAACCAAAAAGCAAAAACTAAAAAACAAAAACCAAAAACCAGAAAAGAAAAACCGAAAACCAAAAACCAAAAACCAAAAACCAAAAACCAAAAACCGAAACCCAAAAACCAAAAACCAAACACCAAAAACCGAAAACCAAAAACCATAAACCGAAAACCAAAAACTAAAAACCGAAAACCAAAAACCGACAACCAAAAACCAAAAACGAAAAACTGAAAACCAAAAACCAAAAACCAAAAACCAGAAACGAAAAACTATAAACCAAAAACCTAAAACCAATAACCAAAAACCAAAAACCAAAAACCAGAAACCAAAAACCAAAAATCAATAACCAAAAATCAGAAACCAAAAATCAAAAACCAAAAACCAAAAACCAGCAACGAAAAACCAAAAACCAAAGACCAAAAACCAAAAACCTTGAACCAAAACCCAAAAACCAAAAACCAAAAACCAACGACCAAAAACCAAAAACCAAAAACCAAAAACCAAAAACCAAAAACCAGAAACGAAAAACCAAAAACCCAAAACCAAAAACCTAAACCAAAAACCAAAAACCAGAAACCAAACCCCAAAAAGCAAATACCAAAAACCAAAAACCAAAACCAAAACCAAACACCAAAAACCAAAACCAAAAACCAGGAACCAAAATCCTAAAACCAAAAACCAAAAACCAATAACCAAAAACAAAAAACCAGAAACGAAGAACCAAAAACCAAAAACCAAAAACCAAAATCCAAAAACCAGAAACCAAAAACCCAAAAACCAAAAACCCAAAACCAAAAACCAAAAACCAAAAATCAAAAACCAAAAGCCAAAAACCAAAAACCAAAAACCAAAAACGAAAAACAAAAAACCAAAAACCAAAAACCAAAAACCAGAAACGAAAAACCAAAAACCAAAAACCAAAAACCAAAAACCAAAACCAAAAACCAGGAACCAAAACCCAAAAACCAAAAACCAAAAACCAAAAACCAAAAACCAAAAACCAATAACCAAAAACAAAAAACCAGAAACGAAAAACCAGAAACCAAAAACCAAAAACCGAAAACCAAAAACCAAAAACCAAAAACCAAATACCAAAAATCAAAAACCGAAGACCAAAAACCGAAAACCAAAACCAAAAACGAAAAACCGAAAACCAAAAACCGACAACCAAAAACCAAAAACGAAAACTGAAAACCAAAAACCAAAAACCAAAAACCAGAAACGAAAAACTAAAAACCAAAAACCTAAAACCAATAACCAAAAACCAAAAACCAAAAACCAGAAACCAAAAACCAAAAATCAATAACCAAAAATCAGAAACCAAAAATCAAAAACCAAAAACGAAAAACCAAAAACCAAAAACCAAAAACCAAAAACCAGAAACGAAAAACCAAAAACCAAAGACCAAAAACCAAAACCAAAAACCAGGAACCAAAACCCAAAAACCAAAAACCAAAAACCAAAAACCAAAAACCAATAACCAAAAACAAAAAACCAGAAACGAAAAACCAGAAACCAAAAACCAAAAACCGAAAACCAAAAACCAAAAACCAAAAACCAAATACCAAAAATCAAAAACCGAAGACCAAAAACCGAAAGCCAAAACCAAAAACGAAAAACCGAAAACCAAGAACCAAAAACCAAAAACCAGAAACGAAAAACCAAAAACCAAAAACCAAAAACCGAAGACCAAAAATCAAAAACCAAAAACCAAAGCCAAAAAACCAAAAACCAGAAACCAAAACTAAAATCCGAAAACCAAAAACCAAAAACCAAAAAACAAAAACCAAAAACCAAACACCGAAAACCAAAAACCAAAAACCGGGGACCAAAATACCAAAAACCAAAAACCAAAAACCAAAAACCAAAAACCAAAAACCAAAAACTGAAAACCGAAAACCAAAAACCAAAAACGTAAAACCAGAAACGAAAAACCAAAAACCAAAAACCAAAAACCAAAAACGAAAATCCAAAAACAAAAACCAAAAACCAAAAACCAAATATCAAAAACCAAAAACCAGGAACCAGAAACCAACAACCAAAAACCAAAAACCAAAAACAAAAAACCAAAAACCAAAAAACAAAAACCAAAAACCAAAACCCAAAAACCAAAAACCAAAACCAAAAACCAAAAACCGAAAACCAAAAACCAAAAACCGAAAACCAAAAACCAAAAACCAAAAACCAAAAACCAAAAACCGAGAACCGAAAACCAAAAAGCAAAAACCAAAAACCAAAGACCAAAAACCAAACACCGAAGACCAAAAACCAAATCCAAAAACCAAAAACCAAAAACCAAAAACCAAAAACCAAAAACCGAAAACCAAAAACCAAAAACCGAAAACCAAAAACCGAAGACCGAAAACCAAAAACCAAAAACCAAACACCAAAAACCAAAAAATAAAAACCGAAAACCAAAAACCGAAAACCAAAAACCAAAAACCAAAAACCAGAAACGAGAAACTAAAAACCAAAAACCAAAAACCAAAAACCAAAAACCAAAAACCAAAAACCAAAAACCAAAAACCAAAAACCAAAAACCAAAAACCAGAAACCAAAAACCAAAAACCAAAAACCAAAAACCGAAAAACAAAAACCGAAAACCAAAAACCAAAAACCGAAAACCAGAAACCCAAAACCAAAAACCAGAAACGAAAAACCAAAAACCAAAAACCTAAAACCAAAAACCAAAAACCAAAAACCAAAAACCAAAAACCAAAAACCAGAAACCAAAAACCAAAAACCAATAACCAAAAACCAGAAACCAAAAACCAGAAACCAAAAACCAAAAACGCAAAACCGAAAACCAAAAAGCAAAAACTAAAAACCAAAAACCAAAAACAAGAAAAGAAAAACCAAAAACCAAAAACCAAAAACCAAAAACCAAAAACCGAAACCCAAAAACCAAAAACCAAACACCAAAAACCGAAAACCAAAAACCAAAAACCGAAAACCAAAAACCAAAAACCAGAAACGAAAAACCAAAAACCAAAAACCAAAAACCAAAAACCAAAAACCAAAAACCAAAAACCAAAAACCAAAAACTAAAAACCGAAAACCAAAAACCGACAACCAAAGTCCAAAAACGAAAAACCGAAAACAAAAACCAAAAACCAAAAACCAAAAACCAGAAACGAAAAACCTAAAACCAAAAACCTAAAACCAATAACCAAAAACCAAAAACAAAAAACCAGAAACCAAAAACCAAAAATCAATAACCAAAAACCAGAAACCAAAAACCAGAAACCAAAAACCAATAACCAAAAACCCGAAACCAAAAACCAAAAATGCAAAACCGAAAACCAAAAAGCAAAAACTAAAAACCAAAAACCAAAAACCAGAAAAGAAAAACCAAAAACCAAAAACCAAAAACCAAAAACCAAAAACCGAAACCCAAAAACCAAAAACCAAACACCAAAAACCGAAAACCAAAAACCAAAAACCGAAAACCAAAAACCAAAAACCAGAAACGAAAAACCAAAAACCAAAAACCAAAAACCAAAAACCAACAACCAAAAACCAAAAACCAAAAACCAAAAACTAAAAACCGAAAACCAAAAACCGAAAACCAAAAACCAAAAACGAAAAACCGAAAACCAAAAAGCAAAAACCAAAAACGAAAAACCAAAAACCAAAAACCAAAAACCTAAAACCAATAACCAAAAACCAAAAACCAAAAACCAAAAACCAGAAACCAAAAACCAAAAATCAATAACCAAAAATCAGAAACCAAAAATCAAAAACCAAAAACCAAAAACCAAAAACCAAAAAACAGAAACGAAAAACCAAAAACCAAAGACCAAAAACCAAAAACCTTGAACCAAAACCCAAAAACCAAAAACATAAAACCAAAAACCAACGACCAAAAACCAAAAACCAAAAACCAAAAACCAGAAACGAAAAACCAAAAACCAAAAACCAAAAACCAAATCCAAAAACCAAAAACCAGAAACCAAACCCCAAAAAGCAAATATCAAAAACCAAAAACCAAAAACCAAAAACCAAAAACCAAAAACCAAAAACCCAAAAACCAAAAATCAAAAACCAAAAACCAAAAACCAAAAAACAAAATCCAGGTGTAGTAATCTAGGAGCTATGGCTCTAAAAGCAGCGCTGACACAGGCACACAGCACCAACTCAATTTAACAAGGAGTAACCATTCAGTCACCTTCCTCATCGCAACACTCAATTTTTTTTTTCGCATGAAAAATAAGTAAAGAAAAAATTTCTTTTGTACTTAACACCCGGGAAACAAAATTCTGAAACTGTTTTAATGTGTAGTGAATTTATTTCAATATCTTTTGAATATAATTTAACGAATTGCGGTGTAACGCGGTATGCAAATGCTTAGAACGAAACGGTTAACCCCTTAAATTATAGGAACGATAAAATCATTGTATCATTTAAACCCCACAAAATTTGTCAAATGTTACCCATTCCAACCATAATATTAATTAAAAATTGTTTTGTTTGTCGGAAATTAACGCGTGCCTGTCCTATTCTTTCGATTTATTTCCCCCTTAATCACGCCTAATAATTATAAACATAAATTGCTTTCAATTGAAAACTTAATCGAATCGACACAAAAAAAAAAAAAAAAAAAAACAATTTAGAATTTTAAAAAATAACCGAAATGAGTGTGCATTATCACCACCGCATGTTCACACATAGATGGCACTTCTATTTCCACATGGTACGAGCGAGGTTATTGCGTTTGCCTCGAACATGTTTCAGTGGACAGTTTCCCATAAACCGCTCCGTACGCAAGGCGGATAAGATAAAGTGCCAGTGAAGTGTGAGGTGAAGTGATGTGAATGGTTGGCGAGGGAGTCTTATTAAGAAACCGTTTGTGGCAGAGACAACTTCTACCATCCTGTGGATGCACAGCGAAAGAAAAGAAGAAGAAGACAAAAAAATAAGGAACACTTCAGATATTGCTTCTTCTACGACAGTGCCTGTAAAAAAATGATAGCAGCTGCCAATATCGCCATGAGCCATCAGCATTAGGTCCCGAAGTGTTGTGCAACAGGTGGTTGGAAGGCGAGGTGAAGATGGTCATCGTACGGAGCGGCACATGTTGATTGGGAAACGGCGGGACCGTACTCCCTGTTTCTGGGAAAACACACCGTTTGGATGCAAAAAGGCGAATGGTGTATTCACACATAGTTCAACAAAGAGTGATAAATCAATTGAAAGGTTAGATCCAGGAGAATAAGTCAAATCACTCAATCCTATATTGACCAACGGATTGCATATAAAGAAACATTAAGCATTAAAAGCCGTAGAATAAGTAGCAGCAAGCATTACCACGTTCAAAGACCATACGTTTGTGATATTCAAAAAAAAAGTTTACATGTATTTACAATTGGATAGCTGAATTTTTATAGGATTGTATACACACTTAGGATATATTTTATGCCTTCCTACTCGTGTACTAATAGTTGTTATACGAATGCGAATCTACACTACCAAAAGAAAGAAGTCGTGACTCATAAATTACAACCGGTACAATAATACGCTTTAAAAACAAAATGAATTCCAGGACTTGCTTACCTACGAATCGTCAACGAGCGCTCGTCGTCGAGGGAAAGGTATTGTAAGTACCCTTTTTAATTTCTATATATATAATATTATACTATTTATTCTATATATATACAATATTACACTATTTATTCTATATATATAATATTATACTATTTATTCTATATTTATCTAAATTTTTTCTATCTAAAATTTTAATTAATTATTATCAATATTTCACTTATATAAATGACAGAATTGTGAGAGTTTCAGCTACACAACAAAAACAAAAAAATTTACTCTCGAATACTTAAATGTTCTAAAGTTCAATTCAGATTGATTTAAAATTTTTCATATAACGTTCTCCGAATTTCTTGACTTTGTTATAAGTCAAATTGATTCGTTCCCACATCATAAATACTTTTATCGCGTATTGTGCCATCGGGCAGTAATGACAGATCAGTTACAGTGTGTCTTACGAATTTCTCGACACTCCTTACAAGTCAATTGGAGTCGTACTCTCACATTCGCATATATCAGTCTCAGGCTTGACTCTGTTCGCTTCGAAAAATTCGTGGAATCAAATGAATCTCCTTTTCAAAGCACAAAGCATTACAATAACGAATGATTGCACAAGTTGATGTTTTCTGTTTATGTTTTATAAATTCTGTTGAATTGTGTGATAAATTAATGCTTAATGTCGTCTTACATCTAGCAACACAAAGTCTATTTGAATGTTTAATAAACAGCACAATATAAATGATAAATTTAAAAGAAACGCCAGGAAAAAACTGTGAGAAGTGAAGAAATCGGTTAAATAGTGGGGAAGATTCTTACGGAAAATTGTGAAGCGAATCCAGATGATTTAACTTTGTACTCATTCTTAAGTCCTACTTTATATAAATCCAAGATCCAACAGAGATTTGAATTGGATACTTACCGGCTTTATTATCATCATAATCATAACATTGTCTTTAAAAAAATAATCGATTAATGATATTTGTTTGCCATCAAAGCACCAGAGGCATCTTATCGTATTATATCATCCTATTACTCGCAAAGTCGTTAACTGTTATAGCACCTACGGTATTTTATATAAACAGTGGTTTTTTTTTTGTTCATTATCATTTCTCCAGGCGAGCTATGTACAAGTATACATTCCTCCATTGTAGAGTGCAATTTAAAATGTTAAGCTGTGTTTTTTATGATACTCGTTTAATTTGAGTAACATAGCCTTAAGATCTTTTTCTTTTTTCCACACACTCATCCTTCTCATTTAGTATTTGTAGCTTACATTTTAATTTCTTGGTTCTTAATTAATTTTCTATGAATTTATATAAAAATAAAAAAATGATGAATTGTTAAACAAAAATTGGTCTTTTCCCTTCCGGTCTTTTCCAATCGGGTATAGGACCCGGTACGGTGGCAGGCTTCCACCCCAAAATATGAGCCAGCCGCCGGGTACAGAATAATTCCTTCTTTTGTTTCAGGAGACCTTACGGGTTGAGTGGCCCAAGCCAAGTGCCTTTTTATAGCATAGAGTTATACTCTATGACATAAATTGGTCACCGGGGTACTCCCCTTCTGATGGGAAAGTTCATATAATTCAAGTTGTATGAGTTTTCCACTCAGAAGAGGAATACCTGGCCACTTCAACAGTTTAACATTGGATTTATTCCGGTTGGGTGGGCATGAAGGGGCTCCACCACCACCCGGTTGCCCCTCTTTCATTTGTAGGCCCTGAATGTATTTGGGTAAAGACGAGGTCACCCCCAAATTAGTCTTTCTTGTCAGGTTGTACTTGTTCTCGCAACAAGTCGTAATTCCTTCGTGGAGGCTATCTACAGATTTGCGACTTCGGTCGTCCTCTTGATCTCTGCAAGCAATTCGTGAATGCGAAATGTTTTGTAGTGAGTCCTCGTGCCGGGGAAACGAACCCGCCCCACGACACCGCAATGCTAGCCTGCCAGCGCATTCACGCGTCTCCGGACGAGGGCATTCTCGGCAGGAATCAACACCTTCCTCTGCCGAGGCAGCAGAACATCGCTGCGGTCCTTCACGGACTTATTGAACATCTTTTATTCACTACAAATGGCGCCCAACGTGGGGCCCGAAAAGCCCGGCTGTATCATCAGTCGTGAGCACGAGACAGTCCATCGTCTCTAGGTGTCCCCACTAGGTGTTAGAATTATTGGCGGGTAGATAACTCCCGAGGGTTAATGCACTGATCGTGCCCCAGCAGCCTAATAACTTTCGAACGTGTGTTGTCCCTGGACATCAATATCGTTTGGTCCTGCTTTTGAATTATACTTTGGTGGTTTACCACCATTGTATAACTAGTGAGGCCAAATGATATTAGAGTCCCTTTTTGTGTTCGAAAGTTATTATCCCAACATCTATTTTGCGGAGGATTCTGATCCGCTCCCCAAACCAGCGGTGCCTAAGTGTCTTAAATTACATGGATTTTGATTTCATGTGATTGGCTGCTTAGCTAATCCATGACTATCCATGACAAGACACGCGCTGCTTGTGGATTAGAATCCCACCCTGGGCTGACAAGTTGTAACTTGAGAAGTTTGCTAATGAGGGATCACTTCTGAACCCTGATTTTCATGGTGCCACAAGAGAGTGTCCCTGAAACGTTTTGGAAGGATTGTGCCATGGTGTCCATACTTGGGAGGAAGGACGGAAGGGAAAGACCGGTTATTATATCTTTTGATAGTTCAATCACCACTTAAATTTTTTCATACATTTTTTTGAGGTACTTTTATAGTTCGCCACTGACGGCCACTTGGAAGCTATATATATTATACATTACATTCTTTTGTTTCACTTTTTTTCATTAATTATAGATAGTTATAGTTAAATATTATTTAGAAAAATAAATTTCATTTAGCATGCCCACTAAACGCACGCCAGAGAGGAGGAAGTTAAGGTCGGATGCCGGACCAGGTATCTTGTGCTCCATCTGTCACGAGGACATGGACGAAACCACAAGCCAGAGGTTGCAATGCGGACACAGGCTACACCAGCTGTGTTTGGCCCAACTGCGGCAAACCTCATCTACGTGCCCGCTCTGTCGTCAGCCTTTGGAAATCGCACAGCCAGCAACAGAACGACCTCAGTCCTCCAGTGCAAGTGGAGCTGTCCCCAAAAGCGGACCCCTTCCATCCACGACAAGGAGTGCACGAGACGATGACTACAGGGCTGAAGCAGTTCCGCCTGCAGAAGAAGCGAGACCCCATGTGGCTGTGGAAGCGACAGTTTTGCAAGATCTGATGTCGCTCGTACAGGACATGTCCACCCGGTTAGCCTCGCTAGAAAGCCAGAGAGAGAACCCCGCACCACCCCGGCCAAGAACTCCTCCTATGTGGGATTCGGATCCAAATCCGTGGGATTTCCCGGTAGACTCGCGGCGTGATCCCGAACGGATCCGGCCAGGTACAGCCATGAATCCGTTGGCTCCAGTTTACCGGCCCCGATTGAGCCAAGCACCGCCACCTAATCAAGCTCCCGTGATTCCGCCGGAACAACGCTTCCATCCACACGACATGTATCGGCTGAAGCCGACACAGATCCCCAGCATCATCCAGGGATGGAATCTACATTTCAGTGGGGAACCCAATACTATAACGGTGGAAGTCTTCATAAGTCGGGTGGAGTCGCTGATTGAGCAGATGCTAGCAGGAGACCGCACAGCACTCGCAGGATACTTGCCAATGCTGCTTAGGGGAGCAGCACTGGAGACATATTGGCGAATACATTCAGCTCCACCATCCATACGCTGGTCACGATTGAAGGAGGTACTCCGCATGGAATACCCTACGGTCAACATGGACGAATTAGTCCTGGACAAGATGAATGCTAGATGGCAGCGTCCGGACGAGTCCTCCCATCAATATCGAGCTGATATCCTTCGGTTGAATGACCAGCTGTCAGAGCCATTGTCTTCTACCCAAATTCTGCGCCTGCTAAAGCGCAATCTAAGACCGGAGATTCGTCGCCATATCGTGAGCTCCGATCCACAGAGTATGGAGGCCCTGCTGAGAAATGTGCGTCGCATAGAAGGGTTTGAGGAAGACCTACGGGACCGGCCATACTTACTAACCAGGACGGGTCCTCGACGAGGAATCGCGGAATTGGCCCCAGATTATACCACCCTAGATCTGGAGGATGATTTGGACCCAGACCATCTTGCTGTAGCAGCAGTGGGAAGTCTTACGACCTGCTGGAATTGCCACCAAACCGGACACCGGTTCATTTCATGCCAAGCGGAACGTAAGGTTTTCTGCTACGGTTGCGGCAAGCCGGACACTTACTTCCCGGACTGTTCTGAATGTGCCGCGCGAAAAAACGGCCAAAAGAGTACCCGACCACCTCAGCGGTACTCGAAACCCCCGCAGTAGCTCCTTACTCAGCGGCTCACCCCAACAAACCTGACGTTAACCCACCAGCCATGACCATTACGACTGCGGATGTTCACTCTCTTCCGGAGACCTCACCAACGACAATATTAAAACGACCATCGCAGTCACTGCCAGAAGAACCGCGGCAGCCTCAAGTACGCACTCTAAAACCTTATCATGTTAGACTGCAGGAATATCGGGTGGCTCGAGAGCGAATATTTGCTTCCGAAGTCGTCACTTCCCGTCCGTGCACGACAAAATGGTCAACCCGTCGTTGGCGGAATTTCCGCAAGAGAGTGCGCACCTGCCGTCAAACCGTAAACTCGTGTAACATCTCGGAGGTTGCTGAGAATGAGATCAGACCTTATCATCCAATTAAAGTGTTGGGCGAGACCGTGTTTGCTTTGATCGACACGGGTGCCAGTATCAGTTGTCTTGCTTCGAGCTTTGGCTCGAAGGTGCTCCAAGACTATCCGAACTTGATTAAATCCTGGCGCACTGAAATCAGTACAGCTGATGGCACCAAACACCCTATACGAGGTAAACTAACCACACCCGTGACGTTCAGGGGTCAGACGAAGGATATTACCTTCTACATTATCCCGTCTTTGACTCAGAATGTATACCTTGGTGTCGATTTCGTCCTTCGCTTTGGACTGGCCTCCGATTTATTCACCGATTTGTCTTTAAAAACCAGAAATGTCAACGAAATCACTTCTATTCCCGATAGGCATGACCTGACGCCTAACCAACGGCAACGCCTGGAAGCATTCATTGCTGCCTTCCCATCTTACGCCACCCAAGGCCTTGGCCGCACCACCCTAGTCTCACACGCCATCGACGTTGGCGATAGTAAACCGATTAAACAGAGACACTACGCCATCTCGCCGGCCATGGAGAAATTGGTGTATGCGGAACTAGATAGGATGCTCGAGTTAGGGGTCATAGAGGAGTCCCAAAGTGCTTGGTCATCACCGGTAACTTTGGTGGTGAAGGCAGGTAAAGTCCGCCTCTGTCTTGATGCCCGTAAGGTAAACGCGGTTACCATCAAGGACGCGTACCCTCTTCCACTCATCGATGAAATACTAGGGAGACTGCCGAAAGCCAATTATATCACCAGTCTCGACCTAAAAGACGCCTTCTGGCAAATTCCACTCGATGAGGGCTCGAGGGACAAGACCGCCTTCACAGTGCCTGGACGACCATTATATCAATTCGTCACAATGCCCTTTGGCCTGTGTAACGCGCCGCAAACGATGACTCGGTTGATGGACAAGGTTATCCCACCTCACCTAAAACACCAAGTGTTCGTGTACCTGGATGATCTGTTACTCATCACGTAAACGTTCGACGAACACCTCCTACTCCTACAAGAAGTAGCCCTGCACATCAGTAAGGCGGGACTCACCATCAACGTACAGAAAAGTAAGTTTGTCATGAAAGAAGTCCGATACCTCGGTCATGCTATAGGACATGGCACTATCAAAACGGATCCAGACAAAACTCGTGCGATTGATGAGTTCCCCTTACCAAAAACTGTGAAGCAGCTACGACGTTTCCTTGGTGTGTGCGGCTGATACCGAAGGTTTGTTCGGAATTATGCAACAGTTTCAGCGCCCCTGTCAGACTTGTTGCGGAAGGGGAAGTTCGTTTGGACCGAACTCAGCCGAAAGGCATTTGAAGAGCTTAAACAAGCCCTCACATCAGCTCCTGTCTTGCACAGCCCCGACTTCACGAAGCCCTTCTCCATTCATTGTGACGCAAGTCAACATGGAGTTGGAGCCGTGCTGGTGCAATTGACCGACGAAGGAGAGGAAGCTCCCATCGCCTTCATGTCCAACAAGCTGAATTCGGCCCAAAGAAACTATACTGTTTCCAAGCAAGAATGTTTGGCAGCGGTAATGGCTGTGAAGAAATTCCGAGCTTATATCGAGGGCCACCAATTCGAGATCATCACGGACCACGCGTTACTACAATGGTTGATGAACCAGGCAGATTTAAGTGGACACTTAGCCAGATGGGCTCTTAAACTGCAAGGGTTCAAGTTCTCCATCAAACATCGGAAAGGAACCCAGAACATCGTACCCGACACTCTCTCACGGATGTTTTCTCCAGAGGGAGCCGAATTAACAATAACTGACGAGGACCCCATCGAAATAGATTTGGACAGCCCACATTTCGAATCAGATAGCTACAAAGAGTTGAGGCAAACCATCGCGACCCAACAAACACAGCTGCCTGATTTGAAGGTAATAGACGGCTATGTGTATAGACGAAATGAATACGCCACTGGTGATCCATGGCAGGAAGAAGAGTCTTGGAAACTCTGGGTACCGGAGGAAACGACACAACATCTGATCTTCCGCGCCCATGACCATCCTTTAAGTGCCCACGGAGGTTACGGTCGAACACTACGGCGACTCAAGAAATACTTTTTTTGGCCTAAAATGGCATCCCAGGTCAAAGACTACGTGAGCGCCTGTGAGACCTGTAAAGGCACCAAAGCACCCAACCAGCCTCTTCGACCTCCTATGGGTCAACTCAACGTTCCAGAACGCGTGTTCCAGCGTCTATACATCGATCTACTCGGTCCATATCCTCGGTCTTCAATGGGACACATCGGAGCTATAGTCGTTCTAGATCAGCTCTCGAAATTCCCAATGGTTGAACCTATCCGTAAGTTTACAACTCCATCGATCGTGAAATTCTTAGAGAACCGGGTATTTCATGTGTTCGGTGTTCCAGAGAGTGTGTACTCAGATAATGGAGTACAGTTCCGGTCTCGGCAGTTTAAGAGCCTACTTGAGCAGTATGGCGTTGAACACCAACTGACGCCCATATACTCTCCTCAGTCCAACGCATCAGAACGGTTGAACCGCACCCTATTGGCCGCGATCCGTTCCTACGTCCACCCATCTCAAAAGGGTTGGGATCGTCGATTGTCTGCCATCACATGCGCCCTGCAATCCTCGTATCATTCTGTCACCGGTGTCGCCCCTTACTTTGCCGCCTTTGGACAGCACATGATTTGCCACGGTAAATCATACCGACTGTTACGGCAATTAAAGTGTTTGGGAGACCCCGTCGTTGCGCTGGAGCCCCACGAACGTCTAGGAGACCTCCGCCAACAAATCGGACGGAAGATTAAGGCCGCAGGTAGTGCAAATGAAGCGCAGTACAATCTCCGGTCACGATCTGCTAATTTCAAAGAAGGAGATGAAGTTTTCCGGCGAAACTTCCGCCAAAGTGACGCCGTGGGGCATTACAACGCCAAGCTGGACAGGCGATTCCTGAAAAGCCGCATAAAGAAGGTAATGGGACCTAACCGTTACTTGATAACGGATCCATCGGGAAAAGAAGTGGGGATATACCACGCAAAAGGCCTGCGCCGATAGATAATTAGTCACGTCTGTTTGTCCGTCCGCATATATTTTCAAAAAACGCACAAGGGTTGTATATTTCCGGGCAAACATAAACATAAGTCAGTCCGTCCGTCTGTCAATTGTGTTTTTCTTTTATTGTCCGTCATCTCTAGTCCCGACGCCGAAGCCAACCCATGATACACAGAAATATCCTTCAGCTCCTTTTTCGCAATCCGCATTGCCTTGGGATCACGAGAAAATTAGCTGCCCTGTAGTAATCTAGGAGCTATGGCTCTAAAAGCAGCGCTGACATAGGCACACAGCACCAACTCAATTTAACAAGGAGTAACCATTCAGTCACCTTCCTCATCGCAACACTCATTTTTTTTTTTTTCGCATGAAAAATAAGTAAAGAAAAAATTTCTTTTGTACTTAACACCCGGGAAACAAAATTCTAAAACTGTTTTAATGTGTAGTGAATTTATTTCAATATCTTTTGAATATAATTTAACTAATTGCGGTGTAACGCGGTATGCAAATGCTTAGAACGAAACGGTTAACCCCTTAAATTATAGGAACGATAAAATCATTGTATCATTTAAACCCCACAAAATTTGTCAAATGTTACCCATTCCAACCATAATATTAATTAAAAATTGTTTTGTTTGTCGGAAATTAACGCGTGCCTGTCCTATTCTTTCGATTTATTTCCCCCTTAATCACGCCTAATAATTATAAACATAAATTGCTTTCAATTGAAAACTTAATCGAATCTACACAAAAAAAAAAAAAAAATAAAAAATTTAGAATTTTAAAAAATAACCGAAATGAGTGTGCATTATCACCACCGCATGTTCACACATAGATGGCACTTCTATTTCCACATGGTACGAGCGAGGTTATTGCGTTTGCCTCGAACATGTTTCAGTGGACAGTTTCCCATAAACCGCTCCGTACGCAAGGCGGATAAGATAAAGTGCCAGTGAAGTGTGAGGTGAAGTGATGTGAATGGTTGGCGAGGGAGTCTTATTAAGAAACCGTTTGTGGCAGAGACAACTTCTACCATCCTGTGGATGCACAGCGAAAGAAAAGAAGAAGAAGACAAAAAAATAAGGAACACTTCAGATATTGCTTCTTCTACGACAGTGCCTGTAAAAAAATGATAGCAGCTGCCAATATCGCCATGAGCCATCAGCATTAGGTCCCGAAGTGTTGTGCAACAGGTGGTTGGAAGGCGAGGTGAAGATGGTCATCGTACGGAGCGGCACATGTTGATTGGGAAACGGCGGGACCGTACTCCCTGTTTCTGGGAAAACACACCGTTTGGATGCAAAAAGGCGAATGGTGTATTCACACATAGTTCAACAAAGAGTGATAAATCAATTGAAAAGTTAGATCCAGGAGAATTAGTCAAATCACTCAATCCTATATTGACCAACGGATTGCATATAAAGAAACATTAAACATTAAAAGCCGTAGAATAAGTAGCAGCAAGCATTACCACGTTCAAAGACCATACGTTTGTGGTATTCAAAAAAAAGGTTTACATGTATTTACAATTGGATAGCTGAATTTTTATAGGATTGTATACACACTTAGGATATATTTTATGCCTTCCTACTCGTGTACTAATAGTTGTTATACGAATGCGAATCTACACTACCAAAAGAAAGAAGTCGTGACTCATAAATTACAACCGGTACAATAATACGCTTTAAAAACAAAATGAATTCCAGGACTTGCTTACCTACAAATCGTCAACGAGCGCTCGTCGTCGAGGGAAAGGCATTGTAAGTACCCTTTTTAATTTCTATATATATAATATTATACTATTTATTCTATATATATAATATTACACTATTTATTCTATATATATAATATTATACTATTTATTCTATATTTATCTAAATTTTTTCTATCTAAAATTTTAATTAATTATTATCAATATTTCACTTATATAAATGACAGAATTGTGAGAGTTTCAGCTACACAACAAAAAAAAAAAAATTTACTCTCGAATACTTAAATGTTCTAAAGTTCAATTCAGATTGAGTTAAAATTTTTCATATAACGTTCTCCGAATTTCTTGACTTTGTTATAAGTCAAATTGATTCGTTCCCACATCATAAATACTTTTATCGCGTATTGTGCCATCGGGCAGTAATGACAGATCAGTTACAGTGTGTCTTACGAATTTCTCGACACTCCTTACAAGTCAATTGGAGTCGTACTTTCGCATTCGCATATATCAGTCTCAGGCTTGACTCTGTTCGCTTCGAAAAATTCGTGGAATCAAATGAATCTCCTTTTCAAAGCACAAAGCATTACAATAACGAATGATTGCACAAGTTGATGTTTTCTGTTTATGTTTTATAAATTCTGTTGAATTGTGTGATATATTAATGCTTAATGTCGTCTTACATCTAGCAACACAAAGTCTATTTGAATGTTTAATAAACAGCACAATATAAATGATAAATTTAAAAGAAACGCCAGGAAAAAACTGTGAGAAGTGAAGAAATCGGTTGAATAGTGGGGAAGATTCTTACGGAAAATTGTGAAGCGAATCCAGATGATTTAACTTTGTACTCATTCTTAAGTCCTACTTTATATAAATCCAAGATCCAACAGAGATTTGAATTGGATACTTACCGGCTTTATTATCATCATAATCATAACATTGTCTTTAAAAAAATAATCGATTAATGATATTTGTTTGCCATCAAAGCACCAGAGGCATCTTATCGTATTATATCATCCTATTACTCGCAAAGTCGTTAACTGTTATAGCACCTACGGTATTTTATATAAACAGTGGTTTTTTTTTGTTCATTATCATTTCTCCAGGCGAGCTATGTACAAGTATACATTCCTCCATTGTAGAGTGCAATTTAAAATGTTAAGCTGTGTTTTTTATGATACTCGTTTAATTTGAGTAACATAGCCTTAAGATCTCTTTCTTTTTTCCACACACTCATCCTTCTCATCTAGTATTTGTAGCTTACATTTTAATTTCTTGGTTCTTAATTAATTTTCTATGAATTTATATAAAAATAAAAATATGATGAATTGTTAAACAAAAATTGGTCTTTTCCCTTCCGGTCTTTTCCAATCGGGTATAGGACCCGGTACGGTGGCAGGCTTCCACCCCAAAATATGAGCCAGCCGCCGGGTACAGAATAATTCCTTCTTTTGTTTCAGGAGACCTTATGGGTTGAGTGGCCCAAGCCAAGTGCCTTTTTATGGCATAGAGTTATGCAATTCAATTGTATTACTCTATGACATAAATTGGTCACCGGGGTACTCCCCTTCTGATGGGAAAGTTCATATAATTCAAGTTGTATGAGTTTTCCACTCAGAAGAGGAATACCTGGCCACTTCAACAGTTTAACATTGGATTTATTCCGGTTGGGTGGGCATGAAGGGGCTCCACCACCAAACGGTTGCCCCTCTTTCATTTGTGGGCCCTGAATGTATTTGGGTAAAGACGAGGTCACCCCCAAATTAGTCTTTCTTGTCAGGTTGTACTTGTTCTCGCAACAAGTCGTAATTCCTTCGTGGAGGTTATCTACAGATTTGCGACTTCGGTCGTCCTCTTGATCTCTGCAAGCAATTCGTGAATGCGAAATGTTTTGTAGTGAGTCCTCGTCTCGGGGAAACGAACCCGCCCCACGACACCGCAATGCTAGTCTGCCAGCGCATTCACGCGTCTCCGGACGAGGGCATTCTCGGCAGGAATCAACACCTTCCTCTGCCGAGGCAGCAGAACATCGCTGCGGTCCTTCACGGACTTATTGAACATCTTTTATTCACTACACAGGGACCAAAAACCAAAAACCAAAAACCAAAAACCGAAAACCAAAAACCAAAAACCAAAAACCAAAAACCGAAAACCAAAAACCAAAAAACCAAAAACCAAAAACAAAAACCAAAACCCGAAAACCAAAAACCAGTAACCAAAAACCAAAAACCGAAAACCAAAAACCAAAAACCAACAACCAAAAACCAAAAACCAAAAACCGAAAACCGAAAACCAAAAACCAAAAACCAAAAACCAAAAACCAAAAACCAAAAACCAAAAACCAGAAACCAAAAGCAAAAACCAAAAACCGAAAACAGAAAACCAAAAACCAAAAACCGAAAACCGAAAACCAAAAACCAAAAACCAAAAATCAAAAACCAAAAACCGAAAACCAAAAAGCAAAAACCTAAAACAAAAAACCAAAAACCAAAACCAAAAACCAAAAACCAAAAACCCAAACAAAATACCAAAAACTAAAAACCAAAAACCAAAAACAAAAACCAAAACCCGAAAACCAAAAACCAAAAACCAAAAACCAAAAACCAAAAACCAAAAACAAAAACCAAAACCAGAAAACCAAAAACCAAAAACCAAAAACTAAAAACCAAAAACCAAAAACCAAAAACCAAAAACCAAAAACCAAAAGCCAAAAACCAAAAACCAAAAACCAAAAACCAAAAACCAAAAACCGAAAACCAAAAACCGAAAACCAAAAATCAAAAACCAAAAATCAAAAATCAAAAACCAAAAACCAAAAACCTAAACCATAAACCAAAACCCAAAAACCAAAAACCAAAAACCAAAAACCAAAAACTAAAAAACAAAAACCAAAAACCAACCAAAAATCAAAAACCAACCAAAAATCAAAAACCAAAAACCAAAAGCCAAAAACCAAAAACCAAAAACCAAAAACCAAAACCTAAAAACCAAACACTAAAAACTAAAAACCAAAAACCAAAAACCAAAAACCAAACTCCAAAAACTAAACACCAAAAACCATAAACCAAAAACCAAAAACCAAAAACCAAAAACCAAAAACCAAAAACCAAAACCCAAATACCAAAAACCAAAACCAAAAACCAAAAACCAAAAACCAAAAACCAAAAACCAAAAACCAAAAACCAAAAACCAAAAACCAAAAACCAAAAATCATAAACCAAAAACCAAAAACCCAAAACGAAAACCAAAACCAAAAACGAAAAACCAAAAACCAAAACCAAAAACCAAAAACGAAAAACCATAAACCAAAAACCAAAACCAAAAATCAAAAACCAAAAACCAAAAACCAAAAACCAAAACCAAAAACCAAAAACCAAAAACCAAAAACCAAACACCAAAAACCAAAAACCAAAAACCAAAAACCAAAACCCAAAAACCAAAAACCAAAAACCAAAAACCAAAAACCAAAAAACAAAACCAAAACCAAAAACCAAAAGCCAAAAACCAAAAAACAAAAACCAAAAACTATAAACCAAAAACCAAAAACCAAAAACCGAAAACCAAAAACCAAAAACAAAAACCCAAAAACCAAAAACCAAAAACCAAATACCAAAAACCAAAAACAAAAAACCAAAAACCAAAAACCAAAAACCAAAAACCAAAAACCAAAAACCAAAAACCAAAAACCAAAAACCAAAAACCAAAAGCCAAAAACCAAAAACCAAAAACCAAAAACAAAAAACCAAAAACCAAAAACAAAAAACCAAGAACCAAAAACCAAAAACCAAAAACCAAAAACCAAAAACCAAAAACCAAAAACCAAAAACCATCAACCAAAAACCAAAAACCAAAAACCAAAAACCAAAAACCAAAAACCAAAAACCAAAAACCAAAAACCAAAAACCAAAAACCAAAAACCAAAAACCAAAAACCAAAAACCAAAAACCAAAAACCAAAACCAAAAACCAAAAACCAAAAATCAAAAACCAAAAAACCAAAAACCAAAAACCAAAACCAATAACCAAAAACCAAAAACCAAAAACCAAAAATCAAAAACCAAAAATAAAAAACCAAAAACCAACCCTAACCGAAAACCAAAAATCAAAAACCAAAAACCGAAAACCAAAAATCGAAAACCTAAAACCGAAAACCAAAAACCAAAAACCAAAAACCAAAAACCAAAAACCCAAGCCAAAGGCCAAAAACCAAAAACCAAAAACCGAAAACCAAAAACCGAAAACCGAAAACCAAAAACCAAAAACCAAAAACCAAAAACCGAAAACCAAAAACCGAAAACCAAAAACCAAAAACCATCAAACATCGGAAAGGAACCCAGAACATCGTACCCGACACTCTCTCACGGATGTTTTCTCCAGAGGGAGCCGAATTAACAATAACTGACGAGGACCCCATCGAAATAGATTTGGACAGCCCACATTTCGAATCAGATAGCTACAAAGAGTTGAGGCAAACCATCGCGACCCAACAAACACAGCTGCCTGATTTGAAGGTAATAGACGGCTATGTGTATAGACGAAATGAATACGCCACTGGTGATCCATGGCAGGAAGAAGAGTCTTGGAAACTCTGGGTACCGGAGGAAATGACACAACATCTGATCTTCCGCGCCCATGACCATCCTTTAAGTGCCCACGGAGGTTACGGTCGAACACTACGGCGACTCAAGAAATACTTTTTTTGGCCTAAAATGGCATCCCAGGTCAAAGACTACGTGAGCGCCTGTGAGACCTGTAAAGGCACCAAAGCACCCAACCAGCCTCTTCGACCTCCTATGGGTCAACTCAACGTTCCAGAACGCGTGTTCCAGCGTCTATACATCGATCTACTCGGTCCATATCCTCGGTCTTCAATGGGACACATCGGAGCTATAGTCGTTCTAGATCAGCTCTCGAAATTCCCAATGGTTGAACCTATCCGTAAGTTTACAACTCCATCGATCGTGAAATTCTTAGAGAACCGGGTATTTCATGTGTTCGGTGTTCCAGAGAGTGTGTACTCAGATAATGGAGTACAGTTCCGGTCTCGGCAGTTTAAGAGCCTACTTGAGCAGTATGGCGTTGAACACCAACTGACGCCCATATACTCTCCTCAGTCCAACGCATCAGAACGGTTGAACCGCACCCTATTGGCCGCGATCCGTTCCTACGTCCACCCATCTCAAAAGGGTTGGGATCGTCGATTGTCTGCCATCACATGCGCCCTGCAATCCTCATATCATTCTGTCACCGGTGTCGCCCCTTACTTTGCCGCCTTTGGACAGCACATGATTTGCCACGGTAAATCATACCGACTGTTACGGCAATTAAAGTGTTTGGGAGACCCCGTCGTTGCGCTGGAGCCCCACGAACGTCTAGGAGACCTCCGCCAACAAATCGGACGGAAGATTAAGGCCGCAGGTAGTGCAAATGAAGCGCAGTACAATCTCCGGTCACGATCTGCTAATTTCAAAGAAGGAGATGAAGTTTTCCGGCGAAACTTCCGCCAAAGTGACGCCGTGGGGCATTACAACGCCAAGCTGGACAGGCGATTCCTGAAAAGCCGCATAAAGAAGGTAATGGGACCTAACCGTTACTTGATAACGGATCCATCGGGAAAAGAAGTGGGGATATACCACGCAAAAGGCCTGCGCCGATAGATAATTAGTCACGTCTGTTTGTCCGTCCGCATATATTTTCAAAAAACGCACAAGGGTTGTATATTTCCGGGCAAACATAAACATAAGTCAGTCCGTCCGTCTGTCAATTGTGTTTTTCTTTTATTGTCCGTCATCTCTAGTCCCGACGCCGAAGCCAACCCATGATACACAGAAATATCCTTCAGCTCCTTTTTCGCAATCCGCATTGCCTTGGGATCACGAGAAAATTAGCTGCCCTGTAGTAATCTAGGAGCTATGGCTCTAAAAGCAGCGCTGACATAGGCACACAGCACCAACTCAATTTAACAAGGAGTAACCATTCAGTCACCTTCCTCATCGCAACACTCATTTTTTTTTTTCGCATGAAAAATAAGTAAAGAAAAAATTTCTTTTGTACTTAACACCCGGGAAACAAAATTCTAAAACTGTTTTAATGTGTAGTGAATTTATTTCAATATCTTTTGAATATAATTTAACTAATTGCGGTGTAACGCGGTATGCAAATGCTTAGAACGAAACGGTTAACCCCTTAAATTATAGGAACGATAAAATCATTGTATCATTTAAACCCCACAAAATTTGTCAAATGTTACCCATTCCAACCATAATATTAATTAAAAATTGTTTTAACGCGTGCCTGTCCTATTCTTTCGATTTATTTCCCCCTTAATCACGCCTAATAATTATAAACATAAATTGCTTTCAATTGAAAACTTAATCGAATCTACACAAAAAAAAAAAAAAATAAACAATTTAGAATTTTAAAAAATAACCGAAATGAGTGTGCATTATCACCACCGCATGTTCACACATAGATGGCACTTCTATTTCCACATGGTACGAGCGAGGTTATTGCGTTTGCCTCGAACATGTTTCAGTGGACAGTTTCCCATAAACCGCTCCGTACGCAAGGCGGATAAGATAAAGTGCCAGTGAAGTGTGAGGTGAAGTGATGTGAATGGTTGGCGAGGGAGTCTTATTAAGAAACCGTTTGTGGCAGAGACAACTTCTACCATCCTGTGGATGCACAGCGAAAGAAAAGAAGAAGAAGACAAAAAAATAAGGAACACTTCAGATATTGCTTCTTCTACGACAGTGCCTGTAAAAAAATGATAGCAGCTGCCAATATCGCCATGAGCCATCAGCATTAGGTCCCGAAGTGTTGTGCAACAGGTGGTTGGAAGGCGAGGTGAAGATGGTCATCGTACGGAGCGGCACATGTTGATTGGGAAACGGCGGGACCGTACTCCCTGTTTCTGGGAAAACACACCGTTTGGATGCAAAAAGGCGAATGGTGTATTCACACATAGTTCAACAAAGAGTGATAAATCAATTGAAAAGTTAGATCCAGGAGAATTAGTCAAATCACTCAATCCTATATTGACCAACGGATTGCATATAAAGAAACATTAAGCATTAAAAGCCGTAGAATAAGTAGCAGCAAGCATTACCACGTTCAAAGACCATACGTTTGTGATATTCAAAAAAAAGGTTTACATGTATTTACAATTGGATAGCTGAATTTTTATAGGATTGTATACACACTTAGGATATATTTTATGCCTTCCTACTCGTGTACTAATAGTTGTTATACGAATGCGAATCTACACTACCAAAAGAAAGAAGTCGTGACTCATAAATTACAACCGGTACAATAATACGCTTTAAAAACAAAATGAATTCCAGGACTTGCTTACCTACAAATCGTCAACAAGCGCTCGTCGTCGAGGGAAAGGTATTGTAAGTACCCTTTTTAATTTCTATATATATAATATTATACTATTTATTCTATATATATAATATTACACTATTTATTCTATATATATAATATTATACTATTTATTCTATATTTATCTAAATTTTTTCTATCTAAAATTTTAATTAATTATTATCAATATTTCACTTATATAAATGACAGAATTGTGAGAGTTTCAGCTACACAACAAAAAAAAAAAATTTACTCTCGAATACTTAAATGTTCTAAAGTTCAATTCAGATTGAGTTAAAATTTTTCATATAACGTTCTCCGAATTTCTTGACTTTGTTATAAGTCAAATTGATTCGTTCCCACATCATAAATACTTTTATCGCGTATTGTGCCATCGGGCAGTAATGACAGATCAGTTACAGTGTGTCTTACGAATTTCTCGACACTCCTTACAAGTCAATTGGAGTCGTACTCTCGCATTCGCATATATCAGTCTCAGGCTTGACTCTGTTCGCTTCGAAAAATTCGTGGAATCAAATGAATCTCCTTTTCAAAGCACAAAGCATTACAATAACGAATGATTGCACAAGTTGATGTTTTCTGTTTATGTTTTATAAATTCTGTTGAATTGTGTGATATATTAATGCTTAATGTCGTCTTACATCTAGCAACACAAAGTCTATTTGAATGTTTAATAAACAGCACAATATAAATGATAAATTTAAAAGAAACGCCAGGAAAAAACTGTGAGAAGTGAAGAAATCGGTTGAATAGTGGGGAAGATTCTTACGGAAAATTGTGAAGCGAATCCAGATGATTTAACTTTGTACTCATTCTTAAGTCCTACTTTATA
Organism: Odontomyia ornata; assembly: GCA_963969285.1. NCBI lineage: Eukaryota > Metazoa > Arthropoda > Insecta > Diptera > Stratiomyidae > Odontomyia > Odontomyia ornata. The sequence continues at coordinate 235,034,723 of OZ017738.1, read as the reverse complement.
TAAATCCAAGATCCAACAGAGATTTGAATTGGATACTTACCGGCTTTATTATCATCATAATCATAACATTGTCTTTAAAAAAATAATCGATTAATGATATTTGTTTGCCATCAAAGCACCAGAGGCATCTTATCGTATTATATCATCCTATTACTCGCAAAGTCGTTAACTGTTATAGCACCTACGGTATTTTATATAAACAGTGGTTTTTTTTTGTTCATTATCATTTCTCCAGGCGAGCTATGTACAAGTATACATTCCTCCATTGTAGAGTGCAATTTAAAATGTTAAGCTGTGTTTTTTATGATACTCGTTTAATTTGAGTAACATAGCCTTAAGATCTCTTTCTTTTTTCCACACACTCATCCTTCTCATCTAGTATTTGTAGCTTACATTTTAATTTCTTGGTTCTTAATTAATTTTCTATGAATTTATATAAAAATAAAAATATGATGAATTGTTAAACAAAAATTGGTCTTTTCCCTTCCGGTCTTTTCCAATCGGGTATAGGACCCGGTACGGTGGCAGGCTTCCACCCCAAAATATGAGCCAGCCGCCGGGTACAGAATAATTCCTTCTTTTGTTTCAGGAGACCTTATGGGTTGAGTGGCCCAAGCCAAGTGCCTTTTTATGGCATAGAGTTATGCAATTCAATTGTATTACTCTATGACATAAATTGGTCACCGGGGTACTCCCCTTCTGATGGGAAAGTTCATATAATTCAAGTTGTATGAGTTTTCCACTCAGAAGAGGAATACCTGGCCACTTCAACAGTTTAACATTGGATTTATTCCGGTTGGGTGGGCATGAAGGGGCTCCACCACCAAACGGTTGCCCCTCTTTCATTTGTGGGCCCTGAATGTATTTGGGTAAAGACGAGGTCACCCCCAAATTAGTCTTTCTTGTCAGGTTGTACTTGTTCTCGCAACAAGTCGTAATTCCTTCGTGGAGGTTATCTACAGATTTGCGACTTCGGTCGTCCTCTTGATCTCTGCAAGCAATTCGTGAATGCGAAATGTTTTGTAGTGAGTCCTCGTCTCGGGGAAACGAACCCGCCCCACGACACCGCAATGCTAGCCTGCCAGCGCATTCACGCGTCTCCGGACGAGGGCATTCTCGGCAGGAATCAACACCTTCCTCTGCCGAAGCAGCAGAACATCGCTGCGGTCCTTCACGGACTTATTGAACATCTTTTATTCACTACACAGGGACCAAAAACCAAAAACCAAAAACCAAAAACCGAAAACCAAAAACCAAAAACCAAAAACCAAAAACCGAAAACCAAAAACCAAAAAACCAAAAACCAAAAACAAAAACCAAAACCCGAAAACCAAAAACCAGTAACCAAAAACCAAAAACCGAAAACCAAAAACCAAAAACCAACAACCAAAAACCAAAAACCAAAAACCGAAAACCGAAAACCAAAAACCAAAAACCAAAAACCAAAAACCAAAAACCAAAAACCAAAAACCGAAAACCAAAAACCAAAAACCAGTAACCAAAAGCAAAAACCAAAAACCGAAAACAGAAAACCAAAAACCAAAAACCGAAAACCGAAAACCAAAAACCAAAAACCAAAAATCAAAAACCAAAAACCGAAAACCAAAAAGCAAAAACCTAAAACAAAAAACCAAAAACCAAAACCAAAAACCAAAAACCAAAAACCCAAACAAAATACCAAAAACTAAAAACCAAAAACCAAAAACAAAAACCAAAACCCGAAAACCAAAAACCAAAAACCAAAAACCAAAAACCAAAAACCAAAAACAAAAACCAAAACCAGAAAACCAAAAACCAAAAACCAAAAACTAAAAACCAAAAACCAAAAACCAAAAACCAAAAACCAAAAACCAAAAGCCAAAAACCAAAAACCAAAAACCAAAAACCAAAAACCAAAAACCGAAAACCAAAAACCGAAAACCAAAAATCAAAAACCAAAAATCAAAAATCAAAAATCAAAAACCAAAAACCAAAAACCTAAACCATAAACCAAAACCCAAAAACCAAAAACCAAAAACCAAAAACCAAAAACTAAAAAACAAAAACCAAAAACCAACCAAAAATCAAAAACCAACCAAAAATCAAAAACCAAAAACCAAAAGCCAAAAACCAAAAACCAAAAACCAAAAACCAAAAACTAAAAACCAAACCCTAAAAACTAAAAACCAAAAACCAAAAACCAAAAACCAAAAACCAAACTCCAAAAACTAAACACCAAAAACCATAAACCAAAAACCAAAAACCAAAAACCAAAAACCAAAAACCAAAAACCAAAACCCAAATACCAAAAACCAAAACCAAAAACCAAAAACCAAAAACCAAAAACCAAAAACCAAAAACCAAAAACCAAAAACCAAAAACCAAAAATCATAAACCAAAAACCAAAAACCCAAAACGAAAACCAAAACCAAAAACGAAAAACCAAAAACCAAAACCAAAAACCAAAAACGAAAAACCATAAACCAAAAACCAAAACCAAAAATCAAAAACCAAAAACCAAAAACCAAAAACCAAAACCAAAAACCAAAAACCAAAAACCAAAAACCAAACACCAAAAACCAAAAACCAAAAACCAAAAACCAAAACCCAAAAACCAAAAACCAAAAACCAAAAACCAAAAAACAAAACCAGAACCAAAAACCAAAAGCCAAAAACCAAAAAACAAAAACCAAAAACTATAAACCAAAAACCAAAAACCAAAAACCGAAAACCAAAAACCAAAAACAAAAACCCAAAAACCAAAAACCAAAAACCAAATACCAAAAACCAAAAACAAAAAACCAAAAACCAAAAACCAAAAACCAAAAACCAAAAACCAAAAACCAAAAACCAAAAACCAAAAGCCAAAAACCAAAAACCAAAAACCAAAAACCAAAAACCAAAAACAAAAAACCAAGAACCAAAAACCAAAAACCAAAAACCAAAAACCAAAAACCAAAAACCAAAAACCAAAAACCATCAACCAAAAACCAAAAACCAAAAACCAAAAACCAAAAACCAAAAACCAAAAACCAAAAACCAAAAACCAAAAACCAAAAACCAAAAACCAAAAACCAAAAACCAAAAACCAAAAACCAAAAACCAAAAACCAAAAACCAAAACCAAAAACCAAAAACCAAAAACCAAAAACCAAAAAACCAAAAACCAAAAACCAAAACCAATAACCAAAAACCAAAAACCAAAAATCAAAAACCAAAAATAAAAAACCAAAAACCAACCCTAACCGAAAACCAAAAATCAAAAACCAAAAACCGAAAACCAAAAATCGAAAACCTAAAACCGAAAACCAAAAACCAAAAACCAAAAACCAAAAACCAAAAACCCAAGCCAAAGGCCAAAAACCAAAAACCAAAAACCGAAAACCAAAAACCGAAAACCGAAAACCAAAAACCAAAAACCAAAAACCGAAAACCAAAAACCGAAAACCAAAAACCAAAAACCAGAAACCAAAACCATAAACCAAAAACCAAAAACCAAAAACCAAAAATCAAAAACAAAAAACCAAAAACCAAAAACCAAAAACCAAAAACCAAAAACCAAAAACCAAAACCAAAAACCAAAAACCAAAAACCAAAAAACCAAAAACGAAAAACCAAAACCAATAACCTAAAACCAAAAACCAAAAACCAAAAACCAAAAATCAAAAACCAACCAAAAATCAAAAACCAAAAACCAAAAACCAAAAACCAAAACCATAAACCAAAAACCAAAAACCAAAAAACAAAAACCAAAACATGAAAACCAAAAACCAAAAACCAAAAACCAAAAACCAAAAACCAAAAACCAAAAACCAAAACCAAAATCCAACCACCAAAAACCAAAAACCAAAAACCAAAAACCAAAAACCAAAAACCAAAAACCAAAAACCAAAAACCAAAAACCAAAAACCAAAAACCACAAAACCAAAAACCAAAACCAAAAACCAAAAACCAAAAACCAAAAACCAAAAATCAAACACCAAAAACAAAAAACCAAAAACAAACCCTAACCGGAAACCAAAAATCAAAAACCCAAAACCAAAAACCAAAAACCAAAAACCAAAAACCAAAAACCAAAAACCAAAAACCAAAAACCAAAAACCAAAAACCAAAAACCAAAACCAAAAACCAAAAGCCAAAAACCAAAAATCAAAAACCAAAAACCAAAAACCAAAAACCAAAAACCAAAAACCAAAAACCAAAAACCAAAAACCAAAAACCAAAAACCAAAACCAAAAACCAAAAACCAAAAACCAAAAACCAAAAACCAAAAACCAAAAACCAAAAACCAAAACCAAAAACCAAAAACCAAAAACCAAAAACCAAAAACCAAAAACCAGAAACCAAAAATCAAAAACCAAAAACCAAAAACCAAAAACCAAAACCCAAAAACCAAAAACCAAAAACCAAAAACCAAAAACCAAAAACCAAAAACCAAAAACGAAAAACCAGAAACCAAAAACCAAAAACCAAAAACCAAAAACCAAAAACCAAAAACCAAAAACCAAAAACCAAAAACCAAAAACCAAAAACCAAAAACCAACAACCAAAACCAAAAACCAAAAACCAAAAACCAAAAACCAGAAAACCAAAAACCAAACAAAAACCAAAAACCAAAAAGCAAAAACCAAAAACCAAAAATCAAAAACCAAAAACAAAAAACCAAAAACCAACCCTAACCGAAAACCAAAAATCAAAAACCAAAAACCGAAAACCAAAAATCGAAAACTGAAAACCGAAAAACAAAAACCGAAAACCAAAAACCAAAAACCAAAAACCAAAAACCAAAAACCAAAAACCAAAAACCAAAAACCAAAAACCAAAAACCAAAAACCAAAAACCAAAAACCAAAAACCAAAAGCCAAAAACCAAAAACCAAAAACCAAAAACCAAAAAACAAAAACCAAAAACCAAAAACCAAAAACCAAAAACCAAAAACCAAAACCAAAAACCAAAAGCCAAAAACCAAAAACCAGAAACCAAAAACCAAAAACCAAAAACCAAAAACCAAAAACCAAAAACCAAAAACCAAAAACCAAAAACCAAAAACCAAAAACCAACAACCAAAACCAAAAACCAAAAACCAAAAACCAAAAACCAGAAAACCAAAAACCAAACAAAAACCAAAAACCAAAAAGCAAAAACCAAAAACCAAAAATCAAAAACCAAAAACAAAAAACCAAAAACCAACCCTAACCGAAAACCAAAAATCAAAAACCAAAAACCGAAAACCAAAAATCGAAAACTGAAAACCGAAAAACAAAAACCGAAAACCAAAAACCAAAAACCAAAAACCAAAAACCAAAAACCAAAAACCAAACACCAAAAACCAAATACCAAAAATCAAAAACCAACCAAAAGTCAAAAACCAAAAACCAAAAACAAAAACCATAAACCAAAAACCAAAAACCAAAACGCAAAAAACAAAAACCAAAAACCGAAAACCAAAAATCAAAAACCCAAAACCAAAAACCAAAAACCAAAAACTAAAAACCTAAAAACCGAAAACCAAAACCGAAAACCAAAAACCAAAAACCATAAACCGAAAACCAAAAACCAAAAAACTGAAAACCAAAAACCAAACCCAAAAGCCAAAAACCAAAAACCAAAGAGCAAAAACCAAAAACCAAACACCAAAACCAAAAACCAAAAGCCAAAAAACAAAAAACAAAAACCAAAAACCATAAACCAAAAACCAAAATCCAAAAACCAAAAACCAAAAACAAAAAACCAAAAACCAAAAACCAAAAACCAAAAACCAAAAACCAAAAACCAAAAACCAAAAACCAAAAACCAAAAACCAAGAACCAAAAACCAAAACCAAAAACGAAAAACCAAAAACCAAAAGCCAGAAAACCAAAAACCAAAAACCAAAACCAAAAACCAAAAACCAAAAACCAAAAACCAAAAATCAAAAACCAAAAACAAAAAACCAAAAACCAAAAACCAACCCTAACCGAAAAAAAAAATCAAAAACCAAAAACCGAAAACCAAAAATCGAAAACTGAAAACCGAAAACCAAAAACCGAAAACCAAAAACCAAAAACCAAAAACCAAAAACCAAAAACCAAACACCAAAAACCAAATACCAAAAATCAAAAACCAACCAAAAATCAAAAACCAAAAACTAAAAACAAAAACCATAAACCAAAAACCAAAAACCAAAAACCAAAAAACAAAAACCAAAAACCGAAAACCAAAAACCAAAAACCAAAAACCAAAAACCAAAAACCAAAACCAAAAACCAAAAACCAAAAACCAAAAACCAAAAACCAAAAACCAAAATCAAAAACCAAAAACCAAAAACCAAAAACCAAAAACCAAATACAAGAAACAAAAAACGAAAAACCAAAACCCAAAAACCAAAAACCAAAAACCAAAAACCAAAAACCAAAAACCAAAAACCAGAAAACCAAAAACCAAAAACCAAAACCAAAAACCAAAAACCCAAAAACCAAAAACCAAAAACCAAAAACCAGATACCAAAAATCAAAAACCAAAAACCAAAAACCAAAAACCAAAAACCAAAAACCAAAAACCAAAAACCAAAAACCAGAAACCAAAAACCAAAAACGAAAAACCAAAATCCAAAAACCAAAAACCAAAAACCAAAAAACAAAAACCAAAAACCAAAAACCAAAAACCAGAAACCAAAAACCAAAACCAAAAACCAAAAGCCAAAAACCAAAAACCAGAAACCAAAAACCAAAAAAAAAACGAAAAACCAAAAACCAAAAATCAAAAACCAAAAACAAAAAACCAAACACCAAAAACCAAATACCAAAAATCAAAAACCCACCAAAAATCAAAAACCAAAAACCAAAAACAAAAACCATAAACCAAAAACCAAAAACCAAAAACCAAAAACCAAAACCAAAAACCAAAAACCAAAAACCAAAAACCAAAAACCAAAAACCATAAACCAAAAACCAAAAACCAAAAACCAAAAACCAAAAAACAAAAACCAAAAACCAAAAACCAAAAACCAAAAACCAAAAACCAAAAACGAAAAACCAAAATCCAAAAACCAAAACCCAAAAAACAAAAACCAAAAACCATAAACCAAAAACCAAAAACCAAAAACCAAAAACCAAAAACCAGAAAACCAAAAACCAAAACCAAAAACCAAAAACCAAAAACCAAAAACCAAAAACCAAAAACCAAAAACCAGAAACCAAAAATCAAAAACCAAAAACCAAAAATCAAAAACCAAAAACCAAAAACCAAAAACCAAAAACCAAAAACCAAAAACGAAAAACCAAAATCCAAAAACCGAAAACCAAAAACCAAAAACCAAAAACCAAAAACCAAAAACCAAAAACCAAAAACCAAAAACCAAAAACCAAAAACCAAAAACCAAAAACCAAAAACCAAAAACCAAAAACCAAAAACCAAAAACCAAAAACCAAAAACCAAAAACCAAAAACCAAAAACCAAAAACGAAAAACCAAAATCCAAAAACCAAAAACCAAAAATCAAAAACCAAAAACCAAAAATCAAAAACCAAAAACCAAAAACCAAAAACCAAAAACCAAAAACCAAAACCAAAAACCAAAAGCCAAAAACCAAAAACCAGCAACCAAAAACCAAAAACCAAAAACCAAAAACCAAAAACCAAAAACCAAAAACCAAAACCAAAAACCAAAAGCCAAAAACCAAAAACCAAAAACCAAAAACCAAAAACCAAAAACCAAAAACCAAAAACCAAAAACCAAAAACCAAAAACCAAAAACGAAAAACCAAAATCCAAAAACCAGAAACCAAAAACCAAAAACCAAAAACCAAAAACGAAAAATCAAAATCCAAAAACCAAAAACCAAAAACCAAAAACCAAAAACCAAAAACCAAAAACCAAAAACCAAAAACCGAAAACCGAAAACCAAAAACCAAAAACCAAAAACCAAAAACCAAAAACCAAAAACCAAAAACCAAAAACCAAAAACCAAAAACCAAAAAACCAAAAACCAAAAACCAAAAACCAAAAACCAAAAACCAAAAACCAAAAACCAAAAACCAAAAACCAAAAACCAAAAACCAAAAACCAAAAACCAAAAACCAAAAACCAAAACCAAAAAACAAAAACCAAAAACCAGAAAACCAAAAACCAAAACCAAAAACTAAAAACCAAAAACCAAAAACCAAAAACCAAAAATCAAAAACAAAAAACCAAAAACCAAAAACCAAAAACCAAAAACCAAAAACCAAAAACCAAAAACCAAAAACCAAAAACCAACACCAAAAACCAAAAACCAAAAACCAAAAACCAAAAACCGAAAACCGAAAACCGAAAACCAAAAACCAAAAACCAAAAACCAAATACCAAAAACCAAAAACCAAAAACCGAAAACCAAAAACCAAAAACCAAAAACCAAAAACCAAAAACCAAAAACCAAAAACCAAAAACCAAAACCCAAAAACCAAAAACCAAAAACCAAAAACCAAAAACCAAAAACCAAAAACCAAAAAGCATAAACCAAAAACCAAAAACCAAAAACCAAAAACCTAAAACCAAAAACCAAAAACCAAAAACCAAAAACCAAAAACCAAAACCCAAAAACCAAAAACCAAAAACCAAAAACCAAAAACCAAAAACCAAAAACCAAAAACCAAAAACCAAAAACCAAAGACCTAAAACCAAAAACCAAAAACCAAAAACCAAAAACCAAAAACCAAAAACCAAAAATCAAAAACCAAAAACCAAAAACCAAAAACCAAAAACCAAAAACCAAAAACCAAAAAACTAAAACCAAAACCAAAAACCAAAAACCAAAAACCAAAAACCAAAAACCAAAAACCAAAAACCGAAAACCAAAAACCGAAATACAAAAACCAAAAACCAAAAAACCGAAAACCGAAAACCAAAAACCAAAAACCGAAAACCGAAAACCAAAAACCAAAAATCAAAAACCAAAAACCAAAAACCAAAAACCAAAAACCAAAAACCAAAAACCAAAAACCAAAAACCAAAAACCAAAAACCAAAAACCAAAGACCAAAAACCATAAACCAAAAACCAAAAACCAAAAACCAAAAACCAAAAACCAAAACCAAAAACCAAAAACCAAAAACCAAAAACCAAAAACCAAAAACCGAAAACCAAAAACCGAAATACAAAAACCAAAAACCAAAAACCAAAAACCAAAAACCAAAAACCAAAAACCAAAAACCGAAAACCGAAAACCGAAAACCAAAAACCTAAAACTGAAAACCGAAAACCAAAAACCAAGAACCAAAAACCAAAAACCAAAAACCAAAAACCAAAAACAAAAAACCGAAAACCAAAAACGTAAAACCAAAAACCAAAAAACAAAAACCAAAAATCAAAAACCAAAAACCAAAAACCAAAAACCAATAACCAAAAACCAAAAACCAAAAACCAAAAACCAAAAACCAAAAACCAAAAACCAAAAACCAAAAACCAAAAACCAAAAACCAAAAACCAAAAACCAAAAACCAAAAACCAAAAACCAAAACCAAAAACCAAAAACCAAAAACCAAAAACCAAAAACCAAAAACCAAAAATCAAAAACCGAAAATCAAAAACCAAAAATCAAAAACCAAAAACCAAAAACCAAAAACAAAAAACCGAAAACCAAAACCAAAAACAAAAAACCAAAAACCAAAAACCAAAAACCAAAAACCAAAAACCAAAAACCAAAAACCAAAAACCAAAAACCAAAGACCAAAAACCAAAAACCAAAAAACAAAAACCAAAAAACCAAAAACCAAAAACCAAAAACCAAAAACCAAAAACCAAAAACCAAAGGCCAAATACTTAAAACCAAAAACCAAAAACCAAAAACCAAAAACCAAAAACCAAAAACCAAAAACCAAAAACCAAAAACCAAAAACCAAAAACCAAAACCAAAAACCGAAAACCAAAAACCAAAAACCAAAAACCAAAAACCAAAAACCAAAAACCAAAAACCAAAACCCAAAAACCAAAAACCAAAAACCAAAAACCAAAAACCAAAAAGCATAAACCAAAAACCAAAAACCAAAAACCAAAAACCTAAAACCAAAAACCAAAAACCAAAAACCAAAAACCAAAAACCAAAACCCAAAAACCAAAAACCAAAAACCAAAAACCAAAAACCAAAAACCAAAAACCAAAAACCAAAGACCTAAAACCAAAAACCAAAAACCAAAAACCAAAAACCAAAAATCAAAAACCAAAAACCAAAAACCAAAAACCAAAAACCAAAAACAAAAAACCGAAAACCAAAAACGTAAAACCAAAAACCAAAAAACAAAAACCAAAAATCAAAAACCAAAAACCTAAAACCAAAAACCAAAAACCAAAAACCAAAAACCAAAAACCAAAAACCAAAAACCTAAAACCAAAAACCAAAAACCAAAAACCAAAAACCAAAAACCAAAAACCAAAAACCAAAAACCAAAAACCAAAAACCAAAAACCAAAAAGCATAAACCAAAAACCAAAAACCAAAAACCAAAAACCAAAAATCAAAAAACCGAAAACCAAAAACCAAAAATCAAAAACCAAAAACCAAAAACCAAAAACCAAAAACCAAAAACAAAAAACCAAAAACCAAAAACCAAAACCCAAAAACCAAAAACCAAAAACCAAAAACCAAAAACCAAAAACCAAAAACCAAAAACCAAAAACCAAAAACCAAAAACCAAAAACCAAAAACCAAAAATCAAAAACCGAAAACCAAAAACCAAAAATCAAAAACCAAAAACCAAAAACCAAAAACAAAAAACCGAAAACCAAAACCAAAAACCAAAAACCAAAAACCAAAAACCAAAAACCAAAAACCAAAAACCAAAAACCAAAAACCAAAAACCAAAAACCAAAAACCAAAAACCAAAGACCAAAAACCAAAAACCAAAAAACAAAAACCAAAAAACCAAAAACCAAAAACCAAAAACCAAAAACCAAAGGCCAAATACTTAAAACCAAAAACCAAAAACCAAAAACCAAAAACCAAAAACCAAAAAACTAAAACCAAAACCAAAAACCAAAAACCAAAAACCAAAAACCAAAAACCAAAAACCAAAAACCGAAAACCAAAAACCGAAATACAAAAACCAAAAACCAAAAAACCAAAAACCAAAAACCAAAAACCAAAAACCAAAAACCGAAAACCAAAAACCAAAAACCGAAAACCAAAAACCGAAAACCAAAAACCGAAAACCAAAAACCAAAAACCAAAAACCAAAAACCAAAAACCAAAGGCCAAATACTAAAAACCAAAAACCAAAAACCAAAAACCAAAAAACAAAAACCAAAAAACCAAAAACCAAAAACCAAAAACCAAAAACCAAAGGCCAAATACTTAAAACCAAAAACCAAAAACCAAAAACCAAAAACCAAAAACCAAAAAACTAAAACCAAAACCAAAAACCAAAAACCAAAAACCAAAAACCAAAAACCAAAAACCAAAAACCGAAAACCAAAAACCGAAATACAAAAACCAAAAACCAAAAAACCAAAAACCAAAAACCAAAAACCAAAAACCAAAAACCGAAAACCAAAAACCAAAAACCGAAAACCAAAAACCGAAAACCAAAAACCGAAAACCAAAAACCAAAAACCAAAAACCAAAAACCAAAAACCAAAGGCCAAATACTAAAAACCAAAAACCAAAAACCAAAAACCAAAAACCAAAAACCAAAAACCAAAAACCAAAAACCAAAAACCAAAAACCAAAAACCAAAAACCAAAACCAAAAACCGAAAACCAAAAACCAAAAACCAAAAACCAAAAACCAAAAACCAAAAACCAAAAACCAAAAACCAAAACCCAAAAACCAAAAACCAAAAACCAAAAACCAAAAACCAAAAACCAAAAAGCATAAACCAAAAACCAAAAACCAAAAACCAAAAACCAAAAATCAAAAAACCGTAAACCAAAAACCAAAAATCAAACACCAAAAACCAAAAACCAAAAACAAAAAACCGAAAACCAAAACCAAAAACCAAAAACCAAAAACCAAAAACCAAAAACCAAAAACCAAAAAACAAAAACCAAAAACCAAAAACCAAAAACCAAAAACCAAAAACCAAAAACCAAAACCAAAAACCGAAAACCAAAAACCAAAAACCAAAAACCAAAAACCAAAAACCAAAAACCAAAAACCAAAACCCAAAAACCAAAAACCAAAAACCAAAAACCAAAAACCAAAAAGCATAAACCAAAACCAAAAACCGAAAACCAAAAACCAAAAACCAAAAACCAAAAACCAAAAACCAAAAACCAAAACCCAAAAACCAAAAACCAAAAACCAAAAACCAAAAACCAAAAAGCATGAACCAAAAACCAAAAACCAAAAACCAAAAACCTAAAACCAAAAACCAAAAACCAAAAACCAAAAACCAAAAACCAAAAACCAAAACCCAAAAACCAAAAACCAAAAACCAAAAACCAAAAACCAAAAACCAAAAACCAAAAACCGAAAACCAAAGACCTAAAACCAAAAACCAAAAACCAAAAACCAAAAACCAAAAACCAAAAATCAAAAACCAAAAACCAAAAACCAAAAACCAAAAACCAAAAACCAAAAACCAAAAACCAAAAAACTAAAACCAAAACCAAAAACCAAAAACCAAAAACCAAAAACCAAAAACCAAAAACCAAAAACCGGAAACCAAAAACCGAAATACAAAAACCAAAAATCAAAAAACCAAAAACCAAAAACCAAACACCAAAAACCAAAAACCAAAAAGCATGAACCAAAAACCAAAAACCAAAAATCAAAAACCTAAAACCAAAAACCAAACACCAAAAACCAAAAACCAAAAACCAAAACCCAAAAACCAAAAACCAAAAACCAAAAACCAAAAACCAAAAACCAAAAACCAAAAACCAAAAACCGAAAACCAAAGACCTAAAACCAAAAACCAAAAACCAAAAACCAAAAACCAAAAAACTAAAACCAAAACATAAAACCAAAAACCAAAAACCAAAAACCAAAAACCAAAAACCAAAAACCAAAAACCGAAAACCAAAAACCGAAATACAAAAACCAAAAATCAAAAAACCAAAAACCAAAAACCAAAAACCAAAAACCAAAAACCAAAAACCAAAAACCAAAAACCAAAAACCAAAAACCAAAGACCAAAAACCAAAAACCAAAAACCGAAAACCAAAAACCGAAGACCAAAAACCAAAAACCAAAAACCAAAAACCAAAAACCAAAAACCAAAAACCAAAAACCGAAAACCGAAAACCAAAACCCAAAAATCAAAAATCAAAAACCAAAAACCAAAAACCAAAAACCAAAAACCAAAAACCAAAAACCAAAAACCAAAAACCAAAAACCAAAAACCAAAAACCAAAGACCAAAAACCAAAAACCAAAAACCAAAAACCAAAAACCAAAAACCAAAAACCAAAAACCAAAAACAAAAACCAAAAACCAAAAACAAAAACCAAAAACCAAAAACCGAAAACCAAAAACCAAAATACAAAAACCAAAAACCAAAATCCCAAAAACCAAAAACCAAAAACCAAAAACCGAAAACCGAAAACCGAAAACCAAAAACCTAAAACTGAAAACCGAAAACCAAAAACCAAGAACCAAAAACCAAAAACCAAAAACCAAAAAGCATAAACCAAAAACAAAAAACCGAAAACCAAAAACGTAAAACCAAAAACCCAAAAACAAAAACCAAAAATCAAAAACCAAAAACCAAAAACGTAAAACCAAAAACCAAAAACCAAAAACCAAAAACCAAAAACCAAAAACCAAAAACCAAAAACCAAAAACCAAAAACCAAAAACCAAAAACCAAAAACCAAAAACCAAAAACCAAAAACCAAAAACCAAAAACCAAAAACCAAAAACCAAAAACCAAAAACCAAAAACCAAAAATCAAAAAACCGAAAACCAAAAACCAAAAATCAAAAACCAAAAACCAAAAACCAAAAACAAAAAACCGAAAACCAAAAACGTAAAACCGAAAACCAAAAAACAAAAACCAAAAATCAAAAACCAAAAACAAAAACCAAAAACCAAAAACCAAAAACCAAAAACCAAAAACCAAAAACCAAAAACCGAAAACCAAAAACCGAAAACCAAAAACCAAAAAACAAAAACCAAAAATCAAAAACCAAAAACCAAAAACCAAAAACCAAAAACCAAAAACCAACACCAAAAACCAAAAACCAAAAACCAAAAACCAAAAACCGAAAACCGAAAACCGAAAACCAAAAACCAAAAACCAAAAACCAAATACCAAAAACCAAAAACCAAAAACCAAAAATCAAAAAACAAAAACCAAAAACCAAAAACCAAAAACCGAAAACCGAAAACCGAAAACCAAAAACCAAAAACCAAATACCAAAAACCCAAAACCAAAAACCAAAAACCAAAAACCAAAAACCAAAAACCAAAAACCAAAAACCAAAAACCAAAAACCAAAAACCAAAAACCAAAAACCAAAAACCAAAAACCAAAAACCAAAAATCAAAAACCAAAAACCAACACCAACACCAAAAACCAAAAACCAAAAACCAAAAACCAAAAACCGAAAACCGAAAACCGAAAACCAAAAACCAAAAACCAAAAACCAAATACCAAAAACCAAAAACCAAAAACCCAAAAACCAAAAACCAAAAACCAAAAACCAAAAACCGAAAACCAAAAACCAAAAACCGAAAACCAAAAACCGAAAACCAAAAACCAAAAACCAAAAACCAAAAACCAAAAACCACAAACCAAAAACCACAAACCAAAAACCAAAAACCAAAAACCAAAAACCAAAAAGCAAAAACCAAAAACCGAAAACCAAAAACAAAAAACCAAAAACCGAAAACCAAATACCAATAACCAAAAACCAAAATCCAACAACCAAAAACCAAAAACCAAAAACCAAAAACCAAAAACCAAAAACCAAAAACCAAAAACCAAAAACCAAAAACCAAAAACCAAAAACCAAAAACCAAAAACCAAAAACCAAAAACCAAAAACTAAAAACCAAAAACCAAAAACCAAAAACCAAAAACCAAAAACCAAAAACCAAAAACCAAAAACCAAAAACCAAAAACCAAAAACCAAAAACCAAAAACCGAAAACCGAAAACCAAAAACCAAAAACCAAAAACCAAAAACCGAAAACCGAAAACCGAAAACCAAAAACCAAAAACCAAAAACCAAATACCAAAAACCAAAAACCAAAAACCAAAAACCAAAAATCAAAAAACAAAAACCAAAAACCAAAAACCAAAAACCGAAAACCGAAAACCGAAAACCGAAAACCGAAAACCAAAAACCAAAAACCAAAAACCAAATACCAAAAACCAAAAACCAAAAACCAAAAACCAAAAATCAAAAAACAAAAACCAAAAACCAAAAACCAAAAACCGAAAACCGAAAACCGAAAACCAAAAACCAAAAACCAAATACCAAAAACCAAAAACCAAAAACCGAAAACCAAAAACCGAAAACCAAAAACCAAAAAACAAAAACCAAAAATCAAAAACCAAAAACCAAAAACCAAAAACCAAAAACCAACACCAAAAACCAACACCAAAAACCAAAAACCAAAAACCAAAAACCAAAAACCGAAAACCGAAAACCGAAAACCAAAAACCAAAAACCAAAAACCAAATACCAAAAACCAAAAACCAAAAACCCAAAAACCAAAAACCAAAAACCAAAAACCGAAAACCAAAAATCAAAACCGAAAACCAAAAACCGAAAACCAAAAATCAAAAACCAAAAACCAAAAACCAAAAACCACAAACCAAAAACCACAAACCAAAAACCAAAAACCAAAAACCAAAAACCAAAAACCAAAAAGCAAAAACCAAAAACCGAAAACCAAAAACAAAAAACCAAAAACCGAAAACCAAATACCAATAACCAAAAACCAAAATCCAAAAACCAAAAACCAAAAACCAAAAACCAAAAACCGAAAAACAAAAACCGAAAACCAAAAACCAAAAACCGAAAACCAAAAACCAAAAACCAAAAACCAAAAACCAAAAACCAAAAACCAAAAACCAAAAACCAAAAACCAAAAACCAAAAACCAAAAACCAAAAACCAAAAACCAAAAACCAAAAACCAAAAACCAAAAACCAAAAACCAAAAACCAAAAACCAAAAACCAAAAACCAAAAACCAAAAACCAAAAACCAAAAACCAAAAACCGAAAACCGAAAACCAAAAACCAAAAACCAAAAGCCAAATACCAAAAACCAAAAACCAAAAACCGAAAACCAAAAACTGAAAACCGAACACCAAAAACCAAAAACCAAAAACTGAAAACCGAAAACCAAAAACCGAAAACCAAAAACCGAAATACAAAAACCAAAAACCAAAAACCAAAAAACAAAAACCAAAAACCGAAAACCAAAAACCAAAAACCGAAAACCAAAAGCCGAAAACCAAAAACCGAAAACCAAATACCAAAAACCAAAAACCAAAAACCAAAAACCAAAAACCAAAAACCAAAAACCAAAAACCAAAAACCAAAAACCAAAAACCAAAAACCAAAAACCAAAAACCAAAAACCGAAAACCAAAAACCAAAAACCGAAAACCAAAAACCGAAAACCAAAAACCGAAAACCAAATACCAAAAACCAAAAACCAAACACCAAAAACCGAAAACCAAAAACCAAAAACCAAAAACCAAAAACCAAAAACCAAAAACCAAAAACCAAAAACCAAAAACCAAATACCAAAAACCAAAAACCAAAAACTGAAAACCGAAAACCAAAAACCAAAAACCAAAAACTGAAAACCGAAAACCAAAAACCAAAAACCAAATACCAATAACCAAAAACCAAAATCCAAAAACCAAAAACCAAAAACCAAAAACCGAAAAACAAAAACCGAAAACCAAAAACCAAAAACCGAAAACCAAAAACCAAAAACCAAAAACCAAAAACCAAAAACCAAAAACCAAAAACCAAAAACCAAAAACCAAAAACCAAAAACCAAAAACCAAAAACCAAAAACCAAAAACCAAAAACCAAAAACCAAAAACCAAAAATCAAAAACCAAAAACCACAAACCAAAAACCACAAACCAAAAACCAAAAGCCAAAAACCAAAAACCAAAAACCAGAAACCAAAAACCGAAAACCAAAAACCGAACACCAAAAACCGAAAACCACATACCAAAAACCAAAAACCAAAAACCAAAAACCAAAAACCAAAAACCAAAAACCAAAAAACAAAAACCAAAAACCAAAAACCGAAAACCGAAAACCAAAAACCAAAATCCCAAAACCAAATACCAAAAACCAAAAACCAAAAACCAAAAACCAAAAACCAAAAACCAAAAACCAAAAACCAAAAACCAAAAACCAAAAACCAAAAACCAAAAACCAAAAACCAAAAACCAAAAACCAAAAACCAAAAACCAAAAACCAAAAACCAAAAACCAAAAACCACAAACCAAAAACCAAAAACCAAAAACCAAAAACCAAAAACCAAAAACCAAAAACCGAAAACCAAAAACCAAAAACCGAAAACCAAAAACCGAAAACCAAAAACCGAAAACCAAATACCAAAAACCAAAAACCAAACACCAAAAACCGAAAACCAAAAACCAAAAACCAAAAACCAAAAACCAAAAACCAAAAACCAAAAACCAAAAACCAAAAACCAAAAACCAAAAACCAAAAACCAAAAACCAAAAACCAAAAACCAAAAACGTAAAACCAAAAACCAAAAACCAAAAACCAAAAACCAAAAACCAAAAACCAAAAACGAAAAGCCAAAAACCAAAAACCGAAAACCGAAAACCAAAAACCAAAAACCAAAAACCAAAAACCAAATACCAAAAACCAAAAACCAAAAACTGAAAACCGAAAACCAAAAACCAAAAACCAAAAACTGAAAACCGAAAACCAAAAACCGAAAACCGAAAACCAAAAACCAAAAATCAAAAACCAAAAACCAAAAACCAAAAACCAAAAACCGAAAACTAAATACCAAAAACCAAAAACCAAACACCAAAAACCGAAAACCAAAAACCAAAAACCAAAAACCAAAAACCAAAAACCAAAAACCAAAAACCAAAAACCAAAAACCAAATACCAAAAACCAAAAACCAAAAACTGAAAACCGAAAACCAAAAACCAAAAACCAAAAACTGAAAACCGAAAACCAAAAACCGAAAACCAAAAACCGAAATACAAAAACCAAAAACCAAAAACCAAAAACTAAAAACCAAAAACCAAAAACCAAAAACCAAAAACCGAAAACCAAAAACCAAAAACCGAAAACCAAAAACCGAAAACCAAAAACCGAAAACCAAAAACCAAAAACCAAAAACCAAAAACCAAAAACCGAAAAACAAAAACCAAAAACCAAAAACCAAACCCAAAAACCAAAAAACAAAAACCAAAAACCGAAAACCGAGAACCAAAAACCAAAAACCGAAAACCGAAAACCAAAAACCAAAAATCAAAAACCAAAAACCAAAAACCAAAAACCAAAAACCAAAAACCAAAAACCAAAAACCAAAAACCAAAAACCAAAAACCAAAAACCAAAAACCAAAAACCAAAGACCAAAAACCAAAAACCAAAAACCAAAAACCAAAAACCAAAAACCAAAAACCAAAAACCAAAAACCAAAAACCAAAAACCAAAAACCAAAAACCGAAAACCAAAAACTGAAATACAAAAACCAAAAACCAAAAACCAAAAACCAAAAACCAAAAACCGAAAACCGAAAACCAAAAACCAAAAACTGAAAACCGAAAACCAAAAACCAAGAACCAAAAACCAAAAACCAAACACCAAAAACCAAAAACCAAAAACAAAAAACCGAAAACCAAAAACGTAAAACCAAATACCAAACAACAAAAACCAAAAATCAAAAACCAAAAACCAAAACCCAAAAACCAAAAACCAAAAACCAAAAACCAAAAACCAAAAACCAAAAACCAAAAACCAAAAACCAAAAACCAAAAACCAAAAACCAAAAACCAAAAACCAAAAACCAAAAACCAAAAATCAAAAAACCGAAAACCAAAAACCAAAAATCAAAAACCAAAAACCAAAAACCAAAAAAAAAAAACCAAAAACCAAAAACCGAAAACCGAAAACCGAAAACCAAAAACCAAAAACTTTAGGTTTTTGGTTTTTGGTTTTTGGTTTTTGGTTTTTGGTTTTTGGTTTTTGGTTTTTGGTTTTTGGTTTTTGGTTTTTAGTTTTTGGTTTTTGGTTTTTGGTTTTTGGTTTTTGGTTTTTGGTTTTTGGTTTTTGGTTTTTGGTTTTTGGTCTTTTGGTTTTTGGTTTTTGTTTTTTGGTTTTAGGTTTTTGGTTTTTGGTTTTTGGTTTCTGTTTTTGGTTTTTGGTTTTTGGTTTTTGGTTTTTGGTTTTTGGTTTTTGGTTTTTGGTTTTTGGTTTTTGGTTTTAGGTTTTGGTTTTGGTTTTTGGTTTTTGGTTTTTGGTTTTTGGTTTGTGGTTTTTGGTTTTGTTTTTTGGTTTTTGGTTTTTGGTTTTTGGTTTTTGGTTTTTGGTTTTTGGTTTTTGGTTTTTGGTTTTTGGTTTTTGGTTTTTGGTTTTTGGTGTTTGGTTTTTGGTTTTTGGTTTTTGGTTTTTGGTTTTTGGTTTTTGGTTTTTGGTTTTTCGTTTTTGGTTATTGGTTATTGGTTTTTGGTTTTTGGTTTTTGGTTTTCGGTTTTTGGTTTTTGGTTTTTGGTTTTTGGTTTTTGGTTTTTGGTTTTTTGGTTTTTGGTTTTTGTTTTTGGTTTTAGGTTTTTGGTTTTTGGTTTTTGGCTTTCTGTTTTTGGTTTTTGGTTTTTGGTTTTTGGTTTTTGGTTTTTGGTTTTTGTTTTTTGGTTTTAGGTTTTTAGTTTTTGGTTTTTGGTTTTCATGTTTTGGTTTTTGGTTTTTGGTTTTTGGTTTTTGTTTTTTGGTTTTTGGTTTTAGGTTTTGGGTTTTTTATTTTTGGTTTTTGGTTTTTGGTTTTTGTTTTTTGGTTTTTGGTTTTTGGTTTTTGGTTTTTGGTTTTTGGTTTTTGGTTTTTGGTTTTTGGTTTTTGGTTTTTGGTTTTTGGTTTTTGGTTTTTGGTTTTTGGTTTTTGGTTTTTGGTTTTTGGTTTTTGGTTTTTGGTTTTTGGTTTTTGGTTTTTGGTTTCTGGTTTATGGTTTTTGGTTTTTGGTTTTCGGTTTTTGGTTTTTGGTTTTTGGTTTTTGGTTTTTGGTTTTTGGTTTTTGGTTTTTGGTTTTTGGTTTTTGTTTTTTGGTTTTAGGTTTATGGTTTTTGGTTTTTGGTTTTTGGTTTTTGGTTTTTGGTTTTCGATTTTTAGTTTTGGTTTTTGGTTTTCGGTTTTTAGTGTTGGTTTTTGGTTGTTGGTTTTTGGTTTTTGGTTTTTGGTTTTTGGTTTTCGGTTTTTGGTTTTTGGTTTTTGGTTTTTGGTTTTTGGTTTTTGGTTTCGGGTTTTTGGTTTTTGGTTTTGGTTTTTGGTTTTTGGTTTTTGATTTTTCGTTTTTGTTTTGGTTTTAGGTTTTTGGTTTTTGGTTTTTGGTTTTTGGTTTTTGGTTTTTGGTTTTTGGTTTTTGGTTTTTGGTTTTCATTTGTTGGTTTTTGGTTTTTGTTTTTTGGTTTTTGGTTTTAGGTTTTTGGTTTTTGGTTTTTGGTTTTGGTTTTTGGTTTTTGGTTTTTGGTTTTTGGTTTCTGTTTTTTGGTTTTAGGTTTTTGGTTTTTGGTTTTTGGCTTTTGGTTTTTGGTTTTTGGTTTTTGGTTTTTGGTTTTTGGTTTTTGGTTTTTGGTTTTTGGTTTTTGGTTTTTGGTTTTTGGTTTTTGGTTTTTGGTTTTTGGTTTTTGGTTTTTGGTTTTTGGTTTTAGGTTTTTGGTTATTGGATTTTGGTTTTTGGTTTTTGGTTTTTGGTTTTTGGTTTTTGGTTTTTGGTTATTGGTTTTTGGTTTTCGGTTTTTGGTTTTTGGTTTTTGGTTTTTGGTTTTTGGTTTTTGGTTTTTGGTTTTTGGTTTTTGGTTTTTGGTTTTTGGTTTTTAGTTTTTGGTTTTTGGTTTTTGGTTTTTGGTTTTTGGTTTTTGGTTTTTGGTTTTTGGTTTTTGGTTTTTGGTCTTTTGGTTTTTGGTTTTTGTTTTTTGGTTTTAGGTTTTTGGTTTTTGGTTTTTGGTTTCTGTTTTTGGTTTTTGGTTTTTGGTTTTTGGTTTTTGGTTTTTGGTTTTTGGTTTTTGGTTTTTGGTTTTTGGTTTTAGGTTTTGGTTTTGGTTTTTGGTTTTTGGTTTTTGGTTTTTGGTTTGTGGTTTTTGGTTTTGTTTTTTGGTTTTTGGTTTTTGGTTTTTGGTTTTTGGTTTTTGGTTTTTGGTTTTTGGTTTTTGGTTTTTGGTTTTTGGTTTTTGGTTTTTGGTGTTTGGTTTTTGGTTTTTGGTTTTTGGTTTTTGGTTTTTGGTTTTTGGTTTTTGGTTTTTCGTTTTTGGTTATTGGTTATTGGTTTTTGGTTTTTGGTTTTTGGTTTTCGGTTTTTGGTTTTTGGTTTTTGGTTTTTGGTTTTTGGTTTTTGGTTTTTTGGTTTTTGGTTTTTGTTTTTGGTTTTAGGTTTTTGGTTTTTGGTTTTTGGCTTTCTGTTTTTGGTTTTTGGTTTTTGGTTTTTGGTTTTTGGTTTTTGGTTTTTGTTTTTTGGTTTTAGGTTTTTAGTTTTTGGTTTTTGGTTTTCATGTTTTGGTTTTTGGTTTTTGGTTTTTGGTTTTTGTTTTTTGGTTTTTGGTTTTAGGTTTTGGGTTTTTTATTTTTGGTTTTTGGTTTTTGGTTTTTGTTTTTTGGTTTTTGGTTTTTGGTTTTTGGTTTTTGGTTTTTGGTTTTTGGTTTTTGGTTTTTGGTTTTTGGTTTTTGGTTTTTGGTTTTTGGTTTTTGGTTTTTGGTTTTTGGTTTTTGGTTTTTGGTTTTTGGTTTTTGGTTTTTGGTTTTTGGTTTTTGGTTTCTGGTTTATGGTTTTTGGTTTTTGGTTTTCGGTTTTTGGTTTTTGGTTTTTGGTTTTTGGTTTTTGGTTTTTGGTTTTTGGTTTTTGGTTTTTGGTTTTTGTTTTTTGGTTTTAGGTTTATGGTTTTTGGTTTTTGGTTTTTGGTTTTTGGTTTTTGGTTTTCGATTTTTAGTTTTGGTTTTTGGTTTTCGGTTTTTAGTGTTGGTTTTTGGTTGTTGGTTTTTGGTTTTTGGTTTTTGGTTTTTGGTTTTCGGTTTTTGGTTTTTGGTTTTTGGTTTTTGGTTTTTGGTTTTTGGTTTCGGGTTTTTGGTTTTTGGTTTTGGTTTTTGGTTTTTGGTTTTTGATTTTTCGTTTTTGTTTTGGTTTTAGGTTTTTGGTTTTTGGTTTTTGGTTTTTGGTTTTTGGTTTTTGGTTTTTGGTTTTTGGTTTTTGGTTTTTGGTTTTCATTTGTTGGTTTTTGGTTTTTGTTTTTTGGTTTTTGGTTTTAGGTTTTTGGTTTTTGGTTTTTGGTTTTGGTTTTTGGTTTTTGGTTTTTGGTTTTTGGTTTCTGTTTTTTGGTTTTAGGTTTTTGGTTTTTGGTTTTTGGCTTTTGGTTTTTGGTTTTTGGTTTTTGGTTTTTGGTTTTTGGTTTTTGGTTTTTGGTTTTTGGTTTTTGGTTTTTGGTTTTTGGTTTTTGGTTTTTGGTTTTTGGTTTTTGGTTTTTGGTTTTTGGTTTTAGGTTTTTGGTTATTGGATTTTGGTTTTTGGTTTTTGGTTTTTGGTTTTTGGTTTTTGGTTTTTGGTTATTGGTTTTTGGTTTTCGGTTTTTGGTTTTTGGTTTTTGGTTTTTGGTTTTTGGTTTTTGGTTTTTGGTTTTTGGTTTTTGGTTTTTGGTTTTTGGTTTTTGGTTTTTGGATTCTGGTTTTCATTTTTTGGTTTTTGTTTTTTGGTTTTAGGTTTTTGGTTTTTGGTTTTTGGCTTTTGGTTTTTGGTTTTTGGCTTTTGGTTTTTGGTTTTAGGTTTTTGGTTTTTGGTTTTTGGTTTTGGTTTTTGGTTTTTGGTTTTTGGTTTTTGGTTTCTGTTTTTTGGTTTTAGGTTTTTGGTTTTTGGTTTTTGGCTTTTGGTTTTTGGTTTTTGGTTTTTGGTTTTTGGTTTTTGGTTTTTTGGTTTTTGGTTTTGGTTTTTGGTTTTTGGTTTTTGGTTTTTGGTTTTTGGTTTTTGTTTTTTGGTTTTAGGTTTTTGGTTTTTGGTTTTTGGTTTTTGGTTTTTGGTTTTTGGTTTTTGGTTTTTGGTTTTTGGTTATTGGTTTTTGGTTTTTGGTTTTTGGTTTTTGGTTTTTGGTTTTTGGTTTTTGGTTATTGGTTTTTGGTTTTCGGTTTTTGGTTTTTGGTTTTTGGTTTTTGGTTTTTGGTTTTTGGTTTTTGGTTTTTGGTTTTTGGTTTTTGGTTTTTGGTTTTTGGTTTTTGGTTTTTGGTTTTTGGTTTTTGGTTTTTGGTTTTTGGTTTTTGGTTTTTGGTTTTTGGTTTTTGGTTTTTGGTTTTTGGTTTTTGGTTTTTGGTTTTTGGTTTTTGGATTCTGGTTTTCATTTTTTGGTTTTTGTTTTTTGGTTTTAGGTTTTTGGTTTTTGGTTTTTGGTTTTTGGTTTTTGGTTTTTGGATTCTGGTTTTCATTTTTTGGTTTTTGTTTTTTGGTTTTAGGTTTTTGGTTTTTGGTTTTTGGTTTTTGGTTTTTGGTTTTGGTTTTTGGTTTTTGGTTTTTGGTTTTTGGTTTCTGTTTTTTGGTTTTAGGTTTTTGGTTTTCGGTTTTTGGCTTTTGGTTTTTAGTTTTTGGTTTTTGGTTTTTGGTTTTTGGTTTTTTGGTTTTTGGTTTTTGTTTTTGGTTTTAGGTTTTCGGTTTTTGGTTTTTGGTTTTTGGTTTCTGTTTTTTGGTTTTTGGTTTTAGGTTTTTGGTTTTTGGTTTTTGGTTTTTGGTTTTGGTTCTTGGTTTTTGGTTTTTGGTTTTTGGTTTCTGTTTTTTGGTTTTAGGTTTTTGGTTTTTGGTTTTTGGCTTTTGGTTTTTGGTTTTTGGTTTTTGGTTTTTGGTTTTTTGGTTTTTGGTTTTTGTTTTTGGTTTTAGGTTTTTGGTTTTTGGTTTTTGGCTTTCTGTTTTTGGTTTTTGGTTTTTGGTTTTTGGTTTTTGGTTTTTGGTTTTTGGTTTTTGGTTTTTGGTTTTTGGTTTTTGGTTTTTGGTTTTTGGTTTTTGGTTTTTGGTTTTAGGTTTTTGGTTTTTGGTTTTTGGTTTTTGGTTTTTGGTTTTTGGTTTTTGGTTTTTGGTTTTTGGTTTTTGGTTTTTGGTTATTGGTTTTTGGTTTTTGGTTTTTGGTTTTTGGTTTTTGGTTTTTGGTTTTTGGTTATTGGTTTTTGGTTTTCGGTTTTTGGTTTTTGGTTTTTGGTTTTTGGTTTTTGGTTTTTGGTTTTTGGTTTTTGGTTTTTGGTTTTTGGTTTTTGGTTTTTGGTTTTTGGTTTTTGGTTTTTGGTTTTTGGTTTTTGGTTTTTGGTTTTTGGTTTTTGGTTTTTGGTTTTTGGTTTTTGGTCTTTGGATTCTGGTTTTCATTTTTTGGTTTTTGTTTTTTGGTTTTAGGTTTTTGGTTTTTGGTTTTTGGCTTTTGGTTTTTGGTGTTTGGCTTTTGGTTTTTGGTTTTTGGTTTTTGGTTTTTGGTTTTGGTTTTGGTTTTTGGTTTTTGGTTTTTGGTTTTCGGTTTTTGGTTTTTGGTTTTTGGTTTTTGGTTTTTGGTTTTTGGTTTTTGGTTTTTGGTTTTTGTTTTTTGGTTTTAGGTTTTTGGTTTTTGGTTTTTGGTTTTTGGTTTTTGGTTTTCGGTTTTTTGTTTTGGTTTTTGGTTTTCGGTTTTTTAGTTTTGGTTTTTGGTTTTTGGTTTTTGGTTTTTGGTTTTTGGTTTTTGGTTTTTGGTTTTTGGTTTTTGGTTTTTGGTTTTTGGTTTTTGGTTTTTGGTTTTTGGTTTTTGGTTTTCGGTTTTTGGTTTTTGGTTTTTGGTTTTTGGTTTTTGGTTTTTGGTTTTTGGTTTTTGGTTTTTGGTTTTTGGTTTTTGGTTTTTGGTTTTTGGTTTTTGGTTTTTGGTTTTTGGTTGTTAGTTTTGGTTTTTGGTTTTCGGTTTTTGGTTTTTGGTTTTTGGTTTTTGGTTTTTGGTTTTTGGTTTTTGGTTTTCGGTTTTTGGTTTTTGGTTTTTGGTTTTTGGTTTTTGGTTTTTGGTTTTAAGTTTTTGGTTTTTGGTTTTTGGTTTTTGGTTTTTGGTTTTTGGTTTTTGGTTTTTGGTTTTTGGTTTTTGGTTTTTAGTTTTGGTATTTGGTTTTCGGTTTTAGTTTTGGTTTTTGGTTTTTGGTTATTGGTTTTTGGTTTTTGGTTTTTGGTTCTTAGTTTTTGGTTTTCGGTTTTCAGTTTTCAGTTTTTGGTTTTTGGTTTTTGGTGTTTGGTTTTTGGTTTTTGGTTTTTGGTTTTTGGTTTTTGGTTTTTGGTTTTTGGTTTTTGGTTTTTGGTTTTTGGTTTTTGGTATTTGGTGTTTGGTTTTTGGTTTTTGGTTTTTGGTTTTTGGTTTTTGGTTTTTGGTTTTTGGTTTTTGGTTTTTGGTTTTTGGATTTTGGTTTTTGGTTATTGGTATTTGGTTTTCGGTTTTTGGTTTTCTGTTTTTGGTTTTCGGTTTTTGGTTTTTGGTTTTTGGTTTTTGGTTTTTGGTTTTTGGTTTTTGGTTTTTGGTTTGTGGTTTTTGGTTTGTGGTTTTTGGTTTTTGGTTTTTGGTTTTTGGTTTTTGGTTTTTGGTTTTTGGTTTTTGGTTTTTGGTTTTTGGTTTTTGGTTTTTGGATTTTGGTTTTTGGTTATTGGTATTTGGTTTTCGGTTTTTGGTTTTCTGTTTTTGGTTTTCGGTTTTTGGTTTTTGGTTTTTGGTTTTTGGTTTTTGGTTTTTGGTTTTTGGTTTTTGGTTTTTGGTTTTTGGTTTTTGGTTTTTGGTTTTTGGTTTTTGGTTTTGGGTTTTTGGTTTTTGGTTTTTGGTTTTTGGTTTTTGGTTTTTGGTTTTTGGTTTTTGGTTTTTGGATTTTGGTTTTTGGTTATTGGTATTTGGTTTTCGGTTTTTGGTTTTCTGTTTTTGGTTTTCGGTTTTTGGTTTTTGGTTTTTGGTTTTTGGTTTTTGGTTTTTGGTTTTTGGTTTTTGGTTTGTGGTTTTTGGTTTGTGGTTTTTGGTTTTTGGTTTTTGGTTTTTGGTTTTTGGTTTTTGTTTTTTGGTTTTTGGTTTTTGGTTTTTGGTTTTTGGTTTTTGGTTTTTGGTTTTTGGTTTTTGGTTTTTGGTTTTTGGTTTTTGGTTTTTGGTTTTTGGTTTTTGGTTTTTGGTTTTTGGTTTTTGGTTTTTGGTTTTTGGTTTTTGGTTTTTGGTATTTGGTTTTCAGTTTTTGGTTTTCGGTTTTTGGTTTTCGTTTTTTGGTTTTTGGTTTTCGGTTTTTGGTTTTTGGTTCTTGGTTTTTGGTTTTTGGTTTTTGGTTTTAGGTTTGTGGTTTTTGGGTTCTTGGTTTTTGGTATTTGGTTTTTGGTTTTTGGTTTTTGGCTTTTGGTTTTTGGTTTTTGGTTTTTGGTTTTTGGTTTTTGGTTTTTGGTTTTTGGTTTTTGGTTTTTGGTTTTTGGTTTTTGGTTTTTGGTTTTCGGTTTTCGGTTTTCGGTTTTTGGTTTTGGGTTTTCGGTTTTCGGTTTTTGGTTTTTGGTTTTTGGTTTTTGGTTTTTGGTTTTTGGTTTTTGTATTTCGGTTTTTGGTTTTCGGTTTTTTGTTTTCGGTTTTCAGTTTTTGGTTTTTGGTTTTTGGTTTTTGGTTTTCGGTTTTTGGTTTTTGGTTTTTGGATTTTGGTTTTTGGTTTTTGGTTTTTGGTTTTTGGTTTTTGGTTTTTGGTTTTCGGTTTTTGGTTTTTGGTTTTTGGTTTTTGGTTTTTGGTTTTTGGTTTTTGGTTTTTGGTTTTTGGTTTTTGGTTTTTGGTTTTTGGTTTTTGGTTTTTGGTTTTTGGTTTTTGGTTTTTGGTTTTTGGTTTTTGGTTTTTGGTTTTCGGTTTTTGGTTTTTGGTTTTTGGTTTTTGGTTTTTGGTTTTTGGTTTTTGGTTTTTGGTTTTTGGTTTTCGGTTTTTGGTTTTTGGTTTTCGGTTTTTGGTTTTTTGTTTTTGGTTTTTGGTTTTTGGTTTTTGGTTTTTGGTTTTTGGTTTTTGGTTTTTGGTTTTTGGTTTTCGGTTTTTGGTTTTTGGTTTTTGGTTTTTGGTTTTTGGTTTTTGGTTTTCGGTTTTCGGTTTTCGGTTTTTGGTTTTGGGTTTTCGGTTTTCGGTTTTTGGTTTTTGGTTTTTGGTTTTTGGTTTTTGGTTTTTGTATTTCGGTTTTTGGTTTTCGGTTTTTTGTTTTCGGTTTTCAGTTTTTGGTTTTTGGTTTTTGGTTTTTGGTTTTCGGTTTTTGGTTTTTGGTTTTTGGATTTTGGTTTTTGGTTTTTGGTTTTTGGTTTTTGGTTTTTGGTTTTTGGTTTTCGGTTTTTGGTTTTTGGTTTTTGGTTTTTGGTTTTTGGTTTTTGGTTTTTGGTTTTTGGTTTTTGGTTTTTGGTTTTTGGTTTTTGGTTTTTGGTTTTTGGTTTTTGGTTTTTGGTTTTTGGTTTTTGGTTTTTGGTTTTTGGTTTTTGGTTTTTGGTTTTCGGTTTTTGGTTTTTGGTTTTTGGTTTTTGGTTTTTGGTTTTTGGTTTTTGGTTTTTGGTTTTTGGTTTTCGGTTTTTGGTTTTTGGTTTTCGGTTTTTGGTTTTTTGTTTTTGGTTTTTGGTTTTTGGTTTTTGGTTTTTGGTTTTTGGTTTTTTGTTTTTGGATTTTGGTTTTGGTTTTAGGTTTTTGGTTTTCGGTTTTTGGTTTCCGGTTTTCAGTTTTTGGTTTTTGGTTTTTGTTTTTTGGGTTTTGGTTTTTGGTTTTTGGTTTTTGGTTTTTGGTTTTTGGTTTTTGGTTTTTGGTTTTTGGTTTTTGGTTTTTGGTTTTTGGTTTTTGGTTTTTGGTTTTTGGTTTTCGGTTTTTGGTTGTTGGTTTTTGGTTTTTGGTTTTTGGGTTTTTGGTTTTTGGTTTTTGGTTTTTGGTTTTTGGTTTTTGTTTTTTGGTTTTTGGTTTTTGGTTTTTGGTTTTTGGTTTTTGGTTTTTGGTTATTGGTTTTTGGTTTTTGGTTTTGGTTTTTGGTTTTTGGTTTTCGGTTTTTGGTTTTTGGTTTTCGGTTTTTGGTTTTCGGTTTTTGGTTTTTGGTTTTTGGTTTTTGGTTTTTGGTTTTTGGTTTTTGGTTTTTGGTTTTTGGTTTTTGGTTTTTGGTTTTTGGTTTTTGGTTTTTGGTTTTTGGTTTTTGGTTTTTGGTTTTTGGTTTTTGGTTTTTGGTTTTTGGTTTTTGGTTTTTGGTTTTTGGTTTTTGGTTTTTGGTTTTTGGTTTTTGGTTTTTGGTTTTTGGTTTTTGGTTTTTGGTTTTTGGTTTTTGGTTTTTGGTTTTTGGTTTTTGGTTTTTGGTTTTTGGTTTTTGGTTTTTGGTTTTTGGTTTTTGGTTTTTGGTTTTTGGTTTTCGGTTTTTGGTTTTTGGTTTTTGGTTTTTGGTTTTTGGTTTTTGGTTTTTGGTTTTTGGTTTTTGGTTTTTGGTTTTTGGTTTTTGGTTTTTGGTTTTTGGTTTTTGGTTTTTGGTTTTTGGTTGTTAGTTTTGGTTTTTGGTTTTCGGTTTTTAGTTTTGGTTTTTGGTTTTTGGTTATTGGTTTTTGGTTTTTGGTTTTTGGTTTTTGGTTTTTGGTTTTTGGTTTTTGGTTTTTGGTTTTTGGTTTTTGGTTTTCGGTTTTTGGTTTTTGGTTTTTGGTTTTTGGTTTTTGGTTTTTGGTTTTTAGTTTTTGGTTTTTGGTTTTTGGTTTTTGGTTTTTGGTTTTTGGTTTTTGGTTTTTGGTTTTTGGTTTTTAGTTTTGGTATTTGGTTTTCGGTTTTAGTTTTGGTTTTTGGTTTTTGGTTATTGGTTTTTGGTTTTTGGTTTTTGGTTCTTAGTTTTTGGTTTTCGGTTTTCAGTTTTCAGTTTTTGGTTTTTGGTTTTTGGTGTTTGGTTTTTGGTTTTTGGTTTTCGGTTTTCGGTTTTTGGTTTTTGGTTATTGGTTTTTGGTTTTTGGTTTTTGGTGTTTGGTTTTTGGTTTTTGGTTTTTGGTTTTTGGTTTTTGGTTTTTGGTTTTTGGTTTTTGGTTTTTGGTTTTTGGTTTTTGGTTTTTGGTTTTTGGTTTTGGGTTTTTGGTTTTTGGTTTTTGGTTTTCGGTTTTTGGTTTTTGGTTTTTGGTTTTTGGTTTTTGGATTTTGGTTTTTGGTTATTGGTATTTGGTTTTCGGTTTTTGGTTTTCTGTTTTTGGTTTTCGGTTTTTGGTTTTTGGTTTTTGGTTTTTGGTTTTTGGTTTTTGGTTTTTGGTTTTTGGTTTGTGGTTTTTGGTTTGTGGTTTTTGGTTTTTGGTTTTTGGTTTTTGGTTTTTGGTTTTTGGTTTTTGGTTTTTGGTTTTTGGTTTTTGGTTTTTGGTTTTTGGTTTTTGGTTTTTGGTTTTTGGTTTTTGGTTTTTGGTTTTTGGTTTTTGGTTTTTGGTTTTTGGTATTTGGTTTTCAGTTTTTGGTTTTCGGTTTTTGGTTTTCTTTTTTTGGTTTTTGGTTTTCGGTTTTTGGTTTTTGGTTCTTGGTTTTTGGTTTTTGGTTTTTGGTTTTTGGTTTTAGGTTTGTGGTTTTTGGGTTCTTGGTTTTTGGTATTTGGTTTTTGGTTTTTGGTTTTTGGCTTTTGGTTTTTGGTTTTTGGTTTTTGGTTTTTGGTTTTTGGTTTTTGATTTTTGGTTTTTGGTTTTTGGTTTTTGGTTTTTGGTTTTTGGTTTTTGGTATTTGGTTTTTGGTTTTTGGTTTTCGGTTTTCGGTTTTCGGTTTTTGGTTTTGGTTTTTGGTTTTTGTTTTTTGGTTTTTGGTTTTTGGTTTTTGGTTTTTGGTTTTTGGTATTTGGTTTTTGGTTTTTGGTTTTTGGTTTTCGTTTTCGGTTTTCGGTTTTTGGTTTTTGGTTTTTGGTTTTTGGTTTTTGGTTTTTGGTTTTTGGTTTTTGGTTTTTGGTTTTTGGTTTTTGGGTTTTGGTTTTTGGTTTTTGGTTTTTGATTTTTGGTTTTTGTTTTTTGGTTTTTGGTTTTCGGTTTTTGGTTTTCGGTTTTTGGTTTTTGGTTTTTGGTTTTTGGTTTTTGGTTTTTGGTTTTTGGTTTTTGGTTTTTGGTTTTTGGTTTTTGGTTTTTGGTTTTCGGTTTTCGGTTTTCGGTTTTTGGTTTTGGGTTTTCGGTTTTCGGTTTTTGGTTTTTGGTTTTTGGTTTTTGGTTTTTGGTTTTTGTATTTCGGTTTTTGGTTTTCGGTTTTTTGTTTTCGGTTTTCAGTTTTTGGTTTTTGGTTTTTGGTTTTCGGTTTTTGGTTTTTGGATTTTGGTTTTTGGTTTTTGGTTTTTGGTTTTTGGTTTTTGGTTTTTGGTTTTCGGTTTTTGGTTTTTGGTTTTTGGTTTTTGGTTTTTGGTTTTTGGTTTTTGGTTTTTGGTTTTTGGTTTTTGGTTTTTGGTTTTTGGTTTTTGGTTTTTGGTTTTTGGTTTTTGGTTTTTGGTTTTTGGTTTTTGGTTTTTGGTTTTCGGTTTTTGGTTTTTGGTTTTTGGTTTTTGGTTTTTGGTTTTTGGTTTTTGGTTTTTGGTTTTTGGTTTTTGGTTTTCGGTTTTTGGTTTTTGGTTTTCGGTTTTTGGTTTTTTGTTTTTGGTTTTTGGTTTTTGGTTTTTGGTTTTTGGTTTTTTGTTTTTGGATTTTGGTTTTTGGTTTTAGGTTTTTGGTTTTCGGTTTTTGGTTTCCGGTTTTCAGTTTTTGGTTTTTGGTTTTTGTTTTTTGGGTTTTGGTTTTTGGTTTTTGGTTTTTGGTTTTTGGTTTTTGGTTTTTGGTTTTTGGTTTTTGGTTTTTGGTTTTTGGTTTTTGGTTTTTGGTTTTTGGTTTTTGGTTCCCGGTATTCAGTTTTTGGTTTTTGTTTTTTGGTTTTTGGTTTTTGGTTTTTGGTTTTTGGTTTTTGGTTTTTGGTTTTTGGTTATTGGTTTTTGGTTTTTGGTTTTGGTTTTTGGTTTTTGGTTTTCGGTTTTTGGTTTTTGGTTTTCGGTTTTTGGTTTTCGGTTTTTGGTTTTTGGTTTTTGGTTTTTGGTTTTTGGGTTTTGGTTGTTAGTTTTTGGTTTTTGGTTTTTGGTTTTTGGTTTTTGGTTTTTGGTTTTTGGTTTTTGGTTTTTGGTTTTTGGTTTTTGGTTTTTGGTTTTTGGTTTTCTGTTTTTTGGTTATTGGTTTTTGGTATTTGGTTTTTGGTTTTTGGTTTTTGGTTTTCGTTTTTTGGTTTTTTGGTTTTTGGTATTGGTTTTTTGGTTTTCGGTTTTTGGTTTTTGGTTTTTGGTTTTTGGTTTTTGGTTTTTGGTTTTTGGTTTTTGGTTTTTGGTTTTTGGTTTTTGGTTTTTGGTTTTTGGTTTTTGGTTTTTGGGTTTTGGTTTTTGGTTTTTGGTTTTTGGTTTTTGGTTTTTGGTTTTTGGTTTTTGGTTTTTGGTTTTTGGTTTTTGGTTTTTGGTTTTTGGTTTTTGGTTTTTGGTTTTTGGTTTTTGGTTTTTGGTTTTTGGTTTTTGGTTTTTGGTTTTCGGTTTTCGGTTTTTGGTTTTTGGTTTTCGGTTTTTGGTTTTTGGTTTTCGGGTTTTGGTTTTCGGTTTTTGGTTTTTGGTTTTTGGTTTTTGGTTTTTGGTTTTTGGGCTTTGGTTTTTGGTTTTTGGTTTTTGGTTTTTGGTTTTTGGTTGTTGGTTTTTGGTTTTTGGTTATTGGTTTTTGGTTTTTGGTTTTTGGTTTTTGGTTTTTGGTTTTTGGTTTTTGGTTTTTGGTTTTTGGTTTTTGGTTTTGGTTTTTGGTTTTCGGTTTTTGGTTTTTGGTTTTTGGTTTTTGCTTTTTGGTTATTGGTTTTTGGTTTTTGGTTTTTGGTTTTTGGTTTTTGGTTTTTGGTTTTTGGTTTTTGGTTTTTGGTTTTTGGTTATTGGTTTTTGGTTTTTGGTTTTTGGTTTTTGGTTTTTGGTTTTTGGTTTTTGGTTTTTGGTTTTCGGTTTTTGGTTTTTGGTTTTCGGTTTTTGGTTTTTGGTTTTTGGTTTCGGTTTTTGGGTTTTGGTTTTTGGTTTTTGGTTTTTGGTTAGGTTTTTGGTTTTTGGTTTTTGTTTTTTGGTTTTTGGTTTTTGGTTTTTGGTTTTTGGTTTTTGGTTTTTGGTTTTTGGTTTTTGGTTTTTGGTTTTTGGTTTTTGGTTTTTGGTTTTTGGTTTTTGGTTTTTGGTTTTTGGTTTTTGGTTTTTGGTTTTTGGTTTTTGGTTTTTGGTTTTTGGTTTTTGGTTTTTGGTTTTTGGTTTTTGGTTTTTGGTTTTTGGTTTTTGGTTTTTGGTTTTTGGTTTTTGGTTTTCGGTTTTTGGTTTTTGGTTTTTGGTTTATGGTTTTTGGTTTTTGGTTTTTCGATTGTGGTTTTTGGTTTTTGGTTTTTGGTTTTTGGTTTTTGGTTTTTGGTTTTTGGTTTTTGGTTTTTGGTTTTTGGTTTTTGGTTTTTGGTTTTTGGTTTTTGGTTTTTGGTTTTTGGTTTTTGGATTTGGTTTTTGGGTTTTTGGTTTTTGGTTTTTGGTTTTTGGTTTTTGGTTTATAGTTTTTCGTTTAGGGTTTTTGGTTTTTGGTTTTTTGTTTTTGGTTTTTGGTTTTTGGTTTTATTTTTTTTGGTTTTTGGTTTTTGGTTTTTGGTTTTTGGTTTTTGGTTTTTGGTTTTTGGTTTTTGATTTTTGGTTTCTGTTTTTTGGTTTTTGGTTTTACGTTTTTGGTTTTTGGTTTTTGGTTTTTGGTTTTAGGTTTTTGGTTTTTGGTTTTTGGTTTTTGGTTTTTGGTTTTTGGTTTTTGGTTTTCGGTTTTCGGTTTTGGTTTTTGGTTTTCGGATTTCGGTTTTTGGTTTTTGGTTTTTGGTTTTTGGTTTTTGGTTTTTGTATTTCGGTTTTTGGTTTTCGGTTTTTGGTTTTCGGTTTTCAGTTTTTGGGTTTTTGGTTTTTGGTTTTTGGTTTTCGGTTTTTGGTTTTTGGTTTTTGGTTTTTGGTTTTTGGTTTTTGGTTTTTGGTTTTTGGTTCTTGGTTTTTGGTTTTTGGTTTTTGGTTTTTGGTTTTTGGTTTTTGGTTTTTGGTTTTTGGTTTTTGGTTTTTGGTTTTTGGTTTTTGGTTTTTGGTTTTCGGTTTTCGGTTTTTGGTTTTTGGTTTTCGGTTTTCGGTTTTTGGTTTTTGGTTTTTGGTTTTGGTTTTGGTTTTTGGTTTTTGTATTTCGGTTTTTGGTTTTCGGTTTTTGGTTTTCGGTTTTCAGTTTTTGGTTTTTGGTTTTTGGTTTTCGGTTTTCGGTTTTTGGTTTTTGGTTTTCGGTTTTTGGTTTTTGGTTTTTGGTTTTTGGTTTTTGGTTTTTGGTTTTTGGTTTTTGGTTTTTGGTTTTTGGTTTTTGGTTTTTGGTTTTTGGTTTTTGGTTTTTGGTTTTTGGTTTTTGGTTTTTGGTTTTTGGTTTTTGGTTTTTGGTTTTTGGTTTTTGGTTTTTGGTTTTTGGTTTTTGGTTTTTGGTTTTTGGTTTTTGGTTTTTGGTTTTTGGTTTTTGGTTTTTGGTTTTTGGTTTTTGGTTTTTGGTTTTGGTTTTTGGTTTTTGGTTTTTGGTTTTTGGTTTTTGGTTTTTGGTTTTTGGTTTTTGGTTTTTGGTTTTTGGTTTTTGGTTTTTGGTTTTTGGTTTTTGGTGTTTGGTTTTTGGTTTTTGGTTTTTGGTTTTTGGTTTTTGGTTTTTGGTTTTTGGTTTTGGGTTTTTGGTTATTGGTTTTTGGTTTTTGGTTTTTGGTTTTTGGTTTTTGGTTATTGGTTTTTGGTTATTGGTTTTTGGTTCTTGGGTTTGGTTTTTGGTTTTTGGTTTTTGGTTTTTAGTTTTTGGTTTTTGGTTTTCGGTTTTCGGTTTTTGGTTTTTGGTTTTTGGTTTTGGTTTGGGTTTTTGGTTTTTGTATTTCGGTTTTTGGTTTTCGGTTTTTGGTTTTCGGTTTTCAGTTTTAGGTTTTTGGTTTTTGGTTTTTGGTTTTTGGTTTTTGGTTTTTGGTTTTTGGTTTTTGGTTTTCGGTTTTCGGTTTTGGTTTTTGGTTTTCGGATTTCGGTTTTTGGTTTTTGGTTTTTGGTTTTTGGTTTTTGTATTTCGGTTTTTGGTTTTCGGTTTTTGGTTTTCGGTTTTCAGTTTTTGGTTTTTGGTTTTTGGTTTTTGGTTTTTGGTTTTTGGTTTTTGGTTTTTGGTTTTTGGTTTTTGGTTTTGGTTTTTGGTTTTTGGTTTTTGGTTTTTGGTTTTTGGTTTTTGGTTTTTGGTTTTTGGTTTTTGGTTTTTGGTTTTTGGTTTTTGGTTTTTGGTGTTTGGTTTTTGGTTTTTGGTTTTTGGTTTTTGGTTTTTGGTTTTTGGTTTTTGGTTTTTGGTTTTGGGTTTTTGGTTATTGGTTTTTGGTTTTTGGTTTTTGGTTTTTGGTTTTTGGTTATTGGTTTTTGGTTATTGGTTTTTGGTTCTTGGGTTTGGTTTTTGGTTTTTGGTTTTTGGTTTTTGGTTTTCGGTTTTTGGTTTTTGGTTTTTGGTTTTTAGTTTTTGGTTTTTGGTGTTTGGTTTTTGGTTTTTGGTTTTTGGTTTTTGGTTTTTGGTTTTTGGTTTTTGGTTTTTGGTTTTTGGTTTTTGGTTTTTGGTTTTTGGTTTTTCGATTTTGGTTTTTGGTTTTTGGTTTTTGGTTTTTGGTTTTTGGTTTTTGGTTTTTGGTTTTTGGTTTTTGGTTTTTGGTTTTTGGTTTTTGGTTTTTGTTTTTGGTTTTTGGTTTTTGGGTTTTTGGTTTTTGGTTTTTGGTTTTTGGTTTTTGGTTTATAGTTTTTCGTTTAGGGTTTTTGGTTTTTGGTTTTTTGTTTTTGGTTTTTGGTTTTTGGTTTTCGGTTTTGGTTTTTGGTTTTCGGATTTCGGTTTTTGGTTTTTGGTTTTTGGTTTTTGGTTTTTGTATTTTGGTTTTTGGTTTTTGGTTTTTGTTTTTTGGTTTTTGGTTTTTGGGTTTTTGGTTTTTGGTTTTTGGTTTTTGGTTTTTGGTTTTTGGTTTATAGTTTTTCGTTTAGCGTTTTTGGTTTTTGGTTTTTGGTTTTTGGTTTTCGGTTTTCGGTTTTGGTTTTTGGTTTTCGGATTTCGGTTTTTGGTTTTTGGCTTTTGGTTTTTGGTTTTTGGTTTTTGTATTTCGGTTTTTGGTTCTCGGTTTTTGGTTTTCGGTTTTCAGTTTTTGGTTTTTGGTTTTTGGTTTTTGGTTTTTGGTTTTCGGTTTTTGGTTTTTGGTTTTTGGTTTTTGGTTTTTGGTTTTTGGTTTTTGGTTTTTGGTTTTTGGTTTTTGGTTTTTGGTTTTTGGTTTTTGGTTTTTGGTTTTTGGTTTTTGGTTTTTGGTTTTTGGTTTTTGGTTTTTGGTTTTTGGTTTTTGGTTTTTGGTTTTTGGTTTTTGGTTTTTGGTTTTTGGTTTTTGGTTTTTGGTTTTCGGTTTTCGGTTTTTGGTTTTTGGTTTTTGGTTTTCGGTTTTCGGTTTTTGGTTTTTGGTTTTTGGTTTTTGGTTTTTGGTTTTTGGTTTTTGGTTTTTTATTTCGGTTTTTGGTTTTCGGTTTTTAGTTTTCGGTTTTCAGTTTTTGGTTTTTGGTTTTTGGTTTTTGGTTTTTGGTTTTTGGTTTTTGGTTTTTGGTTTTTGGTTTTTGGTTTTTGGTTTTTGGTTTTTGGTTTTTGGTTTTTGGTTTTTGGTTTTTGGTTTTTGGTTTTTGGTTTTTGGTTTTTGGTTTTTGGTTTTTGGTTTTTGGTTTCTGGTTTTACGTTTTTGGTTTTTGGTTTTTGGTTTTTGGTTTTTGGTTTTTGGTTTTTGGTTTTTGGTTTTTGGTTTTTGGTTTTGGTTTTTGGTTTTTGGTTTTTGGTTTTTGGTTTTTGGTTTTTGGTTTTTGGTTTTTGGTTTTTGGTTTTTGGTTTTTGGTTTTTGGTTTTTGGGTTTTGGTTTTTGGTTTTTGGTGTTTGGTTTTTGGTTTTTGGTTTTTGGTTTTTGGTTTTTGTTTTTGGTTTTGGGTTTTTGGTTATTGGTTTTTGGTTTTTGGTTTTTGGTTTTTGGTTTTTGGTTATTGGTTTTTGGTTTTTGGTTTTTGGTTTTTGGTTTTTGGTTTTTGGTTTTTGGTTTTTGGTTTTTGTTTTTTGGTTTTTGGTTTTTGGTTTTTGGTTTTTGGTTTTTGGTTTTTGGTTTTTGGTTTTTGGTTTTTGGTTTTTGGTTTTTGGTTTTTGGTTTTTGGTTTTTGGCTTTTGGTTTTTGGCTTTCGGTTTTTGGTTTTTGGTTTTTGGTTTTTGGTTTTCGGTTTTTGGTTTTTGGTTTTTGGTTTTTGGTTTTTGTTTTTGGTTTTGGGTTTTTGGTTATTGGTTTTTGGTTTTTGGTTTTTGGTTTTTGGTTTTTGGGTTTTGGTTTTTGGTTTTTGGTGTTTGGTTTTTGGTTTTTGGTTTTTGGTTTTTGTTTTTGGTTTTGGGTTTTTGGTTATTGGTTTTTGGTTTTTGGTTTTTGGTTTTTGGTTTTTGGTTATTGGTTTTTGGTTTTTGGTTTTTGGTTTTTGGTTTTTGGTTTCTGGTTTTACGTTTTTGGTTTTTGGTTTTTGGTTTTTGGTTTTTGGTTTTTGGTTTTTGGTTTTTGGTTTTTGGTTTTTGGTTTTTGGTTTAGGTTTTTGGTTTTTGGTTTTTGGTTTTTGGTTTTTGGTTTTTGGTTTTTGGTTTTTGGTTTTTGGTTTTTGGTTTTTGGTTTTTGGTTTTTGGTTTTTGGTTTTTGGGTTTTGGTTTTTGGTTTTTGGTGTTTGGTTTTTGGTTTTTGGTTTTTGGTTTTTGGTTTTTGTTTTTGGTTTTGGGTTTTTGGTTATTGGTTTTTGGTTTTTGGTTTTTGGTTTTTGGTTTTTGGTTTTTGGTTTTTGGTTTTTGGTTTTTGTTTTTGGTTTTGGGTTTTTGGTTATTGGTTTTTGGTTTTTGGTTTTTGATTTTTGGTTTTTGGTTTTTGGTTTTTGGTTTTCGGTTTTTGGTTTTTGGTTTTCGGTTTTCGGTTTTTGGTTTTTGGTTTTTGGTTTTTGGTTTTTGGTTTTTGGTTTTTGGTTTTTTATTTCGGTTTTTGGTTTTCGGTTTTTAGTTTTCGGTTTTCAGTTTTTGGTTTTTGGTTTTTGGTTTTTGGTTTTTGGTTTTTGGTTTTTGGTTTTTGGTTTTTGGTTTTTGGTTTTTGGTTTTTGGTTTTTGGTTTTTGGTTTTTGGTTTTTGGTTTTTGGTTTTTGGTTTTTGGTTTTTGGTTTTTGGTTTTTGGTTTTTGGTTTTTGGTTTTTGGTTTCTGGTTTTACGTTTTTGGTTTTTGGTTTTTGGTTTTTGGTTTTTGGTTTTTGGTTTTTGGTTTTTGGTTTTTGGTTTTTGGTTTTTGGTTTTGGTTTTTGGTTTTTGGTTTTTGGTTTTTGGTTTTTGGTTTTTGGTTTTT
Organism: Odontomyia ornata; assembly: GCA_963969285.1. NCBI lineage: Eukaryota > Metazoa > Arthropoda > Insecta > Diptera > Stratiomyidae > Odontomyia > Odontomyia ornata. The sequence continues at coordinate 234,997,296 of OZ017738.1, read as the reverse complement.
GGTTTTTGGTTTTTGGTTTTTGGTTTTTGGTTTTTGGTTTTTGGGTTTTGGTTTTTGGTTTTTGGTGTTTGGTTTTTGGTTTTTGGTTTTTGGTTTTTGGTTTTTGTTTTTGGTTTTGGGTTTTTGGTTATTGGTTTTTGGTTTTTGGTTTTTGGTTTTTGGTTATTGGTTTTTGGTTTTTGGTTTTTGGTTTTTGGTTTTTGGTTTTTGGTTTTTGGTTTTTGGTTTTTGTTTTTTGGTTTTTGGTTTTTGGTTTTTGGTTTTTGGTTTTTGGTTTTTGGTTTTTGGTTTTTGGTTTTTGGTTTTTGGTTTTTGGTTTTTGGTTTTTGGTTTTTGGCTTTTGGTTTTTGGCTTTCGGTTTTTGGTTTTTGGTTTTTGGTTTTTGGTTTTCGGTTTTTGGTTTTTGGTTTTTGGTTTTTGGTTTTTGTTTTTGGTTTTGGGTTTTTGGTTATTGGTTTTTGGTTTTTGGTTTTTGGTTTTTGGTTTTTGGGTTTTGGTTTTTGGTTTTTGGTGTTTGGTTTTTGGTTTTTGGTTTTTGGTTTTTGTTTTTGGTTTTGGGTTTTTGGTTATTGGTTTTTGGTTTTTGGTTTTTGGTTTTTGGTTTTTGGTTATTGGTTTTTGGTTTTTGGTTTTTGGTTTTTGGTTTTTGGTTTCTGGTTTTACGTTTTTGGTTTTTGGTTTTTGGTTTTTGGTTTTTGGTTTTTGGTTTTTGGTTTTTGGTTTTTGGTTTTTGGTTTTTGGTTTAGGTTTTTGGTTTTTGGTTTTTGGTTTTTGGTTTTTGGTTTTTGGTTTTTGGTTTTTGGTTTTTGGTTTTTGGTTTTTGGTTTTTGGGTTTTGGTTTTTGGTTTTTGGTGTTTGGTTTTTGGTTTTTGGTTTTTGGTTTTTGGTTTTTGTTTTTGGTTTTGGGTTTTTGGTTATTGGTTTTTGGTTTTTGGTTTTTGGTTTTTGGTTTTTGGTTTTTGGTTTTTGGTTTTTGGTTTTTGTTTTTGGTTTTGGGTTTTTGGTTATTGGTTTTTGGTTTTTGGTTTTTGATTTTTGGTTTTTGGTTTTTGGTTTTTGGTTTTTGGTTTTTGGTTTTTGGTTTTTGGTTGTTGGTTTTTGGTTTTTGGTTTTTGGGTTTTTGGTTTTTGGTTTTTGGTTTTTGGTTTTTGGTTTTTGGTTTTTGTTTTTTGGTTTTTGGTTTTTGGTTTTTGGTTTTTGGTTTTCGGTTTTTGGTTATTGGTTTTTGGTTTTTGGTTTTGGTTTTTGGTTTTTGGTTTTCGGTTTTTGGTTTTTGGTTTTCGGTTTTTGGTTTTCGGTTTTTGGTTTTTGGTTTTTGGTTTTTGGGTTTTGGTTTTTGGTTTTTGGTTTTTGGTTTTTGGTTTTTGGTTTTTGGTTTTTGGTTTTTGGTTTTTGGTTTTTGGTTTTTGGTTATTGGTTTTTGGTTTTTGGTTTTTGGTTTTTGGTTTTCTATTTTTTGGTTATTGGTTTTTGGTTATTGGTTTTTGGTATTTGGTTTTTGGTTTTTGGTTTTTGGTTTTTGGTTTTTGGTTTTTGGTTTTTGGTTTTTGGTTTTTGGTTTTTGGTTTTTGGTTTTTGGTTTTTGGTTTTTGGTTTTTGGTTTTTGGTTTTTGGTTTTTGGGTTTTGGTTTTTGGTTTTTGGTTTTTGGTTTTTGGTTTTTGGTTTTTGGTTTTTGGTTTTTGGTTTTTGGTTTTTGGTTTTTGGTGTTTGGTTTTTGGTTTTTGGTTTTTGGTTTTCGGTTTTCGGTTTTTGGTTTTTGGTTTTCGGTTTTTGGTTTTTGGTTTTCGGTTTTTGGTTTTCGGTTTTTGGTTTTTGGTTTTTGGTTTTTGGTTTTTGGTTTTTGGGCTTTGGTTTTTGGTTTTTGGTTTTTGGTTTTTGGTTTTTGGTTATTGGTTTTTGGTTTTTGGTTATTGGTTTTTGGTTTTTGGTTTTTGGTTTTTGGTTTTCGTTTTTTGGTTTTTGGTTTTCGTTTTTTGGTTTTTGGTTTTTGGTTTTTGGTTTTTGGTTTTTGGTTTTTGGTTTTTGGTTTTTGGTTTTTGGTTTTTGGTTTTTGGTTTTTGGTTTTTGGTTTTTGGTTTTTGGTTTTTGGTTTTTGGTTTTTGGTTTTTGGTTTTTGGCTTTTGGTTTTTGGTTTTTGGTTTTTGGTTTTTGGTTTTTGGTTTTTGGTTTTGGTTTTTGGTTTTCGGTTTTTGGTTTTTGGTTTTTGGTTTTTGGTTTTTGGTTATTGGTTTTTGGTTTTTGGTTTTTGGTTTTTGGTTTTTGGTTTTTGGTTTTTGGTTTTTGGTTTTTGGTTTTTGGTTTTCGGTTTTTGGTTTTTGGTTTTCGGTTTTTGGTTTTTGGTTTTTGGTTTCGGTTTTTGGTTTTCGGTTTTTGGTTTTTGGTTTTTGGTTTTTGGTTTTTGGTTTATGGTTTTTGGTTTTTGGTTTTTGGTTTTTGGTTTTTGGTTTTTGGTTTTCGGTTTTCAGTTTTCAGTTTTTGGTTTTTGGTTTTTGGTGTTTGGTGTTTGGTTTTTGGTTTTTGGTTTTTGGTTTTTGGTTTTTGGTTTTTGGTTTTTGGTTTTTGGTTTTTGGTTTTTGGTTTTTGGTTTTTGGTTTTTGGTTTTTGGTTTTTGGTTTTTGGTTTTTGGTTTTTGGTTTTTGGTTTTTGGTTTTTGGTTTTTGGTTTTTGGTTTTTGGTTTTTGGTTTTTGGTTTTTGGTTTTTGGTTTTTGGTTTTTGGTTTTTGGTTTTTGGTTTTTGGTTTTTGGTTTTTGGTTTTTGGTTTTTGGTTTTTGGTTTTTGGTTTTTGGTTTTTGGTTTTTGGTTTTTGGCTTTTGGTTTTTGGTTTTTAGTTTTTGGTTTTTGGTTTTTGGTTTTTGGTTTTGGTTTTTGGTCTCGGTTTTTGGTTTTTGGTTTTTGGTTTTTGGTTTTTGGTTATTGGTTTTTGGTTTTTGGTTTTTGGTTTTTGGTTTTTGGTTTTTGGTTTTTGGTTTTTGGTTTTTGGTTTTTGGTTTTTGGTGTTTGGTTTTTGGTTTTTGGTTTTTGGTTTTCGGTTTTCGGTTTTTGGTTTTTGGTTTTCGGTTTTTGGTTTTTGGTTTTCGGTTTTTGGTTTTCGGTTTTTGGTTTTTGGTTTTTGGTTTTTCGATTTTGGTTTTTGGTTTTTGGTTTTTGGTTTTTGGTTTTTGGTTTTTGGTTTTTGGTTTTTGGTTTTTGGTGTTTGGTTTTTGGTTTTTGGTTTTTGGTTTTTGGTTTTTGGTTTTTGGTTTTTGGATTTGGTTTTTGGGTTTTTGGTTTTTGGTTTTTGGTTTTTGGTTTATAGTTTTTCGTTTAGGGTTTTTGGTTTTTGGTTTTTGGTTTTTTGTTTTTGGTTTTTGGTTTTTGGTTTTTGTTTTTTGGTTCTTGGTTTTTGGTTTTTGGTTTTTGATTTTTGGTTTCTGTTTTTTGGTTTTTGGTTTTACGTTTTTGGTTTTTGGTTTTTGGTTTTTGGTTTTTGGTTTTAGGTTTTTGGTTTTTGGTTTTTGGTTTTTGGTTTTTGGTTTTCGGTTTTCGGTTTTGGTTTTTGGTTTTCGGATTTCGGTTTTTGGTTTTTGGTTTTTGGTTTTTGGTTTTTGTATTTCGGTTTTTGGTTTTCGGTTTTTGGTTTTTGGTTTTCAGTTTTTGGTTTTTGGTTTTTGGTTTTTGGTTTTTGGTTTTTGGTTTTTGGTTTTCGGTTTTTGGTTTTTGGTTTTTGGTTTTTGGTTTTTGTTTTTTGGTTTTTGGTTTTTGGTTTTTGGTTTTTGGTTTTTGGTTTTTGGTTTTTGGTTTTTGGTTTTTGGTTTTTGGTTTTTGGTTTTTGGTTTTTGGTTTTTGGTTTTTGGTTTTTGGTTTTTGGTTTTTGGTTTTTGGTTTTTGGTTTTTGGTTTTCGGTTTTCGGTTTTTGGTTTTTGGTTTTCGGTTTTCGGTTTTTGGTTTTTGGTTTTTGGTTTTGGTTTTTGGTTTTTGGTTTTTGTATTTCGGTTTTTGGTTTTCGGTTTTTAGTTTTCGGTTTTCAGTTTTTGGGTTTTGGTTTTTGGTTTTTGGTTTTTGGTTTTTGGTTTTTGGTTTTTGGTTTTTGGTTTTTGGTTTTTGGTTTTTGGTTTTTGGTTTTTGGTTTTTGGTTTTTGGTTTTTGGTTTTTGGTTTTTGGTTTTTGGTTTTTGGTTTTTGGTTTTTGGTTTTTGGTTTTTGGTTTTTGGTTTTTGGTTTTTGGTTTTTGGTTTTTGGTTTTTGGTTTTTGGTTTTTGGTTTTTGGTTTTTGGTTTTTGGTTTTTGGTTTTTGGTTTTGGTTTTTGGTTTTTGGTTTTTGGTTTTTGGTTTTTGGTTTTTGGTTTTTGGTTTTTGGTTTTTGGTTTTTGGTTTTTGGTTTATGGTGTTTGGTTTTTGGTTTTTGGTTTTTGGTTTTTGGTTTTTGGTTTTTGGTTTTTGGTTTTTGGTTTTTGGTTTTTGGTTTTTGGTTTTTGGTTTTTGGTTTTCGGTTTTTGGTTTTTGGTTTTTGGTTTTTGGTTTTTGGTTTTTGGTTTTTGGTTTTTGTTTTTTGGTTTTTGGTTTTTGGTTTTTGGTTTTTGGTTTTTGGTTTTTGGGTTTTGGTTTTTGGTTTTTGGTTTTTGGTTTTTGGTTTTTGATTTTTGGTTTTTGGTTTTTGGTTTTTGGTTTTTGGTTTTTGGTTTTTGGTTTTCGGTTTTTGGTTTTTGGTTTTTGGTTTTTGGTTTTTCGTTTTTGATTTTTGGTTATTGGTTTTTGGTCTTTGGTTTTTGGTTTTTGGTTTTTGGTTTTTGATTTTTGGTTTTTGGTTTTTAGTTTTTGGTTTTTGGTTTTTGGTTTTCGGTTTTTGGTTTTTGGTTTTTGGTTTTTGGTTTTTGGTTTTTGGTTATTGGTTTTTGGTTATTGGTTTTTGGTTTTTGGTTTTTGGTTTTTGGTTTTCGTTTTTTGGTTTTAGGTTTTCGGTTTTCGGTTTTTGGTTTTTGGTTTTCGGTTTTTGGTTTTTGGTTTTTTCTTTTTGGTTTTCAGTTTTTGGTTTTTGGTTTTTGGTTTTTGGTTTTTGGTTTTTTGTTTTTGGTTTTTGGTTTTTGGTTTTTGGTTTTTGGTTTTTGGTTTTTGGTTTTTGGTTTTTGGTTTTTGGTTTTTGGTTTTTGGTTTTTGGTTTTTGGTTTTTGGTTTTTGGTTTTTGGTTTTTGGTTTTTGGTTTTTGGTTTTTGGTTTTTGGTTTTTGGTTTTTGGCTTTTGGTTTTTGGTTTTTAGTTTTTGGTTTTTGGTTTTTGGTTTTTGGTTTTGGTTTTTGGTCTCGGTTTTTGGTTTTTGGTTTTTGGTTTTTGGTTTTTGGTTATTGGTTTTTGGTTTTTGGTTTTTGGTTTTTGGTTTTTGGTTTTTGGTTTTTGGTTTTTGGTTTTTGGTTTTTGGTTTTTGGTGTTTGGTTTTTGGTTTTTGGTTTTTGGTTTTCGGTTTTCGGTTTTTGGTTTTTGGTTTTCGGTTTTTGGTTTTTGGTTTTCGGTTTTTGGTTTTCGGTTTTTGGTTTTTGGTTTTTGGTTTTTCGATTTTGGTTTTTGGTTTTTGGTTTTTGGTTTTTGGTTTTTGGTTTTTGGTTTTTGGTTTTTGGTTTTTGGTGTTTGGTTTTTGGTTTTTGGTTTTTGGTTTTTGGTTTTTGGATTTGGTTTTTGGGTTTTTGGTTTTTGGTTTTTGGTTTTTGGTTTATAGTTTTTCGTTTAGGGTTTTTGGTTTTTGGTTTTTGGTTTTTTGTTTTTGGTTTTTGGTTTTTGGTTTTTGTTTTTTGGTTCTTGGTTTTTGGTTTTTGGTTTTTGATTTTTGGTTTCTGTTTTTTGGTTTTTGGTTTTACGTTTTTGGTTTTTGGTTTTTGGTTTTTGGTTTTTGGTTTTAGGTTTTTGGTTTTTGGTTTTTGGTTTTTGGTTTTTGGTTTTCGGTTTTCGGTTTTGGTTTTTGGTTTTCGGATTTCGGTTTTTGGTTTTTGGTTTTTGGTTTTTGGTTTTTGTATTTCGGTTTTTGGTTTTCGGTTTTTGGTTTTTGGTTTTCAGTTTTTGGTTTTTGGTTTTTGGTTTTTGGTTTTTGGTTTTTGGTTTTTGGTTTTCGGTTTTTGGTTTTTGGTTTTTGGTTTTTGGTTTTTGTTTTTTGGTTTTTGGTTTTTGGTTTTTGGTTTTTGGTTTTTGGTTTTTGGTTTTTGGTTTTTGGTTTTTGGTTTTTGGTTTTTGGTTTTTGGTTTTTGGTTTTTGGTTTTTGGTTTTTGGTTTTTGGTTTTTGGTTTTTGGTTTTTGGTTTTTGGTTTTCGGTTTTCGGTTTTTGGTTTTTGGTTTTCGGTTTTCGGTTTTTGGTTTTTGGTTTTTGGTTTTGGTTTTTGGTTTTTGGTTTTTGTATTTCGGTTTTTGGTTTTCGGTTTTTAGTTTTCGGTTTTCAGTTTTTGGGTTTTGGTTTTTGGTTTTTGGTTTTTGGTTTTTGGTTTTTGGTTTTTGGTTTTTGGTTTTTGGTTTTTGGTTTTTGGTTTTTGGTTTTTGGTTTTTGGTTTTTGGTTTTTGGTTTTTGGTTTTTGGTTTTTGGTTTTTGGTTTTTGGTTTTTGGTTTTTGGTTTTTGGTTTTTGGTTTTTGGTTTTTGGTTTTTGGTTTTTGGTTTTTGGTTTTTGGTTTTTGGTTTTTGGTTTTTGGTTTTTGGTTTTTGGTTTTTGGTTTTTGGTTTTGGTTTTTGGTTTTTGGTTTTTGGTTTTTGGTTTTTGGTTTTTGGTTTTTGGTTTTTGGTTTTTGGTTTTTGGTTTTTGGTTTATGGTGTTTGGTTTTTGGTTTTTGGTTTTTGGTTTTTGGTTTTTGGTTTTTGGTTTTTGGTTTTTGGTTTTTGGTTTTTGGTTTTTGGTTTTTGGTTTTTGGTTTTCGGTTTTTGGTTTTTGGTTTTTGGTTTTTGGTTTTTGGTTTTTGGTTTTTGGTTTTTGGTTTTTGGTTTTTGGTTTTTGGTTTTTGTTTTTTGGTTTTTGGTTTTTGGTTTTTGGTTTTTGGTTTTTGGTTTTTGGGTTTTGGTTTTTGGTTTTTGGTTTTTGGTTTTTGGTTTTTGATTTTTGGTTTTTGGTTTTTGGTTTTTGGTTTTTGGTTTTCGGTTTTCGGTTTTTGGTTTTTGGTTTTCGGTTTTCGGTTTTTGGTTTTTGGTTTTTGGTTTTTGGTTTTTGGTTTTTGGTTTTTGGTTTTTGGTTTTTGGTTTTTGGTTTTTGGTTTTTGGTTTTTGGTTTTTGGTTTTTGGTTTTTGGTTTTTGGTTTTTGGTTTTTGTTTTTTGGTTTTTGGTTTTTGGTTTTTGGTTTTTGGTTTTTGGTTTTTGGGTTTTGGTTTTTGGTTTTTGGTTTTTGGTTTTTGGTTTTTGATTTTTGGTTTTTGGTTTTTGGTTTTTGGTTTTTGGTTTTCGGTTTTCGGTTTTTGGTTTTTGGTTTTCGGTTTTCGGTTTTTGGTTTTTGGTTTTTGGTTTTTGGTTTTGGTTTTTGGTTTTCGGTTTTTGGTTTTTGGTTTTTGGTTTTTGGTTTTTGGTTATTGGTTTTTGGTTTTTGGTTTTTGGTTTTTGGTTTTTGGTTTTTGGTTTTTGGTTTTTGGTTTTTGGTTTTTGGTTTTCGGTTTTTGGTTTTTGGTTTTCGGTTTTTGGTTTTTGGTTTTTGGTTTCGGTTTTTGGTTTTCGGTTTTTGGTTTTTGGTTTTTGGTTTTTGGTTTTTGGTTTATGGTTTTTGGTTTTTGGTTTTTGGTTTTTGGTTTTTGGTTTTTGGTTTTCGGTTTTCAGTTTTCAGTTTTTGGTTTTTGGTTTTTGGTGTTTGGTGTTTGGTTTTTGGTTTTTGGTTTTTGGTTTTTGGTTTTTGGTTTTTGGTTTTTGGTTTTTGGTTTTTGGTTTTTGGTTTTTGGTTTTTGGTTTTTGGTTTTTGGTTTTTGGTTTTTGGTTTTTGGTTTTTGGTTTTTGGTTTTTGGTTTTTGGTTTTTGGTTTTTGGTTTTTGGTTTTTGGTTTTTGGTTTTTGGTTTTTGGTTTTTGGTTTTTGGTTTTTGGTTTTTGGTTTTTGGTTTTTGGTTTTTGGTTTTTGGTTTTTGGTTTTTGGTTTTTGGTTTTTGGTTTTTGGTTTTTGGCTTTTGGTTTTTGGTTTTTAGTTTTTGGTTTTTGGTTTTTGGTTTTTGGTTTTGGTTTTTGGTCTCGGTTTTTGGTTTTTGGTTTTTGGTTTTTGGTTTTTGGTTATTGGTTTTTGGTTTTTGGTTTTTGGTTTTTGGTTTTTGGTTTTTGGTTTTTGGTTTTTGGTTTTTGGTTTTTGGTTTTTGGTGTTTGGTTTTTGGTTTTTGGTTTTTGGTTTTCGGTTTTCGGTTTTTGGTTTTTGGTTTTCGGTTTTTGGTTTTTGGTTTTCGGTTTTTGGTTTTCGGTTTTTGGTTTTTGGTTTTTGGTTTTTCGATTTTGGTTTTTGGTTTTTGGTTTTTGGTTTTTGGTTTTTGGTTTTTGGTTTTTGGTTTTTGGTTTTTGGTGTTTGGTTTTTGGTTTTTGGTTTTTGGTTTTTGGTTTTTGGATTTGGTTTTTGGGTTTTTGGTTTTTGGTTTTTGGTTTTTGGTTTATAGTTTTTCGTTTAGGGTTTTTGGTTTTTGGTTTTTGGTTTTTTGTTTTTGGTTTTTGGTTTTTGGTTTTTGTTTTTTGGTTCTTGGTTTTTGGTTTTTGGTTTTTGATTTTTGGTTTCTGTTTTTTGGTTTTTGGTTTTACGTTTTTGGTTTTTGGTTTTTGGTTTTTGGTTTTTGGTTTTAGGTTTTTGGTTTTTGGTTTTTGGTTTTTGGTTTTTGGTTTTCGGTTTTCGGTTTTGGTTTTTGGTTTTCGGATTTCGGTTTTTGGTTTTTGGTTTTTGGTTTTTGGTTTTTGTATTTCGGTTTTTGGTTTTCGGTTTTTGGTTTTTGGTTTTCAGTTTTTGGTTTTTGGTTTTTGGTTTTTGGTTTTTGGTTTTTGGTTTTTGGTTTTCGGTTTTTGGTTTTTGGTTTTTGGTTTTTGGTTTTTGTTTTTTGGTTTTTGGTTTTTGGTTTTTGGTTTTTGGTTTTTGGTTTTTGGTTTTTGGTTTTTGGTTTTTGGTTTTTGGTTTTTGGTTTTTGGTTTTTGGTTTTTGGTTTTTGGTTTTTGGTTTTTGGTTTTTGGTTTTTGGTTTTTGGTTTTTGGTTTTCGGTTTTCGGTTTTTGGTTTTTGGTTTTCGGTTTTCGGTTTTTGGTTTTTGGTTTTTGGTTTTTGGTTTTTGGTTTTTGGTTTTTGGTTTTTGGTTTTTGGTTTTTGGTTTTTGGTTTTTGGTTTTTGGTTTTTGGTTTTTGGTTTTTGGTTTTTGGTTTTTGGTTTTTGGTTTTTGGTTTTTGGTTTTTGGTTTTTGGTTTTGGTTTTTGGTTTTTGGTTTTTGGTTTTTGGTTTTTGGTTTTTGGTTTTTGGTTTTTGGTTTTTGGTTTTTGGTTTTTGGTTTATGGTGTTTGGTTTTTGGTTTTTGGTTTTTGGTTTTTGGTTTTTGGTTTTTGGTTTTTGGTTTTTGGTTTTTGGTTTTTGGTTTTTGGTTTTTGGTTTTTGGTTTTCGGTTTTTGGTTTTTGGTTTTTGGTTTTTGGTTTTTGGTTTTTGGTTTTTGGTTTTTGGTTTTTGGTTTTTGGTTTTTGGTTTTTGTTTTTTGGTTTTTGGTTTTTGGTTTTTGGTTTTTGGTTTTTGGTTTTTGGGTTTTGGTTTTTGGTTTTTGGTTTTTGGTTTTTGGTTTTTGATTTTTGGTTTTTGGTTTTTGGTTTTTGGTTTTTGGTTTTTGGTTTTTGGTTTTCGGTTTTTGGTTTTTGGTTTTTGGTTTTTGGTTTTTCGTTTTTGATTTTTGGTTATTGGTTTTTGGTCTTTGGTTTTTGGTTTTTGGTTTTTGGTTTTTGATTTTTGGTTTTTGGTTTTTAGTTTTTGGTTTTTGGTTTTTGGTTTTCGGTTTTTGGTTTTTGGTTTTTGGTTTTTGGTTTTTGGTTTTTGGTTATTGGTTTTTGGTTATTGGTTTTTGGTTTTTGGTTTTTGGTTTTTGGTTTTCGTTTTTTGGTTTTAGGTTTTCGGTTTTCGGTTTTTGGTTTTTGGTTTTCGGTTTTTGGTTTTTGGTTTTTTCTTTTTGGTTTTCAGTTTTTGGTTTTTGGTTTTTGGTTTTTGGTTTTTGGTTTTTTGTTTTTGGTTTTTGGTTTTTGGTTTTTGGTTGTTGGTTTTTGGTTCTTAGTTTTTGGTTTTTGGTTTTTGGTTTTTGGTTTTTGGTTTTTGGTTTTTGGTTTTTGGTTATTGGTTTTTGGTTTTTGGTTTTTGGTTATTGGTTTTTGGTTATTGGTTTTTGGTTATTGGTTTTTGGTTTTTGGTTTTTGGTTTTTGGTTTTTGGTTTTCGTTTTTCGTTTTTTGGTTTTTGGTTCCCGTTTTTTGGATTTTGGTTTTTGGTTTTGGTTTTTGGTTTTTGGTTTTTGGTTTTTGGTTTTTGGTTTTTGGTTTTTGGTTTTCGATTTTTGGTTTTTGGTTTCTGGTTTTTGGTTTTTGGTTTTTGGTTTTTGGTTTTTGGTTTTTGGTTTTTTGTTTTTGGTTTTTGGTTTTTGGTTTTTGGTTGTTGGTTTTTGGTTCTTAGTTTTTGGTTTTTGGTTTTTGGTTTTTGGTTTTTGGTTTTTGGTTTTCGGTTTTTGGTTTTTGGTTTTTTTTTGGTTTCTGGTTTTTGGTTTTTGGTTTTTGGTTTTTGGTTTTTGGTTTTTGGTTTTTGGTTTTTGGTTTTTGGTTTTTGGTTTTTGGTTTTCGGTTTTTGGTGTTTGGTTTTCGGTTTTTGGTTTTTGGTTTTTTCTTTTTGGTTTTCAGTTTTTGGTTTTTGGTTTTTGGTTTTTAGTTTTTGGTTTTTTGTTTTTGGTTTTTGGTTTTTGGTTTTTGGTTGTTGGTTTTTGGTTCTTAGTTTTTGGTTTTTGGTTTTTGGTTTTTGGTTTTTGGTTTTTGGTTTTTGGTTTTTGGTTATTGGTTTTTGGTTATTGGTTTTTGGTTTTTGGTTTTTGGTTTTTGGTTTTCGTTTTTTGGTTTTAGGTTTTCGGTTTTTGGTTTTTGGTTTTTGGTTTTTGGTTTTTGGTTTTTGTTTTTTGGTTTGTGGTTTTTGGTTTTTGGTTTTTGGTTTTTGGTTTTTGTTTTGTTTTTTGTGTTTTGGTTTTTGGTTTTTGCTTTTTGGTTTTTGGTTTTTGGTTTTCGGCTTTTGGGTTTTTGGTTTTTGGTTTTTGGTTTTCGGTTTTTGGTTTTTGATTTTCGGTTTTGGTTTTTGGTTTTCGGTTTTTGGTTTTCGGTATTTGGTGTTTGGTTTTTGGTTTTTGGTTTTTGGTTTTTGGTTTTTGGTTTTTGGTTTTTGGTTTTTGGTTTTAGGTTTTCAGTTTTTGGTTTTTGGTTTTTGGTTTTTGGTTTTTGTTTTTTGGTTTTTGGTTTTTGGTTTTTGGTTTTTGGTTTTCGGTTTTTGGTTTTTGGTTTTCGGTTTTTGGTTTTTGGTTTTCGGTTTTTGGTTTTCGGTTTTTGGTTTTTGGTTTTTGGTTTTTGGTTTTTGGTTTTTGGTTTTTGGTTTTTGGGTTTTGGTTTTTGGTTTTTGGTTTTTGGTTTTTGGTTTTTGATTTTTGGTTTTTGGTTTTTGGTTTTTGGTTTTTGGTTTTTGGTTTTTGGTTTTTGGTTTTTGGTTTTTGGTTTTTGGTTTTTGGTTTTTGGTTTTTGGTTTTTGGTTTTTGGTTTTTGGTTTTTGGTTTTTGGTTTTCGTTTTTCGTTTTTTGGTTTTTGGTTCCCGTTTTTTGGTTTTTGGTTTTTGGTTTTGGTTTTTGGTTTTTGGTTTTTGGTTTTTGGTTTTTGGGTTTTGGTTTTTGGTTTTTGGGTTTTTGGTTTTTTGTTTTTGGTTTTTGGTTTTTGGTTTTTGGTTTTTGGTTTTTGGTTTTCGGTTTTTGGTTATTGTATATTGGTTTTCGGTTTTTGGTTTTTGGTTTTCGGTTTTTGGTTTTCGGTTTTTGGTTTTTGGTTTTAGGTTTTTGGTTTTTGGTTTTTGGTTTTTGGTTTTTGGTTTTTGGTTTTTGGTTTTTGGTTTTTGGTTTTTGGTTTTTGGTTTTTGGTTTTTGGTTTTTGGTTTTTGGTTTTTGGTTTTTGGTTTTTGGTTTTTGGTTTTTGGTTATTGGTTTTTGGTTATTGGTTTTTGGTTATTGGTTTTTGGTTTTTGGTTTTTGGTTTTTGGTTTTTGGTTTTCGTTTTTCGTTTTTTGGTTTTTGGTTCCCATTTTTTGGTTTTTGGTTTTTGGTTTTGGTTTTTGGTTTTTGGTTTTTGGTTTTTGGTTTTTGGTTTTTGGTTTTTGGTTTTCGATTTTTGGTTTTTGGTTTCTGGTTTTTGGTTTTTGGTTTTTGGTTTTTGGTTTTTGGTTTTTGGTTTTTGGTTTTTGGTTTTTGGTTTTTGGTTTTTGGTTTTTGGTTTTTGGTTTTTGGTTTTTGGTTTTTGGTTTTTGGTTTTTGGTTTTTGGTTTTTGGTTTATGGTTTTTGGTTTTTGGTTTTTGGTTTTTGGTTTTTGGTTTTTGGTTTTTGGTTTTAGGTTTTTGGTTTTTGGTTTTTGGTTTTTGGTTTTTGGTTTTTGGTTTTTGGTTTTCGATTTTTGGTTTTTGGTTTCTGGTTTTTGGTTTTTGGTTTTTGGTTTTTAATTTTTGGTTTTTGGTCTTTGGTTTTCGGTTTTTGGTTTTTGGTTTTCGGTTTTTGGTTTTCGGTTTTTGGTTTTTGGTTTTTGGTTTTTGGTTTTTGGCTTTTGGTTTTTGGGTTTTGGTTTTTGGTTTTTGGTTTTTGGTTTTTGGTTTTCGGTTTTTGGGTTTTTGGTTTTTGGTTTTTGGTTTTTGGTTTTTAGTTTTTGGTTTTTGGTTTTTGGTTTTTGGATTTTGGTTTTTGGTTTTGGGTTTTCGGTTTTTGGTTTTTGGTTTTCGGTTTTTGGTTATTGGTTTTCGGTTTTTGGTTTTTGGTTTTTGGTTTTTGGTTTTTGGTTTTTGGTTTTTGGTTTTGGGTTTTTGGTTTTTGGTTTTTGGGTTTTTGGTTTTTGGTTTTTGGTTTTTGGTTTTTGGTTTTTGGTTTTTGGTTTTTGGTTTTTGGTTTTTGGTTTTCGGTTTTTGGTTATTGGTTTTCGGTTTTTGGTTTTTGGTTTTCGGTTTTTGGTTTTCGGTTTTTGGTTTTTGGTTTTTGGTTTTTGGTTTTTGGTTTTTGGTTTTTGGTTTTTGGTTTTTGGTTTTTGGTTTTTGGTTTTTGGTTTTTGGTTTATGGTTTTTGGTTTTTGGTTTTTGGTTTTCGGTTTTTGGTTTTTGGTTTTTGGTTTTTGGTTTTTGGTTTTTGGTTTTTGGTTTTTGGTTTTTGGTTTTTGGTTTTTGGTTTTTGGTTTTTGGTTTTTGGTTTTTGGTTTTTGGTTTTTGGTTTTTGGTTTTTGGTTTTTGTTTTTTGGTTTTTGGTTTTTGGTTTTTGGTTTTTGGTTTTTGGTTTTTGGTTTTTGGTTTTTGGTTTTCGGTTTTTGGTTTTTGGTTTTCGGTTTTTGGTTTTTGGTTTTCGGTTTTTGGTTTTTGGTTTTCGGTTTTTGGTTTTTGGTTTTTGGTTTTTGGTTTTTGGTTTTTGGTTTTTGGGTTTTGGTTTTTGGTTTTTGGTTTTTGGTTTTTGGTTTTTGATTTTTGGTTTTTGGTTTTTGGTTTTTGGTTTTTGGTTTTTGGTTTTCGGTTTTTGGTTGTTGGTTTTCGGTTTTTGGTTTTTGGTTTTTGGTGTTTGGTTTTTGGTTTTTGGTTTTTGGTTTTTGGTTTTTGGGTTTTGGTTTTTGGTTTTTGGGTTTTTGGTTTTTTGTTTTTGGTTTTTGGTTTTTGGTTTTTGGTTTTTGGTTTTTGGTTTTCGGTTTTTGGTTATTGTATATTGGTTTTCGGTTTTTGGTTTTTGGTTTTCGGTTTTTGGTTTTCGGTTTTTGGTTTTTGGTTTTTGGTTTTTGGTTTTTGGTTTTTGGTTTTTGGTTTTTGGTTTTTGGTTTTTGGTTTTTGGTTTTTGGTTTTTGGTTTTTGGTTTTTGGTTTTTGGTTTTTGGTTTTTGGTTTTTGGTTTTTGGTTTTTGGTTTTTGGTTTTTGGTTTTTGGTTATTGGTTTTTGGTTATTGGTTTTTGGTTATTGGTTTTTGGTTTTTGGTTTTTGGTTTTTGGTTTTTGGTTTTCGTTTTTCGTTTTTTGGTTTTTGGTTCCCGTTTTTTGGTTTTTGGTTTTTGGTTTTGGTTTTTGGTTTTTGGTTTTTGGTTTTTGGTTTTTGGTTTTTGGTTTTTGGTTTTTGGTTTTCGATTTTTGGTTTTTGGTTTCTGGTTTTTGGTTTTTGGTTTTTGGTTTTTGGTTTTTGGTTTTTGGTTTTTGGTTTTTGGTTTTTGGTTTTTGGTTTTTGGTTTTTGGTTTTTGGTTTTTGGTTTTTGGTTTTTGGTTTTTGGTTTTTGGTTTTTGGTTTTTGGTTGTTGGTTTTTGGTTTATGGTTTTTGGTTTTTGGTTTTTGGTTTTTGGTTTTTGGTTTTTGGTTTTTGGTTTTTGGTTTTTGGTTTTTGGTTTTTGGTTTTTGGTTTTTGGTTTTTGGTTTTTGGTTTTCGATTTTTGGTTTTTGGTTTCTGGTTTTTGGTTTTTGGTTTTTGGTTTTTTAATTTTTGGTTTTTGGTCTTTGGTTTTCGGTTTTTGGTTTTTGGTTTTCGGTTTTTGGTTTTCGGTTTTTGGTTTTTGGTTTTTGGTTTTTGGTTTTTGGCTTTTGGTTTTTGGGTTTTGGTTTTTGGTTTTTGGTTTTTGGTTTTTGGTTTTCGGTTTTTGGGTTTTTGGTTTTTGGTTTTTGGTTTTTGGTTTTTAGTTTTTGGTTTTTGGTTTTTGGTTTTTGGATTTTGGTTTTTGGTTTTGGGTTTTCGGTTTTTGGTTTTTGGTTTTCGGTTTTTGGGTATAGGTTTTCGGTTTTTGGTTTTTGGTTTTTGGTTTTTGGTTTTTGGTTTTTGGTTTTTGGTTTTGGGTTTTTGGTTTTTGGTTTTTGGGTTTTTGGTTTTTGGTTTTTGGTTTTTGGTTTTTGGTTTTTGGTTTTTGGTTTTTGGTTTTTGGTTTTCGGTTTTTGGTTATTGGTTTTCGGTTTTTGGGTTTTGGTTTTCGGTTTTTGGTTTTCGGTTTTTGGTTTTTGGTTTTTGGTTTTTGGTTTTTGGTTTTTGGTTTTTGGTTTTTGGTTTTTGGTTTTTGGTTTTTGGTTTTTGGTTCTCGGTTTTTGGTTTTTGGTTTTCGGTTTTCAGTTTTTGGTTTTTGGTTTTTGGTTTTTGGTTTTTGGTTTTTGGTTTTTGGTTTTTGGTTTTTGGTTTTTGGTTTTTGGTTTTTGGTTTTTGGTTTTTGGTTTTTGGTTTTTGGTTTTTGGTTTTTGGTTTTTGGTTTTTGGTTTTTGGTTTTAAGTTTTTGGTTTTTGGTTTTTGGTTTTTGGTTTTTGGTTTTTGGTTTTTGGTTTTTGGTTTTTGGTTTTTGGTTTTTGGTTTTTGGTTTTTGGTTTTTGGTTTTTGGTTTTTGGTTTTTGGTTTTTGGTTTTTGGTTATTGGTTTTTGGTTTTTGGTTTTTGGTTTTTGGTTTTCGTTTTTTGCTTTTTGGTTTCCGTTTTTTGGTTTTTGATTTTGGTTTTTGGTTTTTGGTTTTTGGTTTTTGGTTTTTGGTTTTTGGTTTTTGGTTTTTGGTTTTTGGTTTTTCGTTTTTGATTTTTGGTTATTGGTTTTTGGTTTTTGGTTTTTGCTTTTTGGTTTTTGGTTTTTGGTTTTTGGTTTTTGGTTTTTGGTTTTTGGTTGTTGGTTTTTGGTTTATGGTTTTTGGTTTTTGGTTTTTGGTTTTTGGTTTTTGGTTTTTGGTTTTTGGTTTTTGGTTTTTGGTTTTTGGTTTCTGGTTTTTGGTTTTTGGTTTTTGGATTTTCGTTTTTGATTTTTGGTTATTGGTTTTTGGTCTTTGGTTTTTGGTTTTTGGTTTTTGGTTTTTGGTTTTTGATTTTTGGTTTTTGGTTTTTAGTTTTTGGTTTTTGGTTTTTGGTTTTCGGTTTTTGGTTTTTGGTTTTCGGTTTTTGGTTTTTGGTTTTTGGTTTTTGGTTTTTGGTTTTTAGTTTTTGGCTTTTGGTTTTCGGTTTTTGTTTTTTGGTTTTCGGTTTTCAGTTTTTGGTTTTTGGTTTTTGGCTTTTGGTTTTTGGTTTTTGGTTTTTGGTTTTTGGTTTTTGGTTTTTGGTTTTTGGTTTTTGGTTTTTGGTTTTTGGTTTTTGGTTTTTGGTTTTTGGTTTTTGGTTTTTGGTTTTTGGTTTTTGGTTTTTGGTTTTTGGTTTTTGGTTTTTGGTTTTTGGTTTTTGGTTTTTGGTTTTTGGTTTTTGGTTTTTGGTTTTTGGTTTTTGGTTTTTGGTTTTTGGTTTTTGGTTTTTGGTTTTCAGTTTTTGGTTTTTGGTGGTTGGTTGTTGGTTGTTGGTTTTTGGTTTTTGGTTTTTGGTTTTTGGTTTTTGGTTTTTGGTTTTTGGTTTTTGGTTTTTGGTTTTTGGTTTTTGGTTTTTGGTTTTTGGTTTTTGGTTTTTGGTTTTCAGTTTTTGGTTTTTGGTTTTTGGTTTTTGGTTTTCAGTTTTTGGTTTTTGGTTGTTGGTTGTTGGTTTTTGGTTTTTGGTTTTTGGTTTTTGGTTTTTGGTTTTTGGTTTTTGGTTTTTGGTTTTTGGTTTTTGGTTTTTGGTTTTTGGTTTTTGGTTTTTGTTTTAGGTTTTCAGTTTTTGGTTTTTTGTTTTTGATTTTTGGTTTTTGATTTTTGGTTTTTGGTTTTTGGTTTTTGGTTTTTGGTTTTTGATTTTTGGTTTTTGGTTTTTGGTTTTTGGTTTTTGGTTTTTGGTTTTTGGTTTTTGGTTTTTGGTTTTTGGTTTTTGGTTTTCGGTTTTTGGTTTTTGGTTTTCGGTTTTCAGTTTTTGGTTTTTGGTTTTTGGTTTTTGATTTTTGGTTTTTGGTTTTTGGTTTTTGGTTTTTGGTTTTTGGTTTTTGGTTTTTGGTTTTTGGTTTTTGGTTTTTGGTTTTTGGTTTTTGGTTTTTGGTTTTTGGTTTTCAGTTTTTGGTTTTTGGTTTTTGGTTGTTGGTTGTTGGTTTTTGGTTTTTGGTTTTTGGTTTTTGGTTTTTGGTTTTTGGTTTTTGGTTTTTGGTTTTTGGTTTTTGGTTTTTGGTTTTTGGTTTTTGGTTTTTGGTTTTTGGTTTTTGGTTTTTGGTTTTAGGTTTTCAGTTTTTGGTTTTTTGTTTTTGATTTTTGGTTTTTGGTTTTTGGTTTTTGGTTTTTGGTTTTTGATTTTTGGTTTTTGGTTTTTGGTTTTTGGTTTTTGGTTTTTGGTTTTTGGTTTTCGGTTTTTGATTTTTGGTTTTCGGTTTTTGGTTTTTGGTTTTTGGTTTTTGGTTTTTGGTTTTTGGTTTTTGGTTTTTGGTTTTTGGTTTTTGGTTTTTGGTTTTTGGTTTTTGGTTTTTGGTTTTTGGTTTTTGGTTTTCGGTTTTCGGTTTTTGGTTTTTGGTTTTCGGTTTTTGGTTTTCGGTTTTTGGTGTTTGGTTTTTGGTTTTTGGTTTTTGGTTTTTGGTTTTTGGTTTTTGGTTTTTGGTTTTTGGTTTTTGGTTTTTGGTTTTTGGTTTTTGGTTTTTGGTTTTCAGTTTTTGTTTTTGGTTTTCGGTTTTTGGTTTTTGGTTTTCGGTTTTTGGTTTTTGGTTTTTGGTTTTTGGTTTTTGGTTTTTGGGTTTTGGTTTTTGGTTTTTGGTTTTTGGTTTTTGGTTTTTGGTTTTTGGTTTTTGGTTTTTGGTTTTTGGTTTTTGGTTTTTGGTTTTTGGTTTTTGGTTTTTGGTTTTTGGTTTTTGGTTTTTGGTTTTTTGTTTTTGGTTTTTGGTTTTTGGTTTTTGGTTTTTGGTTTTTGGTTTTTGGTTTTTGGTTTTTGGTTTTTGGTTTTTGGTTTTCGGTTTTTGGTTTTTGGTTTTTGGTTTTTGGTTTTTGGTTTTTGGTTTTTGGTTTTTGGTTTTTGGTTTTTGGTTTTTGGTTTTTGGTTTTTGGTTTTCAGTTTTTGTTTTTGGTTTTTGGTTTTTGGTTTTTGATTTTTGGTTTTTGGTTTTTGGTTTTTGGTTTTTGGTTTTTGGTTTTTGGTTTTTGGATTTTCGTTTTTGATTTTTGGTTATTGGTTTTTGGTCTTTGGTTTTTGGTTTTTGGTTTTTGGTTTTTGATTTTTGGGTTTTGGTTTTTAGTTTTTGGTTTTTGGTTTTTGGTTTTCGGTTTTTGGTTTTTGGTTTTCGGTTTTTGGTTTTTGGTTTTTGGTTTTTGGTTTTTGGTTTTTAGTTTTTGGCTTTTGGTTTTCGGTTTTTGTTTTTTGGTTTTCGGTTTTCAGTTTTTGGTTTTTGGTTTTTGGCTTTTGGTTTTTGGTTTTTGGTTTTTGGTTTTTGGTTTTTGGTTTTTGGTTTTTGGTTTTTGGTTTTTGGTTTTTGGTTTTTGGTTTTTGGTTTTTGGTTTTTGGTTTTTGGTTTTTGGTTTTTGGTTTTTGGTTTTTGGTTTTTGGTTTTTGGTTTTTGGTTTTTGGTTTTTGGTTTTTGGTTTTTGGTTTTTGGTTTTTGGTTTTTGGTTTTCAGTTTTTGGTTTTTGGTTGTTGGTTGTTGGTTGTTGGTTTTTGGTTTTTGGTTTTTGGTTTTTGGTTTTTGGTTTTTGGTTTTTGGTTTTTGGTTTTTGGTTTTTGGTTTTTGGTTTTTGGTTTTTGGTTTTTGGTTTTTGGTTTTCAGTTTTTGGTTTTTGGTTTTTGGTTTTTGGTTTTCAGTTTTTGGTTTTTGGTTGTTGGTTGTTGGTTTTTGGTTTTTGGTTTTTGGTTTTTGGTTTTTGGTTTTTGGTTTTTGGTTTTTGGTTTTTGGTTTTTGGTTTTTGGTTTTTGGTTTTTGGTTTTTGTTTTAGGTTTTCAGTTTTTGGTTTTTTGTTTTTGATTTTTGGTTTTTGGTTTTTGGTTTTTGGTTTTTGGTTTTTGATTTTTGGTTTTTGGTTTTTGGTTTTTGGTTTTTGGTTTTTGGTTTTTGGTTTTTGGTTTTTGGTTTTTGGTTTTCGGTTTTTGGTTTTTGGTTTTCGGTTTTCAGTTTTTGGTTTTTGGTTTTTGGTTTTTGGTTTTTGATTTTTGGTTTTTGGTTTTTGGTTTTTGGTTTTTGGTTTTTGGTTTTTGGTTTTTGGTTTTTGGTTTTTGGTTTTTGGTTTTTGGTTTTTGGTTTTTGGTTTTTGGTTTTCAGTTTTTGGTTTTTGGTTTTTGGTTGTTGGTTGTTGGTTTTTGGTTTTTGGTTTTTGGTTTTTGGTTTTTGGTTTTTGGTTTTTGGTTTTTGGTTTTTGGTTTTTGGTTTTTGGTTTTTGGTTTTTGGTTTTTGGTTTTTGGTTTTTGGTTTTTGGTTTTTGGTTTTAGGTTTTCAGTTTTTGGTTTTTTGTTTTTGATTTTTGGTTTTTGGTTTTTGGTTTTTGGTTTTTGATTTTTGGTTTTTGGTTTTTGGTTTTTGGTTTTTGGTTTTTGGTTTTTGGTTTTTGGTTTTCGGTTTTTGATTTTTGGTTTTCGGTTTTTGGTTTTTGGTTTTTGGTTTTTGGTTTTTGGTTTTTGGTTTTTGGTTTTTGGTTTTTGGTTTTTGGTTTTTGGTTTTTGGTTTTTGGTTTTTGGTTTTTGGTTTTCGGTTTTCGGTTTTTGGTTTTTGGTTTTCGGTTTTTGGTTTTCGGTTTTTGGTGTTTGGTTTTTGGTTTTTGGTTTTTGGTTTTTGGTTTTTGGTTTTTGGTTTTTGGTTTTTGGTTTTTGGTTTTTGGTTTTTGGTTTTTGGTTTTTGGTTTTTGGTTTTTGGTTTTTGGTTTTGGGTTTTTGGTTTTTGGTTTTTGGTTTTTGGTTTTTTGTTTTTGGTTTTTGGTTTTTGGTTTTTGGTTTTTGGTTTTTGGTTTTTGGTTTTTGGTTTTTGGTTTTTGGTTTTTGGTTTTCGGTTTTTGGTTTTTGGTTTTTGGTTTTTGGTTTTGGTTTTTGGTTTTTGGTTTTTGGTTTTTGGGTTTTGGTTTTTGGTTTTTGGTTTTTGGTTTTTGGTTTTTGGTTTTTGGTTTTCGGTTTTTGGGTTTTTGGTTTTTGGTTTTTGGTTTTCGGTTTTTGGTTTTTGATTTTCGGTTTTTGGTTTTTGGTTTTCGGTTTTTGGTTTTCGGTATTTGGTGTTTTGTTTTTGGTTTTTGGTTTTCGGTTTTTTGTTTGTTGGTTTTAGGTTTTCAGTTTTTGGTTTTTGGTTTTTGATTTTTGGTTTTTGGTTTTTGGTTTTTGGTTTTTGGTTTTTGGTTTTTGGTTTTCAGTTTTTGTTTTTGGTTTTTGGTTTTTGGTTTTTGATTTTTGGTTTTTGGTTTTCAGTTTTTGTTTTTGGTTTTCGGTTTTTGGTTTTTGGTTTTCGGTTTTTGGTTTTTGGTTTTTGGTTTTCGGTTTTTGGTGTTTGGTTTTTGGTTTTTGGTTTTTGGTTTTTGGTTTTTGGTTTTTGGTTTTTGGTTTTTGGTTTTTGGTTTTTGGTTTTTGGTTTTTGGTTTTTGGTTTTCAGTTTTTGTTTTTGGTTTTTGGTTTTTGGTTTTTGATTTTTGGTTATTGGTTTTTGGTCTTTGGTTTTTGGTTTTTGGTTTTTGGTTTTTGATTTTTGGTTTTTGGTTTTTAGTTTTTGGTTTTTGGTTTTTGGTTTTCGGTTTTTTGTTTTTGGTTTTCGGTTTTTGGTTTTTGGTTTTTGGTTTTTGGTTTTTGGTTTTTAGTTTTTGGCTTTTGGTTTTCGGTTTTTGTTTTTTGGTTTTCGGTTTTCAGTTTTTGGTTTTTGGTTTTTGGCTTTTGGTTTTTGGTTTTTGGTTTTTGGTTTTTGGTTTTTGGTGTTTGGTTTTTGGTTTTTGGTTTTTGGTTTTTGGTTTTTGGTTTTTGGTTTTTGGTTTTTGGTTTTTGGTTTTTGGTTTTTGGTTTTTGGTTTTTGGTTTTTGGTTTTTGGTTTTTGGTTTTTGGTTTTTGGTTTTTGGTTTTCAGTTTTTGGTTTTTGGTTGTTGGTTGTTTGTTGTTGGTTTTTGGTTTTTGGTTTTTGGTTTTTGGTTTTTGGTTTTTGGTTTTTGGTTTTTGGTTTTTGGTTTTTGGTTTTTGGTTTTTGGTTTTTGGTTTTTGGTTTTTGGTTTTTGGTTTTCAGTTTTTGGTTTTTGGTTTTTGGTTTTTGGTTTTCAGTTTTTGGTTTTTGGTTGTTGGTTGTTGGTTTTTGGTTTTTGGTTTTTGGTTTTTGGTTTTTGGTTTTTGTTTTAGGTTTTCAGTTTTTGGTTGTTTGTTTTTGATTTTTGGTTTTTGGTTTTTGGTTTTTGGTTTTTGATTTTTGGTTTTTGGTTTTTGGTTTTTGGTTTTTGGTTTTTGGTTTTTGGTTTTTGGTTTTTGGTTTTCGGTTTTTGGTTTTTGGTTTTCGGTTTTCAGTTTTTGGTTTTTGGTTTTTGGTTTTTGGTTTTTGATTTTTGGTTTTTGGTTTTTGGTTTTTGGTTTTTGGTTTTCGGTTTTTTGTTTTTGGTTTTCGGTTTTTGGTTTTTGGTTTTTGGTTTTTGGTTTTTGGTTTTTAGTTTTTGGCTTTTGGTTTTCGGTTTTTGTTTTTTGGTTTTCGGTTTTCAGTTTTTGGTTTTTGGTTTTTGGCTTTTGGTTTTTGGTTTTTGGTTTTTGGTTTTTGGTTTTTGGTGTTTGGTTTTTGGTTTTTGGTTTTTGGTTTTTGGTTTTTGGTTTTTGGTTTTTGGTTTTTGGTTTTTGGTTTTTGGTTTTCGGTTTTTGGTTTTTGGTTTTCGGTTTTCAGTTTTTGGTTTTTGGTTTTTGGTTTTTGGTTTTTGATTTTTGGTTTTTGGTTTTTGGTTTTTGGTTTTTGGTTTTTGGTTTTTGGTTTTTGGTTTTTGGTTTTTGGTTTTTGGTTTTTGGTTTTTGGTTTTTGGTTTTTGGTTTTTGGTTTTTGGTTTTTGGTTTTTGGTTTTCAGTTTTTGGTTTTTGGTTTTCAGTTTTTGGTTTTTGGTTTTTTGGTTGTTGGTTGTTGGTTTTTGGTTTTTGGTTTTTGGTTTTCAGTTTTTGGTTTTTGGTTGTTGGTTGTTTGTTGTTGGTTTTTGGTTTTTGGTTTTTGGTTTTTGGTTTTTGGTTTTTGGTCTTTGGTTTTTGGTTTTTGGTTTTTGGTTTTTGATTTTTGGTTTTTGGTTTTTAGTTTTTGGTTTTTGGTTTTTGGTTTTCGGTTTTTTGTTTTTGGTTTTCGGTTTTTGGTTTTTGGTTTTTGGTTTTTGGTTTTTGGTTTTTAGTTTTTGGCTTTTGGTTTTCGGTTTTTGTTTTTTGGTTTTCGGTTTTCAGTTTTTGGTTTTTGGTTTTTGGCTTTTGGTTTTTGGTTTTTGGTTTTTGGTTTTTGGTTTTTGGTGTTTGGTTTTTGGTTTTTGGTTTTTGGTTTTTGGTTTTTGGTGTTTGGTTTTTGGTTTTTGGTTTTTGGTTTTTGGTTTTTGGTTTTTGGTTTTTGGTTTTTGGTTTTTGGTTTTCAGTTTTTGGTTTTTGGTTTTTGGTTTTTGGTTTTCAGTTTTTGGTTTTTGGTTGTTGGTTGTTGGTTTTTGGTTTTTGGTTTTTGGTTTTTGGTTTTTGGTTTTTGGTTTTTGGTTTTTGGTTTTTGGTTTTTGGTTTTTGTTTTAGGTTTTCAGTTTTTGGTTGTTTGTTTTTGATTTTTGGTTTTTGGTTTTTGGTTTTTGGTTTTTGATTTTTGGTTTTTGGTTTTTGGTTTTTGGTTTTTGGTTTTTGGTTTTTGGTTTTTGGTTTTTGGTTTTCGGTTTTTGGTTTTTGGTTTTCGGTTTTCAGTTTTTGGTTTTTGGTTTTTGGTTTTTGGTTTTTGATTTTTGGTTTTTGGTTTTTGGTTTTTGGTTTTTGGTTTTTGGTTTTTGGTTTTTGGTTTTTGGTTTTTGGTTTTTGGTTTTTGGTTTTTGGTTTTTGGTTTTTGGTTTTTGGTTTTTGGTTTTTGGTTTTCAGTTTTTGGTTTTTGGTTTTTTGGTTGTTGGTTGTTGGTTTTTGGTTTTTGGTTTTTGGTTTTTGGTTTTTGGTTTTTGGTTTTTGGTTTTTGGTTTTTGGTTTTTGGTTTTTGGTTTTTGGTTTTTGGTTTTTGGTTTTTGGTTTTTGGTTTTTGGTTTTAGGTTTTCAGTTTTTGGTTTTTTGTTTTTGATTTTTGGTTTTTGGTTTTTGGTTTTTGGTTTTTGATTTTTGGTTTTTGGTTTTTGGTTTTTGGTTTTTGGTTTTTGGTTTTTGGTTTTCGGTTTTTGATTTTTGGTTTTCGGTTTTTGGTTTTTGGTTTTTGGTTTTTGGTTTTTGGTTTTTGGTTTTTGGTTTTTGGTTTTTGGTTTTTGGTTTTTGGTTTTTGGTTTTTGGTTTTTGGTTTTTGGTTTTCGGTTTTCGGTTTTTGGTTTTTGGTTTTCGGTTTTTGGTTTTCGGTTTTTGGTGTTTGGTTTTTGGTTTTTGGTTTTTGGTTTTTGGTTTTTGGTTTTTGGTTTTTGGTTTTTGGTTTTTGGTTTTTGGTTTTTGGTTTTTGGTTTTTGGTTTTTGGTTTTTGGTTTTTGGTTTTCAGTTTTTGTTTTTGGTTTTCGGTTTTTGGTTTTTGGTTTTCGGTTTTTGGTTTTTGGTTTTTGGTTTTTGGTTTTTGGTTTTTGGGTTTTGGTTTTTGGTTTTTGGTTTTTGGTTTTTGGTTTTTGGTTTTTGGTTTTTGGTTTTTGGTTTTTGGTTTTTGGTTTTTGGTTTTTGGTTTTTGGTTTTTGGTTTTTTGTTTTTGGTTTTTGGTTTTTGGTTTTTGGTTTTTGGTTTTTGGTTTTTGGTTTTTGGTTTTTGGTTTTTGGTTTTTGGTTTTCGGTTTTTGGTTTTTGGTTTTTGGTTTTTGGTTTTTGGTTTTTGGTTTTTGGTTTTTGGTTTTTGGGTTTTGGTTTTTGGTTTTTGGTTTTTGGTTTTTGGTTTTTGGTTTTTGGTTTTCGGTTTTTGGGTTTTTGGTTTTTGGTTTTTGGTTTTCGGTTTTTGGTTTTTGATTTTCGGTTTTTGGTTTTTGGTTTTCGGTTTTTGGTTTTCGGTATTTGGTGTTTTGTTTTTGGTTTTTGGTTTTTGGTTTTTGGTTTTTGGTTTTAGGTTTTCAGTTTTTGGTTTTTGGTTTTTGATTTTTGGTTTTTGGTTTTTGGTTTTTGGTTTTTGGTTTTTGGTTTTTTTTTTGGTTTTTGGTTTTTGGTTTTTGGTTTTTGGTTTTTGGTTTTTGGTTTTTGGTTTTCGGTTTTCGGTTTTTGGTTTTTGGTTTTCGGTTTTTGGTTTTCGGTTTTTGGTGTTTGGTTTTTGGTTTTTGGTTTTTGGTTTTTGGTTTTTGGTTTTTGGTTTTCAGTTTTTGGTTTTTGGTTTTCGGTTTTTGGTTTTTGGTTTTCGGTTTTTGGTTTTTGGTTTTTGGTTTTTGGTTTTTGGTTTTTGGTTTTTGGTTTTTGGTTTTTGGTTTTTGGTTTTTGGTTTTTGGTGTTTGGTTTTTGGTTTTTGGTTTTTGGTTTTTGGTTTTTGGTTTTTGGTTTTTGGTTTTTGATTTTTGGTTTTTGGTTTTTGGTTTTTGGTTTTTGGTTTTTGGTTTTTGGTTTTTGGTTTTTGGTTTTTGGTTTTTGGTTTTTGGTTTTTTGTTTTTGGTTTTTGGTTTTTGGTTTTTGGTTTTTGGTTTTTTTTTGGTTTTTGGTTTTTGGTTTTTGGTTTTTGGTTTTTGGTTTTTGGTTTTTGGTTTTTGGTTTTTGGTTTTTGGTTTTTGGTTTTTGGTTTTTGGTTTTTGGTTTTTGGTTTTTGGTTTTTGATTTTTGGTTTTTGGTTTTTGGTTTTTGGTTTTTGGTTTTCGGTTTTTGGTTGTTGGTTTTTGGTTTTTGGTTTTTGGTTTTTGGTTTTTGGTTTTTGGTTTTTGGTTTTTGGTTTTTGGTTTTTGGTTTTTGGTTTTTGGTTTTTGGTTTTTGGTTTTTGGTTTTTGGTTGTTGGTTTTTGGTTTTTTGTTTTTGGTTTTTGGTTTTTGGTTTTTGGTTTTTGGTTTTTGGTTTTTGGTTTTTGGTTTTTGGTTTTTGGTTTTTGGTTTTCGGTTTTTGGTTTTTGGTTTTTGGTTTTTGGTTTTTGGTTTTTGGTTTTTGGTTTTTGGTTTTTGGGTTTTGGTTTTTGGTTTTTGGTTTTTGGTTTTTGGTTTTTGGTTTTTGGTTTTCGGTTTTTGGGTTTTTGGTTTTTGGTTTTTGGTTTTCGGTTTTTGGTTTTTGATTTTCGGTTTTTGGTTTTTGGTTTTCGGTTTTTGGTTTTCGGTATTTGGTGTTTTGTTTTTGGTTTTTGGTTTTTGGTTTTTGGTTTTTGGTTTTAGGTTTTCAGTTTTTGGTTTTTGGTTTTTGATTTTTGGTTTTTGGTTTTTGGTTTTTGGTTTTTGGTTTTTGGTTTTTGGTTTTTGGTTTTTGGTTTTTGGTTTTTGGTTTTTGGTTTTCAGTTTTTGGTTTTTGGTTTTCGGTTTTTGGTTTTTGGTTTTCGGTTTTTGGTTTTTGGTTTTTGGTTTTTGGTTTTTGGTTTTTGGTTTTTGGTTTTTGGTTTATCGTTTTTGGTTTTTGGTGTTTGGTTTTTGGTTTTTGGTTTTTGGTTTTTGGTTTTTGGTTTTTGGTTTTTGGTTTTTGATTTTTGGTTTTTGGTTTTTGGTTTTTGGTTTTTGGTTTTTGGTTTTTGGTTTTTGGTTGTTGGTTGTTGGTTTTTGGTTTTTGGTTTTTGGTTTTTGGTTTTTGGTTTTTGGTTTTTGGTTTTTGGTTTTTGGTTTTTGGTTTTTGGTTTTTGGTTTTTGGTTTTTGGTTTTTGGTTTTTGGTTTTTGGTTTTTGTTTTAGGTTTTCAGTTTTTGGTTTTTTGTTTTTGATTTTTGGTTTTTGGTTTTTGGTTTTTGGTTTTTGATTTTTGGTTTTTGGTTTTTGGTTTTTGGTTTTTGGTTTTTGGTTTTTGGTTTTTGGTTTTTGGTTTTCGGTTTTTGGTTTTTGGTTTTCGGTTTTCAGTTTTTGGTTTTTGGTTTTTGGTTTTTGGTTTTTGATTTTTGGTTTTTGGTTTTTGGTTTTTGGTTTTTGGTTTTTGGTTTTTGGTTTTTGGTTTTTGGTTTTTGGTTTTTGGTTTTTGGTTTTTGGTTTTTGGTTTTTGGTTTTTGGTTTTCAGTTTTTGGTTTTTGGTTTTTGGTTGTTGGTTGTTGGTTTTTGGTTTTTGGTTTTTGGTTTTTGGTTTTTGGTTTTTGGTTTTTGGTTTTTGGTTTTTGGTTTTTGGTTTTTGGTTTTTGGTTTTTGGTTTTTGGTTTTTGGTTTTAGGTTTTCAGTTTTTGGTTTTTTGTTTTTGATTTTTGGTTTTTGGTTTTTGGTTTTTGGTTTTTGATTTTTGGTTTTTGGTTTTTGGTTTTTGGTTTTTGGTTTTTGGTTTTTGGTTTTTGGTTTTCGGTTTTTGATTTTTGGTTTTCGGTTTTTGGTTTTTGGTTTTTGGTTTTTGGTTTTTGGTTTTTGGTTTTTGGTTTTTGGTTTTTGGTTTTTGGTTTTTGGTTTTTGGTTTTTGGTTTTTGGTTTTTGGTTTTCGGTTTTCGGTTTTTGGTTTTTGGTTTTCGGTTTTTGGTTTTCGGTTTTTGGTGTTTGGTTTTTGGTTTTTGGTTTTTGGTTTTTGGTTTTTGGTTTTTGGTTTTTGGTTTTTGGTTTTTGGTTTTTGGTTTTTGGTTTTTGGTTTTTGGTTTTTGGTTTTTGGTTTTTGGTTTTCAGTTTTTGTTTTTGGTTTTCGGTTTTTGGTTTTTGGTTTTCGGTTTTTGGTTTTTGGTTTTTGGTTTTTGGTTTTTGGTTTTTGGGTTTTGGTTTTTGGTTTTTGGTTTTTGGTTTTTGGTTTTTGGTTTTTGGTTTTTGGTTTTTGGTTTTTGGTTTTTGGTTTTTGGTTTTTGGTTTTTGGTTTTTGGTTTTTTGTTTTTGGTTTTTGGTTTTTGGTTTTTGGTTTTTGGTTTTTGGTTTTTGGTTTTTGGTTTTTGGTTTTTGGTTTTTGGTTTTTGGTTTTCGGTTTTTGGTTTTTGGTTTTTGGTTTTTGGTTTTTGGTTTTTGGTTTTTGGTTGTTGGTTGTTGGTTTTTGGTTTTTGGTTTTTGGTTTTTGGTTTTTGGTTTTTGGTTTTTGGTTTTTGGTTTTTGGTTTTTGGTTTTTGGTTTTTGGTTTTCGGTTTTCGGTTTTTGGTTTTTGGTTTTCGGTTTTTGGTTTTCGGTTTTTGGTGTTTGGTTTTTGGTTTTTGGTTTTTGGTTTTTGGTTTTTGGTTTTTGGTTGTTGGTTGTTGGTTTTTGGTTTTTGGTTTTTGGTTTTTGGTTTTTGGTTTTTGGTTTTTGGTTTTTGGTTTTTGGTTTTTGGTTTTTGGTTTTTGGTTTTTGGTTTTTGGTTTTTGGTTTTTGGTTTTTGGTTTTTGTTTTAGGTTTTCAGTTTTTGGTTTTTTGTTTTTGATTTTTGGTTTTTGGTTTTTGGTTTTTGGTTTTTGATTTTTGGTTTTTGGTTTTTGGTTTTTGGTTTTTGGTTTTTGGTTTTTGGTTTTTGGTTTTTGGTTTTCGGTTTTTGGTTTTTGGTTTTCGGTTTTCAGTTTTTGGTTTTTGGTTTTTGGTTTTTGGTTTTTGATTTTTGGTTTTTGGTTTTTGGTTTTTGGTTTTTGGTTTTTGGTTTTTGGTTTTTGGTTTTTGGTTTTTGGTTTTTGGTTTTTGGTTTTTGGTTTTTGGTTTTTGGTTTTTGGTTTTCAGTTTTTGGTTTTTGGTTTTTGGTTGTTGGTTGTTGGTTTTTGGTTTTTGGTTTTTGGTTTTTGGTTTTTGGTTTTTGGTTTTTGGTTTTTGGTTTTTGGTTTTTGGTTTTTGGTTTTTGGTTTTTGGTTTTTGGTTTTTGGTTTTAGGTTTTCAGTTTTTGGTTTTTTGTTTTTGATTTTTGGTTTTTGGTTTTTGGTTTTTGGTTTTTGATTTTTGGTTTTTGGTTTTTGGTTTTTGGTTTTTGGTTTTTGGTTTTTGGTTTTTGGTTTTCGGTTTTTGATTTTTGGTTTTCGGTTTTTGGTTTTTGGTTTTTGGTTTTTGGTTTTTGGTTTTTGGTTTTTGGTTTTTGGTTTTTGGTTTTTGGTTTTTGGTTTTTGGTTTTTGGTTTTTGGTTTTCGGTTTTCGGTTTTTGGTTTTTGGTTTTCGGTTTTTGGTTTTCGGTTTTTGGTGTTTGGTTTTTGGTTTTTGGTTTTTGGTTTTTGGTTTTTGGTTTTTGGTTTTTGGTTTTTGGTTTTTGGTTTTTGGTTTTTGGTTTTTGGTTTTTGGTTTTTGGTTTTTGGTTTTTGGTTTTCAGTTTTTGTTTTTGGTTTTCGGTTTTTGGTTTTTGGTTTTCGGTTTTTGGTTTTTGGTTTTTGGTTTTTGGTTTTTGGTTTTTGGGTTTTGGTTTTTGGTTTTTGGTTTTTGGTTTTTGGTTTTTGGTTTTTGGTTTTTGGTTTTTGGTTTTTGGTTTTTGGTTTTTGGTTTTTGGTTTTTGGTTTTTGGTTTTTTGTTTTTGGTTTTTGGTTTTTGGTTTTTGGTTTTTGGTTTTTGGTTTTTGGTTTTTGGTTTTTGGTTTTTGGTTTTTGGTTTTTGGTTTTCGGTTTTTGGTTTTTGGTTTTTGGTTTTTGGTTTTTGGTTTTTGGTTTTTGGTTTTTGGTTTTTGGTTTTTGGGTTTTGGTTTTTGGTTTTTGGTTTTTGGTTTTTGGTTTTTGGTTTTTGGTTTTTGGTTTTCGGTTTTTGGGTTTTTGGTTTTTGGTTTTTGGTTTTCGGTTTTTGGTTTTTGATTTTCGGTTTTTGGTTTTTGGTTTTCGGTTTTTGGTTTTCGGTATTTGGTGTTTTGTTTTTGGTTTTTGGTTTTTGGTTTTTGGTTTTTGGTTTTAGGTTTTCAGTTTTTGGTTTTTGGTTTTTGATTTTTGGTTTTTGGTTTTTGGTTTTTGGTTTTTGGTTTTTGGTTTTTTTTTGGTTTTTGGTTTTTGGTTTTTGGTTTTTGGTTTTTGGTTTTTGGTTTTTGGTTTTCGGTTTTCGGTTTTTGGTTTTTGGTTTTCGGTTTTTGGTTTTCGGTTTTTGGTGTTTGGTTTTTGGTTTTTGGTTTTTGGTTTTTGGTTTTTGGTTTTTGGTTTTCAGTTTTTGGTTTTTGGTTTTCGGTTTTTGGTTTTTGGTTTTCGGTTTTTGGTTTTTGGTTTTTGGTTTTTGGTTTTTGGTTTTTGGTTTTTGGTTTTTGGTTTTTGGTTTTTGGTTTTTGGTGTTTGGTTTTTGGTTTTTGGTTTTTGGTTTTTGGTTTTTGGTTTTTGGTTTTTGGTTTTTGATTTTTGGTTTTTGGTTTTTGGTTTTTGGTTTTTGGTTTTTGGTTTTTGGTTTTTGGTTTTTGGTTTTTGGTTTTTGGTTTTTGGTTTTTGGTTTTTGGTTTTTTGTTTTTGGTTTTTGGTTTTTGGTTTTTGGTTTTTGGTTTTTTTTTGGTTTTTGGTTTTTGGTTTTTGGTTTTTGGTTTTTGGTTTTTGGTTTTTGGTTTTTGGTTTTTGGTTTTTGGTTTTTGGTTTTTGGTTTTTGGTTTTTGGTTTTTGGTTTTTGGTTTTTGGTTTTTGGTTTTTGGTTTTTGATTTTTGGTTTTTGGTTTTTGGTTTTTGGTTTTTGGTTTTCGGTTTTTGGTTGTTGGTTTTTGGTTTTTGGTTTTTGGTTTTTGGTTTTTGGTTTTTGGTTTTTGGTTTTTGGTTTTTGGTTTTTGGTTTTTGGTTTTTGGTTTTTGGTTGTTGGTTTTTGGTTTTTTGTTTTTGGTTTTTGGTTTTTGGTTTTTGGTTTTTGGTTTTTGGTTTTTGGTTTTTGGTTTTTGGTTTTTGGTTTTTGGTTTTTGGTTTTCGGTTTTTGGTTTTTGGTTTTTGGTTTTTGGTTTTTGGTTTTTGGTTTTTGGTTTTTGGGTTTTGGTTTTTGGTTTTTGGTTTTTGGTTTTTGGTTTTTGGTTTTTGGTTTTCGGTTTTTGGGTTTTTGGTTTTTGGTTTTTGGTTTTCGGTTTTTGGTTTTTGATTTTCGGTTTTTGGTTTTTGGTTTTCGGTTTTTGGTTTTCGGTATTTGGTGTTTTGTTTTTGGTTTTTGGTTTTTGGTTTTTGGTTTTTGGTTTTTGGTTTTAGGTTTTCAGTTTTTGGTTTTTGGTTTTTGATTTTTGGTTTTTGGTTTTTGGTTTTTGGTTTTTGGTTTTTGGTTTTTGGTTTTTGGTTTTTGGTTTTTGGTTTTTGGTTTTTGGTTTTCAGTTTTTGGTTTTTGGTTTTCGGTTTTTGGTTTTTGGTTTTCGGTTTTTGGTTTTTGGTTTTTGGTTTTTGGTTTTTGGTTTTTGGTTTTTGGTTTTTGGTTTATCGTTTTTGGTTTTTGGTGTTTGGTTTTTGGTTTTTGGTTTTTGGTTTTTGGTTTTTGGTTTTTGGTTTTTGGTTTTTGATTTTTGGTTTTTGGTTTTTGGTTTTTGGTTTTTGGTTTTTGGTTTTTGGTTTTTGGTTTTTGGTTTTTGGTTTTTGGTTTTTGGTTTTTGGTTTTTTGTTTTTGGTTTTTGGTTTTTGGTTTTTGGTTTTTGGTTTCTGGTTTTTGGTTTTCGGTTTTTGGTTTTTGGTTTTTGGTTTTTGGTTTCTGGTTTTTGGTTTTTGGTTTTTGGGTTTTTGGTTTTTGGTTTTTGGTTATTGGTTTTTGGTTTTTGGTTTTTGGTTTTTGGTTTTTGGTTTTTGGTTTTTGGTTTTTGGTTTTTGGTTTTTGGTTTTTGCTTTTTGCTTTTTGGTTTTCGGTTTTCAGTTTTTGGTTTTTGGTTTTTGGTTTTTGGTTTTTGGTTTTTGGTTTTTGGTTTTTGGTTTTTGGTTTTTGGTTTTTGGTTTTTGGTTTTCGGTTTTTGGTTTTTGGTTTTTGGTTTTTGGTTTTCGGTTTTTGGTTTTTGGTTTTCGGTTTTTGGTTTTTGGTTTTCGGTTTTTGGTTTTCGGTTTTTGGTTTTTGGTTTTTGGTTTTTGGTTTTTGGTTTTTGGTTTTTGGGTTTTGGTTTTTGGTTTTTGTTTCTGGTTTTTGGTTTTCGGTTTGCGGTTTTTGGGTTTTTGGTTTTTTGTTTTTGGTTTTCGGTTTTTGGTTTTTGGTTTTCGGTTTTTGGTTTTTGGTTTTCGGTTTTTGGTTTTCGGTTTTTGGTGTTTGGTTTTTGGTTTTTGGTTTTTGGTTTTTGGTTTTTGGTTTTTGGTTTTAGGTTTTCAGTTTTTGGTTTTTTGTTTTTGATTTTTGGTTTTTGGTTTTTGGTTTTTGGTTTTTGATTTTTGGTTTTTGGTTTTTGGTTTTTGGTTTTTGGTTTTTGGTTTTCGGTTTTTGGTTTTTGGTTTTCGGTTTTTGGTTTTTGGTTTTTGGTTTTTGGTTTTTGGTTTTTGGTTTTTGGGTTTTGGTTTTTGGTTTTTGGGTTTTTGGTTTTTGTTTTTGGTTTTTGGTTTTTGGTTTTTGGTTTTTGGTTTTTGGTTTTCGGTTTTTGGTTATTGGTTATTGGTTTTCGGTTTTTGGTTTTCGGTTTTTGGTGTTTGGTTTTTGGTTTTTGGTTTTTGGTTTTTGGTTTTTGGTTTTTGGTTTTAGGTTTTTGGTTTTTGGTTTTTGGTTTTTGGTTTTTGGTTTTTGGTTTTTGGTTTTTGGTTTTTGGTTTTTGGTTTTTGGGTTTAGGTTTTCAGTTTTTGGTTTTTTGTTTTTGATTTTTGGTTTTTGGTTTTTGGTTTTTGGTTTTTGATTTTTGGTTTTTGGTTTTTGGTTTTTGGTTTTTGGTTTTCAGTTTTTGGTTTTTGGTTTTCGGTTTTTGGTTTTTGGTTTTTGGTTTTTGGTTTTTGGTTTTTGGTTTTTGGTTTTTGGGTTTTGGTTTTTGGTTTTTGGGTTTTTGGTTTTTGTTTTTGGTTTTTGGTTTTTGGTTTTTGGTTTTTGGTTTTTGGTTTTTGGTTTTGGTTTCTGGTTTTTGGTTTTCGGTTTTCGTTTTTTGGGTTTTTGGTTTTTGGTTTTTGGTTTTCGGTTTTTGGTTTTTGGTTTTCGGTTTTTGGTTTTTGGTTTTCGGTTTTTGGTTTTCGGTTTTTGGTGTTTGGTTTTTGGTTTTTGGTTTTTGGTTTTTGGTTTTTGGTTTTTGGTTTTAGGTTTTCAGTTTTTGGTTTTTTGTTTTTGATTTTTGGTTTTTGGTTTTTGGTTTTTGGTTTTTGATTTTTGGTTTTTGGTTTTTGGTTTTTGGTTTTTGGTTTTCAGTTTTTGGTTTTTGGTTTTCGGTTTTTGGTTTTTGGTTTTTGGTTTTTGGTTTTTGGTTTTTGGTTTTTGGTTTTTGGTTTTTGGTTTTTGGTTTTTGGGTTTTGGTTTTTGGTTTTTGGGTTTTTGGTTTTTGTTTTTGGTTTTTGGTTTTTGGTTTTTGGTTTTTGGTTTTTGGTTTTTGGTTTTCGGTTTTTGGTTATTGGTTATTGGTTTTCGGTTTTTGGTTTTCGGTTTTTGGTGTTTGGTTTTTGGTTTTTGGTTTTTGGTTTTTGATTTTTGGTTTTTGGTTTTTGGTTTTTGGTTTTTGGTTTTTGGTTTTTGGTTTTTGGTTTTTGGTTTTTGGTTTTTGGTTTTTGGTTATTGGTTATTGGTTTTCGGTTTTTGGTTTTTGGTTTTCGGTTTTTGGTTTTTGGGTTTTTGGTTTTTGGTTTTTGGTTTTTGGTTTTTGGTTTTTGGTTTTTGGTTTTTGGTTTTCGGTTTTTGGTTTTTGGTTTTCGGTTTTTGGTTTTTGGTTTTCGGTTTTTGGTATTCGGTTTTTGGTGTTTGGTTTTTGGTTTTTGGTTTTTGGTTTTTGGTTTTTGGTTTTTGGTTTTAGGTTTTCAGTTTTTGGTTTTTTGTTTTTGATTTTTGGTTTTTGGTTTTTGGTTTTTGGTTTTTGATTTTTGGTTTTTGGTTTTTGGTTTTTGGTTTTTGGTTTTCGGTTTTTGGTTTTTGGTTTTCGGTTTTTGGTTTTTGGTTTTTGGTTTTTGGTTTTTGGTTTTTGGTTTTTGGGTTTTGGTTTTTGGTTTTTGGGTTTTTGGTTTTTGTTTTTGGTTTTTGGTTTTTGGTTTTTGGTTTTTGGTTTTTGGTTTTTGGTGTTCGGTTTTTGGTTATTGGTTATTGGTTTTCGGTTTTTGGTTTTTGGTTTTCGGTTTTTGGTTTTTGGGTTTTTGGTTTTTGGTTTTTGGTTTTTGGTTTTTGGTTTTTGGTTTTTGGTTTTTGGTTTTTGGTTTTTGGTTTTTGGTTTTTGGTTTTTGGTGTTTGATTTTTGGTTTTTGGTTTCTGGTTTTTGGTTTTTGGTTTTTGGTTTTTGGTTTTTGGTTTTTGGTCTTTGGTTTTTGGTTTTTGGTTTTTGTTTCTTGGTTTTTGGTTTTTGGTTTTTGGATTTTGGTTTTTAGTTTTTGGTTTTTTTTGGTTTTTGGTTTTTGGTTATTTTTTGGTTTTTGGTTTTTGGTTTTTGGTTTTTGGTTTTTGGTTTTCGGTTTTTGGTTTTTGGTTTTCGGTTTTTGGTTTTTGGTTTTTGGTTTTTGGTTTTTGGTTTTTGGTTTTTGGGTTTTGGTTTTTGGTTTTTGGTTTTTGGTTTTTGGTTTTTGGTTTTTGGTTTTTGGTTTTTGGTTTTTGGTTTTCGGTTTTCAGTTTTTGGTTTTTGGTTTTTGGTTTTTGGTTTTTGGTTTTTGGTTTTTGGTTTTTGGTTTTTGGTTTTTGGTTTTTGGTTTTTGGTTTTTGGTTTTTGGCTTTTGGTTTTTGGTTTTTGTTTTTTGGTTTTTGGTTTTTGGTTTTTGGTTTTTGGTTTTTGGTTTTTGGTTTTTGGTTTTTGGTTTTTGGTTTTTGGTTTTTGGTTTTTGGTTTTTGGTTTTTGGTTTCTGGTTTTTGGTTTTTGGTTTTTGGTTTTTGGTTATTGGTTTTTGGTTATTGGTTTTTGGTTTTTGGTTTTTGGTTTTTGGTTTTTGGTTTTTGGTTTTTGGTTTTCGTTTTTTGGTTTTAGGTTTTCGGTTTTTGGTTTTTGGTTTTTGGTTTTTGGTTTTTGGTTTTTGGTTTTTGGTTTTTGGTTTTTGGTTTTTGGTTTTTGGTTTTTGGTTTTTGGTATTTGGTTTTTGGTTTTTGGGTTTTGGTTTTTGGTTTTTGGTTTTTGGTTTTTGGTTTTTGGTTTTTGGTTTTTGGTTTTTGGTTTTTGGTTTTTGGTTTTTGGTTTTTGGTTTTTGGTTTTTGGTTTTTGGTTTTTGGTTTTTGGTTTTTGGTTGTTGGTTTTTGGTTTTTGGTTTTTTGGTTTTTGGTTTTTGGTTTTTGGTTTTTGGTTTTTGGTTTTTGGTTGTTGGTTTTTGGTTTTTGGTTTTTGGTTTTTGGTTTTTGGTTTTTGGTTTTTGGTTTTTGGTTTTTGGTTTTTGGTTTTTGGTTTTTGGTTTTTGGTTTTTGGTTATTGGTTTTTGGTTATTGGTTTTCGGTTTTTGGTTTTTGGTTCTCGTTTTTTGGTTTTAGGTTTTCGGTTTTTGGTTTTTGGTTATTGGTTTTTGGTTTTTGGTTTTTGGTTTTTGGTTTTTGGTTTTTGGTTTTCGTTTTTTGGTTTTAGGTTTTCGGTTTTTGGTTTTTGGTTTTTGGTTTTTGGTTTTTGGTTTTTGGTTTTTGGTTTTTGGTTTTTGGTTTTTGGTTTTTGGTTTTTGGTTTTTGGTTTTTGGTTTTTGGTTTTTAGTTTTTGTTTTTTGTTTTTTGGTTTTTGGTTTTTGGTTTTTGGTTTTTGGTTTTTGGTTTTTGGTTTTTGGTTTTTGGTTTTTGGTTTTTGGTTTTTGGTTTTTGGTTTTTGGTTTTTGGTTTTTGGGTTTTGGTTTTTGGTTTTTCGATTTTGGTTTTTGGTTTTTGGTTTTTGGTTTTTGGTTTTTGGTTTTCGGTTTTTGGTTTTTGGTTTTCGGTTTTTGGTTTTTGGTTTTCGGTTTTTGGTTTTCGGTTTTTGGTTTTTGGTATTTGGTTTTTGGTTTTTGGTTTTAGGTTTTTGGTTTTTGGTTTTTGGTTTTTGGTTTTTGGTTTTTGGTTTTCGGTTTTTGGTTTATGGTTTTTGGTTTTTGGTTTTTGGTTTTTGGTTTTCGGTTTTTGGTTTTTGGTTTTTGGTTTTTGGTTTTTGGTTTTTGGTTTTTGGTTTTTGGTTTTTGGTTTTTGGTTTTTGGTTTTTGGTTTTTGGTTTTTGGTTTTTGGTTTTTGGTTTTTGGTTTTTGGTTTTTGGTTTTTGGTTTTTGGTTTTTGGTTTTTGGTTTTTGGTTTTCAGTTTTTGGTTTTTGGTTTTTGGTTTTCGTTTTTTGGTTTTAGGTTTTCGGTTTTTGGTTTTTGGTTTTTGGTTTTTGGTTTTTGGTTTTTGGTTTTTGGTTTTTGGTTTTTGGTTTTTGGTTTTTGGTTTTTGGTATTTGGTTTTTGGTTTTTGGGTTTTGGTTTTTGGTTTTTGGTTTTTGGTTTTTGGTTTTTGGTTTTTGGTTTTTGGTTTTTGGTTTTTGGTTTTTGGTTTTTGGTTTTTGGTTGTTGGTTTTTGGTTTTTGGTTTTTTGGTTTTTGGTTTTTGGTTTTTGGTTTTTGGTTTTTGGTTTTTGGCTGTTGGTTTTTGGTTTTTGGTTTTTGGTTTTTGGTTTTTGGTTTTTGGTTTTTGGTTTTTGGTTTTTGGTTTTTGGTTTTTGGTTTTTGGTTTTTGGTTTTTGGTTTTTGGTTTTTGGTTATTGGTTTTTGGTTATTGGTTTTTGGTTTTTGGTTTTTGGTTTTCGTTTTTTGGTTTTAGGTTTTCGGTTTTTGGTTTTTGGTTATTGGTTTTTGGTTTTTGGTTTTTGGTTTTTGGTTTTTGGTTTTCGTTTTTTGGTTTTAGGTTTTCGGTTTTTGGTTTTTGGTTTTTGGTTTTTGGTTTTTGGTTTTTGGTTTTTGGTTTTTGGTTTTTGGTTTTTGGTTTTTGGTTTTTGGTTTTTGGTTTTTGGTTTTTGGTTTTTGTTTTTTGTTTTTTGGTTTTTGGTTTTTGGTTTTTGGTTTTTGGTTTTTGGTTTTTGGTTTTTGGTTTTTGGTTTTTGGTTTTTGGTTTTTGGTTTTGGTTTTTGGTTTTTGGGTTTTGGTTTTTGGTTTTTCGATTTTGGTTTTTGGTTTTTGGTTTTTGGTTTTTGGTTTTTGGTTTTCGGTTTTTGGTTTTTGGTTTTCGGTTTTTGGTTTTTGGTTTTCGGTTTTTGGTTTTCGGTTTTTGGTTTTTGGTATTTGGTTTTTGGTTTTTGGTTTTAGGTTTTTGGTTTTTGGTTTTTGGTTTTTGGTTTTTGGTTTTTGGTTTTCGGTTTTTGGTTTATGGTTTTTGGTTTTTGGTTTTTGGTTTTTGGTTTTCGGTTTTTGGTTTTTGGTTTTTGGTTTTCGGTTTTTGGTTTTTGGTATTTGGTTTTTGGTTTTTGGTTTTTGGTTTTTGGTTTTTGGTTTTTGGTTTTTGGTTTTTGGTTTTTGGTTTTTGGTTTTTGGTTTTTGGTTTTTGGTTTTTGGTTTTCAGTTTTTGGTTTTTAGTTTTTGGTTTTTGGTTTTTGGTTTTTGGTTTTTGGTTTTTGGTTTTTGGTTTTTGGTTTTTGGTTTTTGGTTTTTGGTTTTTGTTTTTTGGTTTTTGGTTTTTGGTTTTTGGATTCAGGATTTTGGTTTTTGGTTTTTGGTTTTTGGTTTTTGGTTTTTGGTTTTTGGTTTTTGGTTTTTGGTTTTTGGTTTTTGGTTTTTGGTTTTTGGTTTTTGGTTTTTGGTTTTTGGTTTTTGGTTTTTGGTTTTTGGTTTTTGGTTTTCGGTTTTTGGTTTTTGGTTTTCAGTTTTTGGTTTTTGGTTTTTGGTTTTTGGTTTTTGGTTTTTGGTTTTTGGGTTTTGGTTTTTGGTTTTTGGTTTTTGGTTTTTGGTTTTTTCTTCTTGGTTTTCAGTTTTCGGTTTTTGGTTTTTGATTTCTCGTTTTTGGTTTTTGGTTTTTGGTTTTTGGTTGTTGGTTTTTGGTTTTTGGTTTTTGGTTTTCGGTTTTTGGTTTTTGGTTTTTGGTTTTTGGTTTTTGGTTTTTGGTTTTTGGTTTTTGGTTTTTGGTTTTTGGTTTTTGGTTTTTGGTTTTTGGTTTTTGGTTTTTGGTTTTTGGTTTTTGGTTTTTGGTTTTTGGTTTTTGGTTTTTGGTTTTTGGTTTTTGGTTATTGGTTTTTGGTTATTGGTTTTTGTTTTTTTGTTTTTGG
Source organism: Odontomyia ornata (assembly GCA_963969285.1). NCBI lineage: Eukaryota > Metazoa > Arthropoda > Insecta > Diptera > Stratiomyidae > Odontomyia > Odontomyia ornata. Next base: position 234,960,150 of record OZ017738.1, on the reverse strand, counting down.
TTTTTGGTTTTCGTTTTTTGGTTTTAGGTTTTCGGTTTTTGGTTTTTGGTTTTTGGTTTTTGGTTTTTGGTTTTTGGTTTTTGGTTTTTGGTTTTTGGTTTTTGGTTTTTGGTTTTTGGTTTTTGGTTTTTGGTTTTTGGTTTTTGGTTTTTGGTTTTTGGTTTTTGGTTTTTGATTTTTGGTTTTTGGTTTTTGGTTGTCTGTTTTTGGTTTTTGGTTTTTGGTTTTTGGTTTTTGGTTTTTGGTTTTTGGTTTTTGGTTTTTGGTTTTTGGTTTTTGGTTTTTGGTTTTTGGTTTTTGGTTTTTGGTTTTTGGTTTTTGGTTATTGGTTTTTGGTTATTGGTTTTTGGTTTTTGGTTTTTGGTTTTTGGTTTTCGTTTTTTGGTTTTAGGTTTTCGGTTTTTGGTTTTTGGTTTTTGGTTTTTGGTTTTTGGTTTTTGGTTTATGGTTTTTGGTTTTTGGTTTTTGGTTTTTGGTTTTTGTTTTGTTTTTTGTTTTTTGGTTTTTGGTTTTTGCTTTTTGGTTTTTGGTTTTTGGTTTTCGGTTTTTGGGTTTTTGGTTTTTGGTTTTTGGTTTTCGGTTTTTGGTTTTTGATTTTCGGTTTTGGTTTTTGGTTTTCGGTTTTTGGTTTTCGGTATTTGGTGTTTGGTTTTTGGTTTTTGGTTTTTGGTTTTTGGTTTTTGGTTTTTGGTTTTAGGTTTTCAGTATTTGGTTTTTGGTTTTTTGTTTTTGGTTTTTGGTTTTTGTTTTTTGGTTTTTGGTTTTTGGTTTTTGGTTTTTGGTTTTTGGTTTTCGGTTTTTGGTTTTTGGTTTTCGGTTTTTGGTTTTTGGTTTTCGGTTTTTGGTTTTCGGTTTTTGGTTTTTGGTTTTTGGTTTTTGGTTTTTGGTTTTTGGTTTTTGGTTTTTGGGTTTTGGTTTTTGGTTTTTGGTTTTTGGTTTTCGGTTTTTGGGTTTTTGGTTTTTGGTTTTTGGTTTTCGGTTTTTGGTTTTTGGTTCTCGGTTTTTGGTTTTTGGTTTTCGGTTTTTGGTTTTCGGTTTTTGGTGTTTGGTTTTTGGTTTTTGGTTTTTGGTTTTTGGTTTTTGGTTTTACGTTTTCAGTTTTTGGTTTTTTGTTTTTGATTTTTGGTTTTTGGTTTTTGGTTTTTGGTTTTTGATTTTTGGTTTTTGGGTTTTTGGTTTTTGGTTTTTGGTTTTTGGTTTTCGGTTTTTGGTTCTTGGTTTTCGGTTTTTGGTTTTTGGTTTTTGGTTTTTGGTTTTTGGTTTTTGGGTTTTGGTTTTTGGTTTTTGGGTTTTTGGTTTTTTGTTTTTGGTTTTTGGTTTTTGGTTTTTGGTTTTTGGTTTTTGGTTTTTGGTTTTTGGTTTTTGGTTTTTGGTTTTTGGTTTTTGGTTTTCGGTTTTTGGTTTCTGTATATTGGTTTTCGGTTTTTGGTTTTTGGTTTTCGGTTTTTGGTTTTCGGTTTTTGGTTTTTGGTTTTTGGTTTTTGGTTTTTGGTTTTTGGTTTTTGGTTTTTGGTTTTTGGTTTTTGGTTTTTGGTTTTTGGTTTTTGGTTTTTGGTTTTTGGTTTTTGGTTTTTGGTTTTTGGTTTTTGGTTTTTGGTTTTTGGTTTTTGGTTTTTGGTTTTTGGTTTTTGGTTTTTGGTTTTTGGTTTTTGGTTTTTGGTTTTTGGTTTTTGGTTTTTGGTTGTTGGTTTTTGGTTTTTGGTTTTTGGTTTTTGGTTTTTGGTTTTTGGTTTTTGGTTTTTGGTTTTTGGTTTTTGGTTTTTGGTTTTTGGGTTTTTGGTTTTTGGTTCTTGGTTATTGGTTTTTGGTTATTGGTTTTTGGTTTTTGGTTTTCGTTTTTTGGTTTTAGGTTTTCGGTTTTTGGTTTTTGGTTTTTGGTTTTTGGTTTTTGGTTTTTGGTTTTTGGTTTTTGGTTTTTGGTTTTTGGTTTTTGGTTTTTGGTTTTTGGTTTTTGGTTTTTGGTTTTTGGTTTTTGGTTTTTGGTTTTTGGTTTTTGGTTTTTGGTTTTTGTTTTTTGTTTTTTGGTTTTTGGTTTTTGGTTTTTGGCTTTTGGTTTTTGGTTTTTGGTTTTTGGTTTTTGGTTTTTGGTTTTTGGTTTTTGGTTTTTGGTTTTTGGTTTTTGGTTTTTGGTTTTTGGGTTTTGGTTTTTGGTTTTTCGTTTTTGGTTTTTGGTTTTTGGTTTTTGGTTTTTGGTTTTTGGTTTTTGGTTTTCGGTTTTTGGTTTTTGGTTTTCGGTTTTTGGTTTTTGGTTTTCGGTTTTCGGTTTTTGGTTTTTGGTTTTTGGTTTTCGGTTTTTGGTTTTTGGTTTTTGGTTTTTGGTTTTTGGTTTTTGGTTTTTGGTTTTTGGGTTTTTGGTTTTTGGTTTGTGGTTTTTGGTTTTTGGTTTTTGGTTTTTGGTTTTTGGTTTTTGTTTTTTGGTTTTTGGTTTTTGGATTTTGGATTTTGGTTTTTGGTTTTTGGTTTTTTTTTGGTTTTTGGTTTTTGGTTTTTGGTTTTTGGTTTTTGGTTTTTGGTTTTTGGTTTTTGTTTTTCGGTTTTTGGTTTTCGGTTTTTGGGTTTTGGTTTTCGGTTTTTGGTTTTTGGTTTTTGGTTTTTGGTTTTTGGTTTTTGGGTTTTGGTTTTTAGTTTTTGGTTTTTGGTTTTTGGTTTTTGGTTTTCGGTTTTCAGTTTTTGGTTTTTGGTTTTTGGTTTTTGGTTTTTGGTTTTTGGTTTTTGGTTGTTGGTTTTTGGTTTTTGTTTTTTGGTTTTTGGTTTTTGGTGTTTGGTTTTTGGTTTTTGGTTTTTGGTTTTTGGTTTTTGGTTTTACGTTTTCAGTTTTTGGTTTTTTGTTTTTGGTTTTTGGTTTTTGGTTTTTGGTTTTTGGTTTTTGGTTTTTGGTTTTTGGTTTTTGGTTTTTGGTTTTTGGTTTTTGGTTTTTGGTTTTTGGTTTTTGGTTTTTGGTTGTTGGTTTTTGGTTTTTGGTTTTTGGTTTTTGGTTTTTGGTTTTTGGTTTTTGGTTTTTGGTTTTTGGTTTTTGGTTTTTGGTTTTTGGTTTTTGGTTTTTGGTTTTTGGTTTTTGGTTTTTGGTTTTTGGTTTTTGGTTTTTGGTTTTTGGTTTTTGGTTTTTGGTTTTTGGTTATTGGTTTTTGGTTATTGGTTTTTGGTTTTTGGTTTTTGGCTTTTGGTTTTCGTTTTTTGGTTTTAGGTTTTCGGTTTTTGGTCTTTGGTTTTTTGGTTTTTGGTTTTTGGTTTTTGGTTTTTGGTTTTTGGTTTTTGGTTTTTGGTTTTTGTTTTGTTTTTTGGTTTTTGGTTTTTGGTTTTTGGTTTTTGGTTTTTGGTTTTCGGTTTTTGGTTTTCGGTTTTTGGTTTTTGGTTTTTGGTTTTTGGTTTTTGGTTTTTGGTTTTTGGTTTTTGGCTTTTGGTTTTTGGTTTTTGGTTTTTGGTTTTTGGTTTTTGGTTTTTGGTTTTTGGTTTTTGGTTTTTGGTTTTTGGTTTTTGGTTTTTGGTTTTTGGTTTTTGGTTTTTGGTTTTTGGTTTTTGGTTTTTGGTTTTTGGTTTTTGGTTTTTGGTTATTGGTATTTGGTTTTTGGTTTTTGGTTTTTGGTTTTTGGTTTTTGGTTTTTGGTTTTTGGTTTTTGGTTTTTGGTTTTTGGTTTTTGGTTTTTGGTTTTTGGTTTTTGGTTTTTGGTTTTTGGTTTTTGGTTTTTGGTTTTTGGTTTTTGGTTTTTTGTTTTTGGTTTTTGGTTTTTGGTTTTTGGTTTTAGGTTTTAGGTGTTTGGTTTTTGGTTTTTGGTTTTTGGTTTTTGGTTTTTGGTTTTTGGTTTTTGGTTTTTGGTTTTTGGTTTTTGGTTTTTGGTTTTTGGTTTTTGGTTTTTGGTTTTTGGTTTTTGGTTTTTGGTTTTTGGTTTTTGGTTTTTGGTTTTCGGTTTTTGGTTTTTGGTTTTTGGTTTCTGGATTTAGGTTTTTGGTTTTTGGTTTTTTGTTTTTGGTTTTTGGTTTTTGGTTTTTGGTTTTTGGTTTTTGGTTTTTGGTTTCTGATTTTTGGTTTTTGGTTTTTGGTTTTTGGTTTTTGGTTTTCGGTTTTTGGTGTTTCGGTTTTTGGTTTTTGGTTTTTGGTTTTTCGTTTTTGGTATTTTTTTTTAGCTTTTGGTTTTTGGTTTTTGCTCTTTGGTTTTTGGTGTTTGGTTTTTGGTTTTTGGTTTTTGGTTTTTGGTTTTTGGTTTTTGGTTTTTGGTTTTTGGTTTTTGGTTTCTGGTTTTCGGTTTTTGGTTTTTGGTTTTTGGTTTTTGTTTTTTGGTTTTTGGTTTTTGGTTTTTGGTTTTTGGTTTTTGGTTTTTGGTTTTTGGTTTTCGGTTTTTGGTTTTTGGTTTTTGGTTTCTGGATTTAGGTTTTTGGTTTTTGGTTTTTTGTTTTTGGTTTTTGGTTTTTGGTTTTTGGTTTTTGGTTTTTGGTTTTTGGTTTCTGATTTTTGGTTTTTGGTTTTTGGTTTTTGGTTTTCGGTTTTTGGTGTTTCGGTTTTTGGTTTTTGGTTTTTGGTTTTTCGTTTTTGGTATTTTGTTTTAGCTTTTGGTTTTTGGTTTTTGCTGTTTGGTTTTTGGTGTTTGGTATTTGGTTTTTGGTTTTTGGTTTTTGGTTTTTGGTTTTTGGTTTTTGGTTTTTGGTTTTTGGTTTTTGGTTTTTGGTTTTTGGTTTTCGGTTTTCGGTTTTTGTTTTTGGTTTTTGGTTTTTGGTTTTTGGTTTTTGGTTTTTAGTTTTTGGTTTTTGGTTTTTGGTTTTTGGTTTTCGGTTTTTGGTTTTTGGTTTTCGGTTTTTGGTTTTTGGTTTTCGGTTTTTGGTTTTCGGTTTTTGGTTTTTGGTTTTTGGCTTTTGGTTTTTGGTTTTTGGTTTTTGGTGTTTGGTTTTTGGTTTTTGGTTTTTGGTTTTTGGTTTTTGGTTTTAGGTTTTTGGTTTTTGGTTTTTCGTTTTGGGTTTTCGTTTTTCGGTTTTCGGTTTTTGGTTTTTGGTTTTTGGCTTTTGGTTTTTGGTTTTTGCTTTTTGGTTTTTGGTGTTTGGTTTTTGGTTTTTGGTTTTTGGTTTTTGGTTTTTGGTTTTTGGTTTTTGGTTTTTGGTTTTTAGTTTTTGGTTTTTGGTTTTTGGTTTTTGGTTTTTGGTTTTTGGTTTTTGGTTTTCGGTTTTTGTTTTTGGTTTTTGGTTTTTGGTTTTTGGTTTTTGGTTTTTGGTTTTTGGTTTTTGGTTTTTGGTTTTCGGTTTTTGGTTTTTTGTTTTTGGTTTTTAGTTTTTGGTTTTTGGTTTTTGGTTTTCGGTTTTTGGTTTTTGGTTTTCGGTTTTTGGTTTTCGGTTTTTGGTTTTTGGTTTTTGGCTTTTGGTTTTTGGTTTTTGCTTTTTGGTTTTTGGTGTTTGGTTTTTGGTTTTTGGTTTTTGGTTTTTGGTTTTTGGTTTTTGGTTTTTGGTTTTTGGTTTTTGGTTTTTGGTTTTTGGTTTTTGGTTTTTGGTTTTTGGTTTTTGGTTTTTGGTTTTTGGTTTTTGGTTTTTGGTTTTTGGTTTTCGGTTTTTGTTTTTGGTTTTTGGTTTTTGGTTTTTGGTTTTTGGTTTTTGGTTTTTGGTTTTTGGTTTTAGGTTTCGGTTTTTGGTTTTCGGTTTTTGGTTTTTGGTTTTTGGTTTTTGGTTTTTGGTTTTTGGTTTTAGGTTTTTGGTTTTTGGTTTTTGGTTTTTGGTTTTTGGTTTTTGGTTTTTGGTTTTTGGTTTTTGGTTTTCGGTTTTTGGTTTTTGGTTTTTGGTTTTTGGTTTTTGGTTTTTGGTTTTTGGTTTTTGGTTTTTGGTTTTTGGTTGTTGGTTTTTGGTTTTTGGTTTTTGGTTTTTGGTTTTCGGTTTTTGGTTTTTGGTTTTCGGTTTTTGGTTTTTGGTTTTTGGTTTTTGGTTTTTGGTTTTTGGTTTTTGGTTTTTGGTTTTTGGTTTTTGGTTTTTGGTTTTTGGTTTTTCGTTTTTGGTTTTCGTTTTTCGGTTTTTGGTTTTTGGTTTTTGGTTTTTGGTTTTTGGTTTTTGGTTTTTGGTATTTGGTTTCTGGTTTTTGGTTTTTGGTTTTTAGTTTTTGTATTTCGGTTTTTGGTTTTCGGTTTTTGTTTTTCGGTTTTCAGTTTTTGGTTTTTGGTTTTTGGTTTTTGGTTTTTGGTTTTTGGTTTTTGGTTTTTGGTTTTTGGTTTTTGGTTTTTGGTTTTTGGTTTTTGGTTTTCGGTTTTCGGTTTTTAGTTTTGGTTTTTGGTTTTCGTATTTTGGTTTTTGGTTTTCGGTTCTCGGTTTTCGGTTTTTAGTTTTGGTTTTTGGTTTTCGGTTTTTGGTTTTTGGTTTTTGGTTTTTGGTTTTGGTTTTTGGTTTTTGGTTTTTGGTCTTTGGTTTTTGGTTTTTGGTTTTTGGTTTTTGGTTTTTGGTTTTCGGTTTTTAGTTTTTGTTTTTGGTTTTTGGTTTTTGGTTTTCGGTTTTTGGTTTTTTGTTTTTGGTTTTTAGTTTTTGGTTTTTGGTTTTTGGTTTTTGGTTTTCGGTTTTCGGTTTTTAGTTTTGGTTTTTGGTTTTTGGTTTTTGGTTCTTGGTTTTTGGTTTTTGGTTTTTGGTTTTTGGTTTAAGGTTTTTGGTTTTTGGTTTTTGGTTTTTGGTTTTCGGTTTTAAGTTTTGGTTTTTGGTTTTCGGTTTTTGGTTTTTGGTTTTTAGTTTGTGGTTTTTGGTTTTTGGTTATTGGTTTTTGGTTTTTGGTTTTTGGTTTTTGGTTTTTGGTTTTTGGTTTTTGGTTTTTGGTTTTTGGTTTTTGGTTTTCGGTTTTCGGTTTTTAGTTTTGGTTTTTGGTTTTCGTATTTTGGTTTTTGGTTTTCGGTTCTCGGTTTTCGGTTTTAAGTTTTGGTTTTTGGTTTTCGGTTTTTGGTTTTTGGTTTTTGGTTTTTGGTTTTGGTTTTTGGTTTTTGGTTTTTGGTCTTTGGTTTTTGGTTTTTGGTTTTTGGTTTTTGGTTTTTGGTTTTCGGTTTTTAGTTTTTGTTTTTGGTTTTTGGTTTTTGGTTTTCGGTTTTTGGTTTTTTGTTTTTGGTTTTTAGTTTTTGGTTTTTGGTTTTTGGTTTTTGGTTTTCGGTTTTCGGTTTTTAGTTTTGGTTTTTGGTTTTTGGTTTTTGGTTCTTGGTTTTTGGTTTTTGGATTTTGGTTTTTGGTTTTTGGTTTTTGGTTTTTGGTTTTTGGTTTTTGGTTTTTGGTTTTTGGTTTTTGGTTTTCGGTTTCCGGGTTTAGTTTTGGTTTTTGGTTATTGGTTTTTGGTGTTTGGTTTTTGGTTTTTGGATTTTGGTTTTTGGTTTTCGGTTTTTAGTTTTGATTTTTGGTTTTCGGTTTTTGGTTTTTGGTTTTTGGGTTTTGGTTTTTGGTTTTTGGTTTTTGGTTTTTGGTTTTTGGTTTTCGGTTTTCAGTTTTGGTTTTTGGTTTTTGGTTTTTGGTTTTTGGTTTTTGGTTTTTGGTTTTTGGTTTTTGGTTTTTGGTTTTTGGTTTTTGGTTTTTGGTTTTTGGTTTTTGGTTTTTGGTTTTTGGTTTTCGGTTTTCGGTTTTTAGTTTTGGTTTTTGGTTTTTGGTTTTTGGTTTTTGGTTTTTGGTTTTTGGTTTTTGGTTTTTGGTTTTTGGTTTTTGGTTTTTGATTTTTGGTCTTTGGTTTTTGGTTTTTGGTTTTTGGTTTTTGGTTTTTGGTTTTCGGTTTTTGGTTTTTGGTTTTTGGTTTTTGGTTTTTGGTTTTTGGTTTTTGGTTTTTTGGTTTTTTGTTTTTGGTTTTTGGTTTTCGGTTTTTAGTTTTGGTTTTAGGTTTTTGGTTTTTGGTTTTTGGTTTTTGGTTTTAGGTTTTTGGTTTTAGGTTTTTGGTTTTTGGTTTTTGGTTTTTGGTTTTTGGTTTTAGGTTTTTGGTTTTTGGTTTTTGGTTTTTGGTTTTTGGTTTTTGGTTTTTGGTTTTTGGTTTTTGTTTTTTGGTTTTTGGTTTTCGGTTTTTAGTTTTGGTTTTTGGTTTTCGGTTTTTGGTTTTTGGTTTTTTGGTTTTTGGTTTTTGGTTTTTGGTATTTGGTTTTTGTTTTTTGGTTTTCGGTTTTTGGTTTTTGGTTTATGGTTTTTGGTTTTTGGTTTTTGGTTTTTGGTTTTTGGTTTTTGGTTTTTTGGTTTTTTGTTTTTGGTTTTTGGTTTCCGGTTTTTAGTTTTGGTTTTAGGTTTTTGGTTTTTGGTTTTTGGTTTTTGCTTTTTGGTTTTTGGTGTTTGGTTTTTGGTTTTTGGATTTTTGTTTTTGGGTTTTTGGTTTTTGGTTTTTGTTTCTTGGTTTTTGGTTTTTGGTTTTTGGTTTTTGGTTTTTGGTTTTTGGGTTTTGGTTTTTGGTTTTTGGTTTTCGGTTTTCGGTTTTTAAGTTTTGGTCTTTGGTTTTTGGTTTTTGGTTTTTGGTTGTTGGTGTTTGGTTTTTGGTTTTTGGTTTTTGGTTTTTGGTTTTCGGTTTTTAGTTTTGGTTTTTGGTTTTCGGTTTTTGGTTTTTGGTTTTCGGTTTTCGGTTTTTAGTTTTGGTTTTTGGTTTTTGGTTTTTGGTTTTTGGTTTTTGGTTTTTGGTTTTGGTTTTTGGTTTTTGGCTTTTGGTTTTCGGTTTTCGGTTTTTAGTTTTGGTTTTTGGTTTTTGGTTTTTGGTTTTTGATTTTTGGTTTTCGGGTTTTAGTTTTGGTTTTTGGTTTTCGGTTTTTGGTTTTTGGTTTTCGGTTTTCGGTTTTTGGTTTTGGTTTTTGGCTTTTGGTTTTGCGTTTTTGGTTTTTGGTTTTTGGTTTTCGGTTTTTGGTTATTGGTTTTCGGTTTTTGGTTTTTGGTTTTTGGTTTTTGGTTTTTGGTTTTTGGTTTTTGGTTTTTGGTTTTTGGTTTTCGGTTTTCGGTTTTTAGTTTTGGTTTTTGGTTTTTGGTTTTTGGTTTTTGGTTTTTGGTTTTTGGTTTTTGGTTTTTGGTTTTTGGTTTTTGGTTTTTGGTTTTTGGTTTTTGGTTTTTGGTTTTGGTTTTTGGTTTTCGGTTTTTAATTTTGGTTTTTGGTTTTTGGTTTTTGGTTTTTGGTTTTTGGTGTTTGGTTTTTGGTTTTTGGTTTTTGGTTTTTGGTTTTTGGTTTTTGGTTTTTGGTTTTTGGTTTTTGGTTTTTGGTTTTTGGTTTTTGGTTTTTGGTTTTTGGTTTTTGGTTTTTGGTTTTTGGTTTTTGGGGTTTGGTTTTTGGTTTTTGGTTTTTGGTTTTTGGTTTTTGGTTTTTGGTTTTTGGTTTTTGGTTTTTGGTGTTCGGTTTTTGGTTTTTGGTTTTTGGTTTTCGGTTTTTGGTTTTTGGTTTTCGGTTTTTGGTTTTTGGTTTTTGGTTTTTGGTTTTTGGTTTTTGGTTTTTGGTTTTTTGGTTTTTTGTTTTTGGTTTTTGGTTTTCGGTTTTTAGTTTTGGTTTTAGGTTTTTGGTTTTTGGTTTTTGGTTTTTGGTTTTAGGTTTTTGGTTTTAGGTTTTTGGTTTTTGGTTTTTGGTTTTTGGTTTTTGGTTTTAGGTTTTTGGTTTTGGTTTTTGGTTTTTGGTTTTTGGTTTTTGGTTTTTGGTTTTTGTTTTTTGGTTTTTGGTTTTCGGTTTTTAGTTTTGGTTTTTGGTTTTCGGTTTTTGGTTTTTGGTTTTTTGGTTTTTGGTTTTTGGTTTTTGGTATTTGGTTTTTGTTTTTTGGTTTTCGGTTTTTGGTTTTTGGTTTATGGTTTTTGGTTTTTGGTTTTTGGTTTTTGGTTTTTGATTTTCGGTTTTTTGGTTTTTTGTTTTTGGTTTTTGGTTTTCGGTTTTTAGTTTTGGTTTTAGGTTTTTGGTTTTTGGTTTTTGGTTTTTGGTTTTAGGTTTTTGGTTTTAGGTTTTTGGTTTTTGGTTTTTGGTTTTTGGTTTTTGGTTTTAGGTTTTTGGTTTTTGGTTTTTGGTTTTTGGTTTTTGGTTTTTGGTTTTTGGTTTTTGTTTTTTGGTTTTTGGTTTTCGGTTTTTAGTTTTGGTTTTTGGTTTTCGGTTTTTGGTTTTTGGTTTTTTGGTTTTTGGTTTTTGGTTTTTGGTTTTTGGTTTTTGGTTTTTGGGTTTTGGTTTTTGGTTTTTGGTTTTCGGTTTTCGGTTTTTAAGTTTTGGTCTTTGGTTTTTGGTTTTTGGTTTTTGGTTGTTGGTGTTTGGTTTTTGGTTTTTGGTTTTTGGTTTTTGGTTTTCGGTTTTTAGTTTTGGTTTTTGGTTTTCGGTTTTTGGTTTTTGGTTTTCGGTTTTCGGTTTTTAGTTTTGGTTTTTGGTTTTTGGTTTTTGGTTTTTGGTTTTTGGTTTTTGGTTTTTGGTTTTGGTTTTTGGTTTTTGGCTTTTGGTTTTCGGTTTTCGGTTTTTAGTTTTGGTTTTTGGTTTTTGGTTTTTGGTTTTTGATTTTTGGTTTTCGGGTTTTAGTTTTGGTTTTTGGTTTTCGGTTTTTGGTTTTTGGTTTTCGGTTTTCGGTTTTTGGTTTTGGTTTTTGGCTTTTGGCTTTTGGTTTTGCGTTTTTGGTTTTTGGTTTTTGGTTTTCGGTTTTTGGTTATTGGTTTTCGGTTTTTGGTTTTTGGTTTTTGGTTTTTGGTTTTTGGTTTTTGGTTTTTGGTTTTTGGTTTTTGGTTTTCGGTTTTCGGTTTTTAGTTTTGGTTTTTGGTTTTTGGTTTTTGGTTTTTGGTTTTTGGTTTTTGGTTTTTGGTTTTTGGTTTTTGGTTTTTGGTTTTTGGTTTTTGGTTTTGGTTTTTGGTTTTCGGTTTTTAATTTTGGTTTTTGGTTTTTGGTTTTTGGTGTTTGGTTTTTGGTTTTTGGTTTTTGGTTTTTGGTTTTTGGTTTTTGGTTTTTGGTTTTTGGTTTTTGGTTTTTGGTTTTTGGTTTTTGGTTTTTGGTTTTTGGTTTTTGGTTTTTGGTTTTTGGGGTTTGGTTTTTGGTTTTTGGTTTTTGGTTTTTGGTTTTTGGTTTTTGGTTTTTGGTTTTTGGTTTTTGGTTTTTGGTTTTTGGTGTTCGGTTTTTGGTTTTTGGTTTTTGGTTTTCGGTTTTTGGTTTTTGGTTTTCGGTTTTTGGTTTTTGGTTTTTGGTTTTTGGTTTTTGGTTTTTGGTTTTTGGTTTTTGGTTTTTTGGTTTTTTGTTTTTGGTTTTTGGTTTTCGGTTTTTAGTTTTGGTTTTAGGTTTTTGGTTTTTGGTTTTTGGTTTTAGGTTTTTGGTTTTAGGTTTTTGGTTTTTGGTTTTTGGTTTTTGGTTTTTGGTTTTAGGTTTTTGGTTTTTGGTTTTTGGTTTTTGGATTTTGGTTTTTGGTTTTTGGTTTTTGTTTTTTGGTTTTTGGTTTTCGGTTTTTAGTTTTGGTTTTTGGTTTTCGGTTTTTGGTTTTTGGTTTTTTGGTTTTTGGTTTTTGGTTTTTGGTATTTGGTTTTTGTTTTTTGGTTTTCGGTTTTTGGTTTTTGGTTTATGGTTTTTGGTTTTTGGTTTTTGGTTTTTGGTTTTTGATTTTCGGTTTTTGGTTTTTGGTTTTTGGTTTTTGGTTTTTGGTTTTTGGTTTTTGGTTTTTGGTTTTTGGTTTTTGGTATTTGGCTTTTGGCTTTTGGTTTTTGGTTTTTGGTTTTCGGTTGTCGGTTTTTAGTTTTGGTTTTTGGTTTTTGGTTTTTGGTTTTTGGTTTTTGGTTTTTGGTTTTTGGTTTTTGGTTTTTGGTTTTTGGTTTTTGGTTTTTGGTTTTTGGTTTTTGGTTTTTGGTTTTTGGTTTTTGGTTTTTGGTTTTTGGTTTTTAGTTTTGGTTTTTGGTTTTTGGTTTTTGGTTTTTGTTTTTGGTTTTATGTTTTTGGTTTTTGGTTCTGGGTTTTTGGTTTTTGGTTTTTCGTTTTAGGTTTTTGGTTTCTGGTTTTTGGTTTTTGGTTTTTGTTTTTGGTTTTTGGGTTTAGGTTTTTGGTTTTCGGTTTTCGGTTTTTGGTTTTTGGTTTTTGGTTTTTGGTTTTTGGTTTTTGGTTTTTGGTTTTTGGTTTTTGGTTTTTGGTTTTTGGTTTTTGGTTTTTGGTTTTTGGTTTTTGGTTTTTGGTTTTTGGTTTTTCGTTTTTGGTTTTTGGTTTTTGGTTTTTGGTTTTTGGATTTTGGTTTTTGGTTTTCGGTTGTCGGATTTTAGTTTTGGTTTTTGGTTTTTGGTTTTTGGTTTTTGGTTTTCGGTTTTCGGTTTTTGGTTTTTGGTTTTTGGTTTTTGGGTTTCGGTTTTTGGTTTTTGGTTTTTGGTTTTTGGTTTTTGGTTTTTGGTTTTCGGTTTTTGGTTTTCGGTTTTTGGTTTTTGGTTTTTGGTTTTTGGTTTTTGGTTTTCGGTTTTTAGTTTTGGTTTTTGGTTTTTGGTTTTTGGTTTTTAGTTTTTGGTTTTTGGTTTTTGGTTTTTGGTTTTTGGTTTTTGGTTTTTGGTTTTTGGTTTTTGGTTTTTGGTTTTTGGTTTTCGGTTTTTGGTTTCTGGGTTTTGGTTTTTGATTTTTGGTTTTTGGTTTTTGGTTTTCGGTTTTCGGTTTTTGGTTTTTGGTTTTTGGTTTTTGGTTTTTGGTTTTTGGTTTTTGGTTTTTGGTTTTTGGTTTTTGGTTTTTGGTTTTCGGTTTTTGGTTTTTGGTTTTTGGTTTTTGGTTTTTGGTTTTTGGTTTTTGGTTTTTGGTTTTTGGTTTTTGGTTTTTGGTTTTTGGTTTTCGGTTGTCGGTTTTTAGTTTTGGTTTTTGATTTTTGGTTTTTGATTTTTGGTTTTTGGTTTTTGGTTTTTGGTTTTTGGTTTTTGGTTTTTGGTTTTCGGTTTTCGGTTTTTAGTTTTGGTTTTTGGTTTTTGGTTTTTGGTTTTTGGTTTTTGGTTTTTGGTTTTTGGTTTTTGGTTTTTGGTTTTCGGTTTTTAGTTTTGGTTTTTTGGTTTTCGGTTTTTGGTTTTTGGTTTTTGGTTTTTGGTTTTTGGTTTTTGGTTTTTGGTTTTTGGTTTTTGGTTTTTGGTTTTTGGTTTTTGGTTTTTGGTTTTTGGTTTTTGGTTTTTGGTTTTAGGTTTTTGGTTTTTGGTTTTTGGTTTTTGGTTTTAGGTTTTTGGTTTTAGGTTTTTTGTTTTCGGTTTTTGGTTTTTGGTTTTTGGTTTTTGGTTTTTGGTTTTCGGTTTTCGGTTTTTGGTTCGGTTTTCGGTTTTTGGTTTTTGGTTTTCGGTTGTCGGTTTTTAGTTTAGGTTTTTGGTTTTTTGTTTTTGGTTTTTGGTTTTTGGTTTTTGGTTTTTGGTTTTTGGTTTTTGGTTTTTGGTTTTTGGTTTTTGGTTTTTGGTTTTTGGTTTTTGGTTTTTGGTTTTTGGTTTTTGGTTTTTGGTTTTTGGTTTTTGGTTTTTGTTTTTTGGTGTTTGGTTTTTGGTTTTTGGTTTTTGGTTTTTGGTTTTTGGTTTTTGGTTTTTGGTTTTTGGTTTTTGGTTTTTGGTTTTTGGTTTTTGGTTTTTGGTTTTTGGTTTTTGGTTTTTGGTTTTTGGTTTTTGGTTTTTGGTTTTTGGTTTTTGGTTTTCGGTTTTTGGTTTTTGGTTTTTGGTTTTTGGTTTTTGGTTTTTGGTTTTCGGTTTTTGGTTTTTGGTTTTTGGTTTTTGGTTTTTGGTTTTTGGTTTTTGGTTTTTGGTTTATGGTTTTTGGTTTTTGGTTTTTCGTTTTTGGTTTTTGGTTTTTGGTTTTTGGTTTTTGGTTTTTGGTTTTTGGTTTTTGGTTTTTGGTTTTTGGTTTTTGGTTTTTGGTTTTCGGTTTTTGGTTTTTGGTTTTCGGTTTTTGGTTTTTGGTTTTTGGTTTTTTGTTTATGGTTTTTCGTTTTTGGTTTTCGGTTTTTAGTTTTGGTTTTTGGTTTTTGGTTTTTGGTTTTTGGTTTATGGTTTTTGGTTTTTGGTTTTTGGTTTTAGGTTTTTGGTTTTTGGTTTTTCGTTTTTGGTTTTTGGTTTTTGGTTTTTGGTTTTTGGTTTTTGGTTTTTGGTTTTCGGTTTTTAGTTTTGGTTTTTGGTTTTCGGTTTTTGGTTTTTGGTTTTTGGTTTTTGGTTTTTGGTTTTTGGTTTTTGGTTTTTGGTTTTTGGTTTTTGGTTTTTGGTTTTTGGTTTTTGGGTTTTGGGTTTTGGTTTTTGGTTTTTGATTTTTGTTTTTTGGTTTTTGGTTTTTGGTTTTTGGTTTTTGGTTTTTGGTTTTTGGTTTTTGATTTTTGGTTTTTGGTTTTTTGGTTTTCAGTTTTTAGTTTTGGTTTTTGGTTTTCGGTTTTTGGTTTTTGATTTTTGGTTTTAGGTTTTTGGTTTTTGGTTTTTGGTTTTAGGTTTTTGGTTTTTGGTTTATGGTTTTTGGTTTTTGGTTTTTGGTGTTTGGTTTTTGGTTTTTGGTTTTTGGTTTTTGGTTTTTGGTTTTTGGTTTTTGGTTTTTGGTTTTTGGTTTTTGGTTTTTGGTTTTTGGTTTTCGGTTTTCGGTTTTTAGTTTTGGTTTTTGGTTTTGGGTTTTTGGTTTTTGGTTTTTGGTTTTTGGTTTTTGATTTTTGGTTTTTGGTTTTTGGTTTTTGGTTTTTGGTTTTTGGTTTTTGGTTTTTGGTTATTGGTTTTTGGTTTTTGGTTTTTGGTTTTTGGTTTTTGGTTTTGAGTTTTTGGTTTTTGGTTTTTGGTTTTTGGTTTTTGGTTTTTGGTTTTTGGTTTTTGGTTTTTGGTTTTTGGTTTTTGGTTTTTGGTTTTAGGTTTTTGGTTTTTGTTTTTTGGTTCTTGGTTTTTGTTTTTTGTTTCTTGGTTTTTGGTTTTTGGTTTTTGGTTTTTGGTTTTTGTTTTTTGGTTCTTGGTTTTTGGTTTTTGGTTTTTGGTTTTTGGTTTTTGGTTTTTGGTTTTTGGTTTTTGGTTTTTGGTTTTTGGTTTTTGGTTTTTGGTTTTTGGATTTTGGTTTTTGGTTTTTGGTTTTCGGTTTTTGGTTTTCGGTTTTTGGTTTTTGGCTTTTGTTTTTTGGTTTTTGGTTTTTGGTTTTTGGTTTTGGTTTTTGGTTTTTGGTTTTTGGTTTTTGGTTTTTGGTTTTTGGTTTTTGGTTTTTGGTCCTTGGTTTTTGGTTTTTGGTTTTTGGTTTTCGGTTTTCGGTTTTTAGTTTTGGTTCTTGGTTTTTGGTTTTTGGTTTTTGGTTTTTGGTTTTTGGTTTTTGGTTTTTGGTTTTTGGTTTTTGGTTTTTGGTTTTTGGATTTTGGTTTTTGGTTTTTGGTTTTTGGTTTTTGGTTTTCGGTTTTTGGTTTTTGGCTTTTGTTTTTTGGTTTTTGGTTTTTGTTTTTTGGTTCTTGGTTTTTGGTTTTTGGTTTTTGGTTTTTGGTTTTTGGTTTTTGGTTTTTGGTTTTTGGTTTTTGGTTTTTGGTTTTTGGTTTTTGGTGTTTGGTTTTAGATTTTTGGTTTTGTTTTTTGGTTCTTGGTTTTTGGTTTTTGGTTTTTGGTTTTTGGTTTTTGGTTTTTGGTTTTTGGTTTTTGGTTTTAGGTTTTTGGTTTTTGGCTTTTGTTTTTTGGTTTTTGGTTTTTCCTTTTTGGTTTTTGGTTTTTGGTTTTTGGTTTTTGGTTTTTGGTGTTTGGTTTTTGGTTTTTGGTTTTTGGTTTTTGGTTTTTGGTTTTTGGTTTTCGGTTTTTGGTTTTTGGTCCTTGGTTTTTGGTTTTTGGTTTTTGGTTTTTGGTTTTCGGTTTTCGGTTTTTAGTTTTGGTTTTTGGTTTTTGGTTTTTGGTTTTTGGTTTTTGGTTTTTGGTTTTTGGTTTTTGGTTTTTGGTTTTTGGTTTTTGGTTTTTGGTTTTTGGTTTTTGGTTTTTGGTTTTTGGTTTTTGGTTTTAGGTTTTTGGTTTTTGGTTTTTGGTTTTTGGTTTTTGGTTTTTGGTTTTTGGTTTTTGTTTTTAGGTTTTTGGTTTTTGGTTTTTGGTTTTTGGTTTTTGGTTTTTGGTTTTAGGTTTTTGGTTTTTGGTTTTTGGTTTTTGGTTTTTGGTTTTTGGTTTTTGGTTTTTGGTTTTTGGTTTTTGGTTTTTGGTTTTTGCTTTTTGCTTTTTGGTTTTTGGTTTTTGGTTTTTGGTTTTTGGTTTTTGGTTTTTGGTTTTTGGTTTTTGGTTTTTGTTTTTCGGTTTTTAGTTTTGGTTTTTGGTTTTTGGTTTTTGGTTTTTGGTTTTTGTTTGTAGGTTTTTGGTTTTTGGTTTTTGGTTTTTGGTTTTTGGTTTTTGGTTTTTGGTTTTTGGTTTTTGGTTTTTGGTTTTTGGTTTTTGGGTTTCGGTTTTCGGTTTTTAGTTTTGGTTTTTGTTTTTGGTTTTTGGTTTTTGGTTTTTGGTTTTTGGTTTTTGGGTTTCGGTTTTCGGTTTTTAGTTTTGGTTTTTGGTTTTTGGTTTTTGGTTTTTGTTTTTGGTTTTTGGTTTTTGGTTTTTGGTTTTTGGTTTTGGTTTTTGGTTTTAGGTTTTTGGTTTTTGGTTTTTGGTTTTTGGTTTTTGGTTTTTGGTTTTTGGTTTTTGGTTTTTGGTTTTTGGTTTTTGGTTTTTGCTTTTTGCTTTTTGCTTTTTGGTTTTTGGTTTTTGGTTTTTGGTTTTTGGTTTTTGGTTTTTGGTTTTTGGTTTTTGGTTTTTGGTTTTTGGTTTTTGGTTTTCGGTTTTTAGTTTTGGTTTTTGGTTTTTGGTTTTTGGTTTTGGTTTTTGGTTTTAGGTTTTTGGTTTTTGGTTTTTGGTTTTTGGTTTTTGGTTTTTGGTTCTTGGTTTTTGGTTTTTGGTTTTTGGTTTTTGGTTTTTGGTTTTTGGTTTTTGGTTTTTGGTTTTTGGTTTTTGGTTTTTGGTTTTTGGTTTTTGGTTTTTGGTTTTTGGTTTTTGGTTTTTGGTTTTTGGTTTTTGGTTTTTGCTTTTTGGTTTTCGGTTTTTGGTTTTTGGTTTTTGGTTTTCGGTTTTTAGTTTTGGTTTTTGGTTTTTGGTTTTCGGTTTTTGGTTTTTGGTTTTTGGTTTTTGGTTTTTGGTTTTTGGCTTCTGGTTTTTGGTTTTCGTTTTTTGGTTTTTGGTTTTTGGTTTTTGGTTTTCGGTTTTTAGTTTTGGTTTTCGGTTTTTGGTTTTTGGTTTTTGGTTTTTGGTTTTTGGTTTTTGGTTTTTGGTTTTTGGTTTTTGGTTTTTGGTTTTTGGTTTTTGGTTTTTGGTTTTTGGTTTTTGGTTTTTGGTTTTTGGTTTTTGGTTTTAGGTTTAGGTTTTTGATTTCTGGTTTTTAGTTTTTGGTTTTTGGTTTTTGGTTTTTGGTTTTTGGTTTTTGGTTTTTGGTTTTTGGTTTTTGGTTTTTGGTTTTTGGTTTTTGTTTTTTCGTTTTTGGTTTTTGGTTTTTGGTTTTTGGTTTTTGGTTTTTGGTTTTTGGTTTTTGGTGTTTGGTTTTTGGTTTTTGGTTTTTGGTTTTTGGTTTTTGGTTTTTGGTTTTTGGTTTTCGGTTTTCGGCTTTTAGTTTTGGTTTTTGGTTTTATGTTTTGGCTTTTGGTTTTTGGTTTTTGGTTTTTGGTTTTTGGTTTTTGGTTTTTGGTTTTTGGTTTTTGGTTTTTGGTTTTTGGTTTTTGGTTTTTGGTTTTTGGTTTTTGGTTTTTGGTTTTTGGTTTTTGGTTTTTGGTTTTTGGTTTTTGGTTTTTGTTTTTTGGTTTTAGGTTTTTGGTTTTTGGTTTTTGGTTTTTGGTTTTTGTTTTTTGGTTTTTGGATTTTGGTTTTTGGTTTTCGGTTTTTGGTTTTTGGTTTTCGGTTTTTGGTTTTTGGATTTTGGTTTTTGGTTTTTGGTTTTTGGTTTTAGGTTTTTGGTTTTTGGTTTTCGGTTTTTAGTTTTGGCTTTTGGTTTTTGGTTTTTGGTTTTTGGTTTTTGGTTTTTGGTTTTTGGTTTTTGGTTTTTGGTTTTTGGTTTTTGGTTTTTGGTTTTTGGTTTTTGGTTTTTGGTTTTTGGTTTTTGGTTTTTGGTTTTTGGTTTTCGGTTTTTGGTTTTTGGTTTTTGGTTTTTGGTTTTTGGTTTTTGGTTTTTGGTTTTTGGGTTTTGGTTTTTGGTTTTTGGTTTCTGGTTTTTGGTTTTTGGTTTTAGGTTTTTGGTTTTTGGCTTTTGGTATTTGGTTTTTGGTTTTTGGTTTTTGGTTTTTGGTTTTTGGTTTTTGGTTTTGGTTCTTGGTTTTTGGTTTTTGGTTTTTGGTTTTTGGTTTTTGGTTTTTGGTTTTTGGTTTTTGGTTTTTGGTTTTTGGTTTTTGGTTTTTGGTTTTTGGTTTTCGGTTTTTGGTTTTTGGTTTTTGGTTTTAGATTTTTGGGTTTTTGGTTTTTGGTTCTTGGTTTTTGGTTTTTGGTTTTTGGTGTTTGGTTTTTGGTTTTTGGTTTTTGTTTTTTAGTTTTTGGTTTCTGGTTTTTGGTTTTTGGTTTTTGGTTTTTGGTTTTTGGTTTTTGGTTTTTGGTTTTCGGTTTTCGGTTTTTAGTTTTGGTTTTTGGTTTTTGGTTTTTTGTTTTTGGTTTTTGGTTTTTGGGTTTCGGTTTTCGGTTTTTAGTTTTGGTTTTTGGTTTTTGGTTTTTGGTTTTTGGTTTTTGGTTTTTGGTTTTTGCTTTTTGGTTTTTGGTTTTTGGTTTTTGGTTTTTGGTTTTTGGTTTTTGGTTTTTGGTTTTTGGTTTTTGGTTTTTGGTTTTTGTTTTTTCGTTTTTGGTTTTTGGTTTTTGGTTTTTGGTTTTTGGTTTTTGGTGTTTGGTTTTTGGTTTTTGGTTTTTGGTTTTTGGTTTTTGGTTTTTGGTTTTTGGTTTTCGGTTTTCGGTTTTCGGCTTTAAGTTTTGGTTTTTGGTTTTTAGTTTTGGCTTTTGGTTTTTGGTTTTTGGTTTTAGGTTTTTGGTTTTTGGTTTTTGGTTTTTGGTTTTTGGTTTTTGGTTTTTGATTTTTGGTTTTTGGTTTTTGGTTTTTGGTTTTTGGTTTTTGGTTTTTGGTTTTTGGTTTTTGGTTTTTGTTTTTTGGTTTTTGGTTTTTGGTTTTTGGTTTTTGGTTTTTGGTTTTCGGTTTTCGGTTTTTAGTTTTGGTTTTTGGTTTTTGGTTTTTGGTTTTTGGTTTTTGGTTTTTGGTTTTTGGTTTTTGGTTTTTGGCTTTTGGTTTTTGGTTTTTGGTTTTTGGTTTTTGGTTTTTGGTTTTTGGTTTTTGGTTTTTGGTTTTTGGTTTTTGGTTTTTGGTTTTTGGTTTTTGGTTTTAGGTTTTTGGTTTTTGGTTTTTGGTTCTTGGTTTTTGGTTTTTGGTTTTTGGTGTTTGGTTTTTGGTTTTTGGTTTTTGGTTTTTGGTTTTTGGTTTCTGGTTTTTGGTTTTTGGTTTTTGGTTTTTGGTTTTTGGTTTTTGGTTTTTGGTTTTTGGGTTTCGGTTTTTAGTTTTGGTTTTTGGTTTTTGGTTTTTGGTTTTTGGTTTTTGGTTTTTGGATTTTGGATTTTGGTTTTTGGTTTTTGGTTTTTGGTTTTTGGTTTCTGGTTTTTGGTTTTTGGGTTTTTGGTTTTTGGTTTTTGGTTTTTCGTTTTTGGTTTTTGGTTTTCGGGTTTCGGTTTTTACTTTTAGTTTTTGGTTTTTGGTTTTTGGTTTTTGGTTTTTGGTTTTTGGTTTTTGGTTTTTGGTTTTTGGCTTTTGGTTTTTGGTGTTTGGTTTTTGGTTTTCGGTTTTTAGTTTTGGTTTTTGGTTTTTGGTTTTCGGTTTTTGGTTTTTGGTTTTTGGTTTTTGGCTTCTGGTTTTTGGTTTTTGTTTTTTGGTTTTTGGTTTTTGGTTTTTGGTTTCGGTTTTTAGTTTTGGTTTTCGGTTTTTGGTTTTTGGTTTTTGGTTTTTGGTTTTTGGTTTTTGGTTTTTGGTTTCTGGTTTTTGGTTTTTGGTTTTTGGTTTTTGGTTTTTGGTTTTTGGTTTTTGGTTTTCGGTTTTCGGTTTTTAGTTTTGGTTTTTGGTTTTTGGTTTTTGGTTTTTGGTTTTTGGTTTTTGGTTTTTGGCTTTTGGTTTTTGGTTTTTGGTTTTTGGTTTTTGGTTTTTGGTTTTTGGTTTTTGGTTTTTGGTTTTTGGTTTTTGGTTTTTGGTTTTTGGTTTTTGGTTTTTGGTTTTTGGTTTTTGGTTTTTGGTTTTTGGTTTTTGGTTTTAGGTTTTTGGTTTTTGGTTTTTGGTTCTTGGTTTTTGGTTTTTGGTTTTTGGTGTTTGGTTTTTGGTTTTTGGTTTTTGGTTTTTGGTTTTTGGTTTCTGGTTTTTGGTTTTTGGTTTTTGGTTTTTGGTTTTTGGTTTTTGGTTTTTGGTTTTTGGTTTTCGGGTCTCGGTTTTTAGTTTTGGTTTTTGGTTTTTGGTTTTTGGTTTTTTGTTTTTGGTTTTTGGTTTTTGGGTTTCGGTTTTCGGTTTTAAGTTTTGGTTTTTGGTTTTTGGTTTTTGGTTTTTGGTTTTTGTTTTTGGTTTTTGGTTTTTGGTTTTTGGTTTTTGGTTTTGGTTTTTGGTTTTTGGTTTTTGGTTTTCGGTTTTCGGTTTTTAGTTTTGGTTTTTGGTTTTTGGCTTTTGGTTTTTGGTTTTTGGTTTTTGGTTTTAGGTTTTTGGTTTTTGGTTTTTGGTTTTTGGTTTTTGGTTTTTGGTTTTTGGTTTTTGGTTTTTGGTTTTTGGTTTTTGGTTTTTGGTTTTTGGGTTTTGGGTTTCGGTTTTTGGTTTTTAGTTTTGGTTTTTGGTTTTTGGTTTTTGGTTTTGGTTTTTAGTTTTTGGTTTTTGGTTTTTGGTTTTTGGTTTTTGGTTTTTGGT
>OZ017738.1:234814461-234934461 GCA_963969285.1 Odontomyia ornata | reverse complement strand
GTTTTTGGTTTTTGGTTTTTGGTTTTTGGTTTTTGGTTTTTGGTTTTTGGCTTTTGGTTTTTGGTGTTTGGTTTTTGGTTTTTGGTTTTTGGTTTTTGGTTTTTGGTTTCTGGTTTTTGGTTTTTGGTTTTTGGTTTTTGGTTTTTGGTTTTTGGTTTTTGGTTTTTGGTTTTTGTTTTTTGGTTTTTGGTTTTTGGTTTTTGGTTTCGGTTTTTAGTTTTGGTTTTCGGTTTTTGGTTTTTGGTTTTTGGTTTTTGGTTTTTGGTTTTTGGTTTTTGGTTTCTGGTTTTTGGTTTTTGGTTTTTGGTTTTTGGTTTTTGGTTTTTGGTTTTTGGTTTTTGTTTTTGGTTTTTGGTTTTTAGTTTTGGTTTTTGGTTTTTGGTTTTTGGTTTTTGGTTTTTGGTTTTTGGTTTTTGGTTTTTGGTTTTTGGTTTTTGGTTTTTGGTTTTTGGTTTTTGGTTTTTGGTGTTTGGTTTTTGGTTTTTGGTTTTTGATTTTTGGTTTTTGGTTTTTGGTTTTTGGTTTTCGGTTTTCGGTTTTCGGCTTTAAGTTTTGGTTTTTGGTTTTTAGTTTTGGCTTTTGGTTTTTGTTTTTGGTTTTTGGTTTTTGGTTTTTGGTTTTTGGTTTTTGGTTTTTGGTTTTTGGTTTTTGGTTTTTGGTTTTTGGTTTTTGGTTTTTGGTTTTTGGTTTTTGGTTTTTGGTTTTGGGTTTTTGGTTTTTGGTTTTTGGTTTTTGGTTTTTGGTTTTTGGTTTTTGGTTTTTGGTTTTTGGTTTTTGGTTTTTTGTTTTTGGTTTTTGGTTTTTGGTTTTTGGTTTTTGTTTTTTGGTTTTTGGTTTTTGGTTTTTGGTTTTTGTTTTTTGGTTTTTGGTTTTTGGTTTTTGGTTTTCGGTTTTTGGTTTTTGGTTTTCGGTTTTTGGTTTTTGGATTTTGGTTTTTGGTTTTTGGTTTTTGGTTTTAGGTTTTTGGTTTTTGGTTTTCGGTTTTTAGTTTTGGCTTTTGGTTTTTGGTTTTTGGTTTTTGGTTTTTGGTTTTTGGTTTTTGATTTTTGGTTTTAGGTTTTTGGTTTTTGGTTTTTGGTTTCTGGTTTTTGGTTTTTGGTTTTAGATTTTTGGTTTTTGGCTTTTGGTTTTTGGTTTTTGGTTTTTGGTTTTTGGTTTTTGGTTTTTGTTTTTGGTTTTTGGTTTTTGGTTTTTGGTTTTTGGTTTTTGGTTTTTGGTTTTTGGTTTTTGGTTTTTGGTTTTTGGTTTTTGGTTTTTGTTTTTTGGTTTTTGGTTTTAGGTTTTTGGTTTTTGGTTTTTGGTTTTTGGTTTTTGGTTTTTGGTTTTTGGTTTTTGGTTTTTGGGTTTTGGTTTCTGGTTTTTGGTTTTTGGTTTTTGGTTTTTGGTTTTTGGTTTTCGGTTGTCGGTTTTTAGTTTTGGTTTTTGGTTTTTGGTTTTTGGTTTTTTGTTTTTGGTATTTGGTTTTCGGTTTTTAATTTTGGTTTTTGTTTTTTGGTTTTTGGTTTTTGGTTTTTGGTTTTCGGTTTTTAGTTTTGGTTTTCGGTTTTTGGTTTTTGGTTTTTGGTTTTTGGTTTTTGGTTTTTGGTTTTTGGTTTTTGGTTTTTGGTTTTTGGTTTTTGGTTTTTGGTTTTTGGTTTTTGGTTTTTGGTTTTTGGTTTTCCGTTTTTGGTTTTTGGTTTTTGGTTTTTGGTTTTTGGTTTTTGGTTTTTGGGTTTTGGTTTTTGATTTTTGGTTTTTGGTTTTTGGTTTAAGGTTTTTGGTTTTTGGTTTTTGGTTTTTGGTTTTTGGTTTTTGGTTTTCGGTTTTCGGTTTTTGGTTTTTGGTTTTTGGTTTTTGGTTTTTGGTTTTTGGTTTTTGGTTTTTGGTTTTTGGTTTTTGGGTTTTGGTTTTTGGTTTCTGGTTTTTGGTTTTTGGTTTTTGGTTTTTGGTTTTTGGTTTTCGGTTGTCGGTTTTTAGTTTTGGTTTTTGGTTTTTGGTTTTTGGTTTTTGGTTTTTGGTTTTTGGTTTTTTGTTTTTGGTTTTTGGTTTTCGGTTTTTAGTTTTGGTTTTAGGTTTTTGGTTTTTGGTTTTTGGTTTTTGGTTTTAGGTTTTTGGTTTTAGGTTTTTGGTTTTTGGTTTTTGGTTTTTGGTTTTAGGTTTTTGGTTTTTGGTTTTTGGTTTTTGGTTTTTGGTTTTTGGTTTTTGGTTTTTGGTTTTTGTTTTTTGGTTTTTGGTTTTCTGTTTTTAGTTTTGGTTTTTGGTTTTCGGTTTTTGGTTTTTGGTTTTTTGGTTTTTGGTTTTTGGTTTTTGGTTTTTGGTTTTTGGTTTTTGGTTTTTGGTTTTTGGTTTTTGGTTTTTGGTTTTTGGATTTAGGTTTTTGGTTTTTGGTTTTTGGTTTTTGGTTTTTGGTTTTTGGTTTTTGGTTTTTGGTTTTTGGTTTTTGGTTTTTGGTTTTTGGTTTTTGGTTTTTGGTTTTTGGTTTTTGGTTTTTGGTTTTTGGTTTTTGGTTTCTGGTTTTTGGTTTTTGGTTTTTGGTTTTTGGTTTTTGGTTTTTGGTTTTTGGTTTTTGGTTTTTGGTTTTTGGTTTTTGGTTTTTGGTTTTTGGTTTTTGGTTTTTGGTTTTCGGTTTTCTGTTTTTAGTTTTGGTTTTTGGTTTTTGGTTTTTTGTTTTTGGTTTTTGGTTTTTGGTTTTTGGTTTTTGGTTTTTGGTTTTTGGTTTTTGGTTTTTGGTTTTTGGTTTTTGGTTTTTGGTTTTTGGTTTTTGGTTTTTGGTTTTTGTTTTTTGGTTTTTGGTTCTAGGTTTTTGGCTTTTGGTTTTTGGTTTTTGGTTTTTGGTTTTTGGTTTAAGGTTTTTGGTTTTTGGTTTTTGGTTTTTGGTTTTAGGGTTTTTGCCTTTTGGTTTTTGGTTTTTGGTTTTTGGTTTTTGGTTTTTGGTTTTTGGTTTTTGGTTTTTGGTTTTTGGTTTTTGGTTTTGGGTTTTGGTTTTTGGTTTTTGGTTTTTGGTTTTTGGTTTTTGGTTTTTGGTTTTTGGTTTTTGGTTTTTGGTTTTTGGTTTTTGGTTTTTGGTTTTTGGTTTTCGGTTTTCGGTTTTTAGTTTTGGTTTTTGGTTTTTGGTTTTTGGTTTTTGGTTATTGGTTTTTGGTTTTTGGTTTTTGGTTTTTGGTTTTTGGTTTTTGGTTTTTGGGTTTTGGTTTTTGGTTTTCGGTTTTCTGTTTTTAGTTTTGCTTTTTGGTTTTTGGTTTTTGGTTTTTGGTTTTTGGTTCCCGGTTTTCGGTTTTTAGTTTTGGTTTTTGGTTTTTGGTTTATGGTTTTTGGTTTTTGGTTTTTGGTTTTTGGTTTTTGGTTTTTGGTTTTTGGTTCTCGGTTTTCGGTTTTTAGTTTTGGTTTTTGGTTTTTGGTTTTTGGTTTTTGGTTTTTGGTTTTTGGTTTTTGGTTTTTGGTTTTTGGTTTTTGGTTTTTGGTTTTTGGTGTTTGGTTTTTGGTTTTTGGTTTTTGGTTTTTGGTTTTTGGTTTTTGGTTTTTGGTTTTTGGTTTTTGGTTTTTGGTTTTTGGTTTTTGGTTTTTGGTTTTTGGTTTTTGGTTTTTGGTTTTTGGTTTTTGGTTTTTGGTTTTTGGTTTTTGGTTTTTGGTTTTTGGTTTTTGGTTTTTGGTTTTTGGTTTTTGGTTTTTGGTTTTCGGTTTTTGGTTTTTGGTTTTTGGTTTTTGGTTTATGGTTTTTGGTTTTTGGTTTTTGGTTTTTGGTTTTCGGTTTTTAGTTTTGGTTTTTGGTTTTTGGTTTTCGGTTTTTGGTTTTTGGTTTTTGGGTTTTTGGTTTTGGTTTTTGGTTTTTGGTTTTTGGTTTTTGGTTTTTGGTTTCGGTTTTTGATTTTTGGTTTTTGGTTTTTGGTTTTCGGTTTTTGGTTTTTGGTTTTCGGTTTTCGGTTTTCAGTTTTGGCTTTTGGTTTTTGGTTTTTGGTTTTTGGTTTTCGGTTTTTGATTTTTGGCTTTTGGTTTTTGGTTTTTGGTTTTTGGTTTTCGGTTTTCGGTTTTTAGTTTTGGCTTTTGGTTTTTGGTTTTTGGTTTTTGGTTTTTGGTTTTTGGTTTTTGGTTTTTGGTTTTTGGTTTTTGGTTTTTGGTTTTTGGTTTTTGGTTTTGGTTTTTGGTTTTTGGTTTTTGGTTTTTGGTTTTTGGTGTTTGGTTTTGGTTTTTGGTTTTTGGCTTTTGGTTTTTGGTTTTTGGTTTTTGGTTTTTGCTTTTTGGGTTTTTGTTTTTGGTTTTCGGTTTTTGGTTTTTGGTTTTTGGTTTTTGGATTTGGTTTTTGTTTTTTGGTGTTTGGTTTTTGGTTTTTGGTTTTCGGTTTTTAGTTTTGGTTTTTGGTTTTTGGTTTTTGGTTTTTGGTTTTTGGTTTTTGGTTTTAGGTTTTTGGTTTTAGGTTTTTGGTTTTTGGTTTTTGGTTTTTGGCTTTTGGTTTTAGGATTTTGGTTTTTGGTTTTTGGTTTTTGGTTTTTGGTTTTTGGTTTTTGGTTTTTGTTTTTTGGTTTTTGGTTTTCGGTTTTTAGTTTTGGTTTTTGGTTTTCGGTTTTTGGTTTTTGGTTTTTTGGTTTTTGGTTTTTGGTTTTTGGTTTTTGGTTTTTGGTTTTTGGTTTTTGGTTTTTGGTTTTTGGTTTTTGGTTTTTGGTTTTTGGTTTTTGGTTTTTGGTTTTTGGTTTTTGGTTTTTGGTTTTTGGTTTTTGGTTTTTGGTTTTTGGTTTTTGGTTTTTGGTTTTTGGTTTTTGGTTTTTGGTTTTTGGTTTTTGGTTTTTGGTTTTTGGTTTTTGGTTTTTGGTTTTTGGTTTTTGGTTTTTGGTTTTTGGTTTTTGGTTTTAGGTTTTTGGTTTTTGGTTTTTGGTTTTTGGTTTTTGGTTGTTGTTTTTTGGTTTTCGGTTTTCGGTTTTCGGTTTTTGGTTTTTGGTTTTCGGTTTTTGGTTTTTGGTTTTTGGTTTTTGGTTTTTGGTTTTTGGTTTTTGGTTTTTGGTTTTTGGTTTTCCGTTTTTGGTTTTTGGTTTTTGGTTTTTGGTTTTTGGTTTTTGGTTTTCGGTTTTTGGTTTTTGGTTTTTGGTTTTTGGTTTTTGGTTTTTGGTTTTTGGTTTTTGGTTTTTGGTTTTTGGTTTTTGGTTTTTGGTTTTTGGTTTTTGGTTTTTGGTTTTTGGTTTTTGGTTTTCCGTTTTTGGTTTTTGGTTTTTGGTTTTTGGTTTTTGGTTTTTGGTTTTTGGTTTTTGGTTTTTGGTTTTTGTTTTTTGGTTTTTGGTTTTAGGTTTTTGGCTTTTGGTTTTTGGTTTTTGGTTTTTGGTTTAAGGTTTTTGGTTTTTGGTTTTTGGTTTTTGGTTTTTGGTTTTCGGTTTTCGGTTTTTGGTTTTTGGTTTTTGGTTTTTGGTTTTTGGTTTTTGGTTTTTGGTTTTTGGTTTTTGGTTTTTGGTTTTTCGGTTTTGGTTTTTGGTTTCTGGTTTTTGGTTTTTGGTTTTTGGTTTTTGGTTTTTGGTTTTCGGTTGTCGGTTTTTAGTTTTGGTTTTTGGTTTTTGGTTTTTGGTTTTTGGTTTTTGGTTTTTGGTTTTTTGTTTTTGGTTTTTGGTTTTCGGTTTTTAGTTTTGGTTTTAGGTTTTTGGTTTTTGGTTTTTGGTTTTTGGTGTTTGGTTTTTGGTTTTTGGTTTTCGGTTGTTAGTTTTGGTTTTTGGTTTTTGGTTTTTGGTTTTTGGTTGTTGGTTTTTGGTTTTTGGTTTTTGGTTTTTGGTTTTTGGTTTTTGGTTTTTGGTTTTAGGTTTTTGGTTTTTGGTTTTTGGTTTTTGCTTTTTGGTTTTTGGTTTTTGGTTTTTGGTTTTTGGTTTTTGGTTTTTGGTTTTTGGTTTTTGGTTTTTGGTTTTTGGTTTTTGGTTTTTGGTTTTTGGTTTTTGGTTTTGGTTTTTGGTTTTTGGTTTTTGGTTTTTGGTTTTTGGTTTTTGGTTTTTGGTTTTTGGTTTTTGGTTTTTGGTTTTTGGTTTTTGGTTTTTGGTTTTTGGTTTTTGGTTTTTGGTTTTTGGTTTTTGGTTTTTGGTTTTTGGTTTTTGGTTTTTGGTTTTTGGTTTTTGGTTTTTGGTTTTTGGTTTTTGGTTTTTGGTTTTTGGTTTTTGGTTTTTGGTTTTTGGTTTTTGGTTTTTGGTTTTTGGTTTTTGGTTTTTGGTTTTTGGTTTTTGGTTTTTGGTTTTTGGTTTTTGGTTTTTGGTTTTTGGTTTTTGGTTTTTGGTTTTTGGTTTTTGGTTTTTGTTTTTGGTTTTTGGTTTTTAGTTTTGGTTTTTGGTTTTTGGTTTTTGGTTTTTGGTTTTTGGTTTTTGGTTTTTGGTTTTTGGTTTTTGGTTTTTGGTTTTTGGTTTTTGGTTTTTGGTTTTTGGTGTTTGGTTTTTGGTTTTTGGTTTTTGATTTTTGGTTTTTGGTTTTTGGTTTTTGGTTTTCGGTTTTCGGTTTTCGGCTTTAAGTTTTGGTTTTTGGTTTTTAGTTTTGGCTTTTGGTTTTTGTTTTTGGTTTTTGGTTTTTGGTTTTTGGTTTTTGGTTTTTGGTTTTTGGTTTTTGGTTTTTGGTTTTTGGTTTTTGGTTTTTGGTTTTTGGTTTTTGGTTTTTGGTTTTTGGTTTTGGGTTTTTGGTTTTTGGTTTTTGGTTTTTGGTTTTTGGTTTTTGGTTTTTGGTTTTTGGTTTTTGGTTTTTGGTTTTTTGTTTTTGGTTTTTGGTTTTTGGTTTTTGGTTTTTGTTTTTTGGTTTTTGGTTTTTGGTTTTTGGTTTTTGTTTTTTGGTTTTTGGTTTTTGGTTTTTGGTTTTCGGTTTTTGGTTTTTGGTTTTCGGTTTTTGGTTTTTGGATTTTGGTTTTTGGTTTTTGGTTTTTGGTTTTAGGTTTTTGGTTTTTGGTTTTCGGTTTTTAGTTTTGGCTTTTGGTTTTTGGTTTTTGGTTTTTGGTTTTTGGTTTTTGGTTTTTGATTTTTGGTTTTAGGTTTTTGGTTTTTGGTTTTTGGTTTCTGGTTTTTGGTTTTTGGTTTTAGATTTTTGGTTTTTGGCTTTTGGTTTTTGGTTTTTGGTTTTTGGTTTTTGGTTTTTGGTTTTTGGTTTTGGTTTTTGGTTTTTGGTTTTTGGTTTTTGGTTTTTGGTTTTTGGTTTTTGGTTTTTGGTTTTTGGTTTTTGGTTTTTGGTTTTTGGTTTTTGTTTTTTGGTTTTTGGTTTTAGGTTTTTGGTTTTTGGTTTTTGGTTTTTGGTTTTTGGTTTTTGGTTTTTGGTTTTTGGTTTTTGGTTTTTGGGTTTTGGTTTCTGGTTTTTGGTTTTTGGTTTTTGGTTTTTGGTTTTTGGTTTTCGGTTGTCGGTTTTTAGTTTTGGTTTTTGGTTTTTGGTTTTTGGTTTTTTGTTTTTGGTATTTGGTTTTCGGTTTTTAATTTTGGTTTTTGTTTTTTGGTTTTTGGTTTTTGGTTTTTGGTTTTCGGTTTTTAGTTTTGGTTTTCGGTTTTTGGTTTTTGGTTTTTGGTTTTTGGTTTTTGGTTTTTGGTTTTTGGTTTTTGGTTTTTGGTTTTTGGTTTTTGGTTTTTGGTTTTTGGTTTTTGGTTTTTGGTTTTTGGTTTTCCGTTTTTGGTTTTTGGTTTTTGGTTTTTGGTTTTTGGTTTTTGGTTTTTGGGTTTTGGTTTTTGATTTTTGGTTTTTGGTTTTTGGTTTAAGGTTTTTGGTTTTTGGTTTTTGGTTTTTGGTTTTTGGTTTTTGGTTTTCGGTTTTCGGTTTTTGGTTTTTGGTTTTTGGTTTTTGGTTTTTGGTTTTTGGTTTTTGGTTTTTGGTTTTTGGTTTTTGGGTTTTGGTTTTTGGTTTCTGGTTTTTGGTTTTTGGTTTTTGGTTTTTGGTTTTTGGTTTTCGGTTGTCGGTTTTTAGTTTTGGTTTTTGGTTTTTGGTTTTTGGTTTTTGGTTTTTGGTTTTTGGTTTTTTGTTTTTGGTTTTTGGTTTTCGGTTTTTAGTTTTGGTTTTAGGTTTTTGGTTTTTGGTTTTTGGTTTTTGGTTTTAGGTTTTTGGTTTTAGGTTTTTGGTTTTTGGTTTTTGGTTTTTGGTTTTAGGTTTTTGGTTTTTGGTTTTTGGTTTTTGGTTTTTGGTTTTTGGTTTTTGGTTTTTGGTTTTTGTTTTTTGGTTTTTGGTTTTCTGTTTTTAGTTTTGGTTTTTGGTTTTCGGTTTTTGGTTTTTGGTTTTTTGGTTTTTGGTTTTTGGTTTTTGGTTTTTGGTTTTTGGTTTTTGGTTTTTGGTTTTTGGTTTTTGGTTTTTGGTTTTTGGATTTAGGTTTTTGGTTTTTGGTTTTTGGTTTTTGGTTTTTGGTTTTTGGTTTTTGGTTTTTGGTTTTTGGTTTTTGGTTTTTGGTTTTTGGTTTTTGGTTTTTGGTTTTTGGTTTTTGGTTTTTGGTTTTTGGTTTTTGGTTTCTGGTTTTTGGTTTTTGGTTTTTGGTTTTTGGTTTTTGGTTTTTGGTTTTTGGTTTTTGGTTTTTGGTTTTTGGTTTTTGGTTTTTGGTTTTTGGTTTTTGGTTTTTGGTTTTCGGTTTTCTGTTTTTAGTTTTGGTTTTTGGTTTTTGGTTTTTTGTTTTTGGTTTTTGGTTTTTGGTTTTTGGTTTTTGGTTTTTGGTTTTTGGTTTTTGGTTTTTGGTTTTTGGTTTTTGGTTTTTGGTTTTTGGTTTTTGGTTTTTGGTTTTTGTTTTTTGGTTTTTGGTTCTAGGTTTTTGGCTTTTGGTTTTTGGTTTTTGGTTTTTGGTTTTTGGTTTAAGGTTTTTGGTTTTTGGTTTTTGGTTTTTGGTTTTAGGGTTTTTGCCTTTTGGTTTTTGGTTTTTGGTTTTTGGTTTTTGGTTTTTGGTTTTTGGTTTTTGGTTTTTGGTTTTTGGTTTTTGGTTTTGGGTTTTGGTTTTTGGTTTTTGGTTTTTGGTTTTTGGTTTTTGGTTTTTGGTTTTTGGTTTTTGGTTTTTGGTTTTTGGTTTTTGGTTTTTGGTTTTTGGTTTTCGGTTTTCGGTTTTTAGTTTTGGTTTTTGGTTTTTGGTTTTTGGTTTTTGGTTATTGGTTTTTGGTTTTTGGTTTTTGGTTTTTGGTTTTTGGTTTTTGGTTTTTGGGTTTTGGTTTTTGGTTTTCGGTTTTCTGTTTTTAGTTTTGCTTTTTGGTTTTTGGTTTTTGGTTTTTGGTTTTTGGTTCCCGGTTTTCGGTTTTTAGTTTTGGTTTTTGGTTTTTGGTTTATGGTTTTTGGTTTTTGGTTTTTGGTTTTTGGTTTTTGGTTTTTGGTTTTTGGTTCTCGGTTTTCGGTTTTTAGTTTTGGTTTTTGGTTTTTGGTTTTTGGTTTTTGGTTTTTGGTTTTTGGTTTTTGGTTTTTGGTTTTTGGTTTTTGGTTTTTGGTTTTTGGTGTTTGGTTTTTGGTTTTTGGTTTTTGGTTTTTGGTTTTTGGTTTTTGGTTTTTGGTTTTTGGTTTTTGGTTTTTGGTTTTTGGTTTTTGGTTTTTGGTTTTTGGTTTTTGGTTTTTGGTTTTTGGTTTTTGGTTTTTGGTTTTTGGTTTTTGGTTTTTGGTTTTTGGTTTTTGGTTTTTGGTTTTTGGTTTTCGGTTTTTGGTTTTTGGTTTTTGGTTTTTGGTTTATGGTTTTTGGTTTTTGGTTTTTGGTTTTTGGTTTTCGGTTTTTAGTTTTGGTTTTTGGTTTTTGGTTTTCGGTTTTTGGTTTTTGGTTTTTGGGTTTTTGGTTTTGGTTTTTGGTTTTTGGTTTTTGGTTTTTGGTTTTTGGTTTCGGTTTTTGATTTTTGGTTTTTGGTTTTTGGTTTTCGGTTTTTGGTTTTTGGTTTTCGGTTTTCGGTTTTCAGTTTTGGCTTTTGGTTTTTGGTTTTTGGTTTTTGGTTTTCGGTTTTTGATTTTTGGCTTTTGGTTTTTGGTTTTTGGTTTTTGGTTTTCGGTTTTCGGTTTTTAGTTTTGGCTTTTGGTTTTTGGTTTTTGGTTTTTGGTTTTTGGTTTTTGGTTTTTGGTTTTTGGTTTTTGGTTTTTGGTTTTTGGTTTTTGGTTTTTGGTTTTGGTTTTTGGTTTTTGGTTTTTGGTTTTTGGTTTTTGGTGTTTGGTTTTGGTTTTTGGTTTTTGGCTTTTGGTTTTTGGTTTTTGGTTTTTGGTTTTTGCTTTTTGGTTTTTTGTTTTTGGTTTTCGGTTTTTGGTTTTTGGTTTTTGGTTTTTGGATTTGGTTTTTGTTTTTTGGTGTTTGGTTTTTGGTTTTTGGTTTTCGGTTTTTAGTTTTGGTTTTTGGTTTTTGGTTTTTGGTTTTTGGTTTTTGGTTTTTGGTTTTAGGTTTTTGGTTTTAGGTTTTTGGTTTTTGGTTTTTGGTTTTTGGCTTTTGGTTTTAGGATTTTGGTTTTTGGTTTTTGGTTTTTGGTTTTTGGTTTTTGGTTTTTGGTTTTTGTTTTTTGGTTTTTGGTTTTCGGTTTTTAGTTTTGGTTTTTGGTTTTCGGTTTTTGGTTTTTGGTTTTTTGGTTTTTGGTTTTTGGTTTTTGGTTTTTGGTTTTTGGTTTTTGGTTTTTGGTTTTTGGTTTTTGGTTTTTGGTTTTTGGTTTTTGGTTTTTGGTTTTTGGTTTTTGGTTTTTGGTTTTTGGTTTTTGGTTTTTGGTTTTTGGTTTTTGGTTTTTGGTTTTTGGTTTTTGGTTTTTGGTTTTTGGTTTTTGGTTTTTGGTTTTTGGTTTTTGGTTTTTGGTTTTTGGTTTTTGGTTTTTGGTTTTTGGTTTTTGGTTTTAGGTTTTTGGTTTTTGGTTTTTGGTTTTTGGTTTTTGGTTGTTGTTTTTTGGTTTTCGGTTTTCGGTTTTCGGTTTTTGGTTTTTGGTTTTCGGTTTTTGGTTTTTGGTTTTTGGTTTTTGGTTTTTGGTTTTTGGTTTTTGGTTTTTGGTTTTTGGTTTTCCGTTTTTGGTTTTTGGTTTTTGGTTTTTGGTTTTTGGTTTTTGGTTTTCGGTTTTTGGTTTTTGGTTTTTGGTTTTTGGTTTTTGGTTTTTGGTTTTTGGTTTTTGGTTTTTGGTTTTTGGTTTTTGGTTTTTGGTTTTTGGTTTTTGGTTTTTGGTTTTTGGTTTTTGGTTTTCCGTTTTTGGTTTTTGGTTTTTGGTTTTTGGTTTTTGGTTTTTGGTTTTTGGTTTTTGGTTTTTGGTTTTTGTTTTTTGGTTTTTGGTTTTAGGTTTTTGGCTTTTGGTTTTTGGTTTTTGGTTTTTGGTTTAAGGTTTTTGGTTTTTGGTTTTTGGTTTTTGGTTTTTGGTTTTCGGTTTTCGGTTTTTGGTTTTTGGTTTTTGGTTTTTGGTTTTTGGTTTTTGGTTTTTGGTTTTTGGTTTTTGGTTTTTGGTTTTTCGGTTTTGGTTTTTGGTTTCTGGTTTTTGGTTTTTGGTTTTTGGTTTTTGGTTTTTGGTTTTCGGTTGTCGGTTTTTAGTTTTGGTTTTTGGTTTTTGGTTTTTGGTTTTTGGTTTTTGGTTTTTGGTTTTTTGTTTTTGGTTTTTGGTTTTCGGTTTTTAGTTTTGGTTTTAGGTTTTTGGTTTTTGGTTTTTGGTTTTTGGTGTTTGGTTTTTGGTTTTTGGTTTTCGGTTGTTAGTTTTGGTTTTTGGTTTTTGGTTTTTGGTTTTTGGTTGTTGGTTTTTGGTTTTTGGTTTTTGGTTTTTGGTTTTTGGTTTTTGGTTTTTGGTTTTAGGTTTTTGGTTTTTGGTTTTTGGTTTTTGCTTTTTGGTTTTTGGTTTTTGGTTTTTGGTTTTTGGTTTTTGGTTTTTGGTTTTTGGTTTTTGGTTTTTGGTTTTTGGTTTTTGGTTTTTGGTTTTTGGTTTTTTGGTTTTTGGTTTTGGTTTTTGGTTTTTGGTTTTTGGTTTTTGGTTTTTGGTTTTTGGTTTTTGGTTTTTGGTTTTTGGTTTTTGGTTTTTGGTTTTTGGTTTTTGGTTTTTGGTTTTTGGTTTTTGGTTTTTGGTTTTTGGTTTTTGGTTTTTGGTTTTTGGTTTTTGGTTTTTGGTTTTTGGTTTTTGGTTTTTGGTTTTTGGTTTTTGGTTTTTGGTTTTTGGTTTTTGGTTTTTGGTTTTTGGTTTTTGGTTTTTGGTTTTTGGTTTTTGGTTTTTGGTTTTTGGTTTTTGGTTTTTGGTTTTTGGTTTTTGGTTTTTGGTTTTTGGTTTTTGGTTTTTGGTTTTTGGTTTTTGGTTTTTGGTTTTTGGTTTTTGGTTTTTGGTTTTTGGTTTTTGGTTTTTGGTTTTTGGTTTTTGGTTTTTGGTTTTGGTTTTTGGTTTTTGGTTTTTGGTTTTTGGTTTTTGGTTTTTGGTTTTTGGTTTTTGGTTTTTGGTTTTTGGTTTTTGGTTTTTGGTTTTTGGTTTTTGGTTTTGGTTTTTGGTTTTTGGTTTTTGGTTTTTGGTTTTTGGTTTTTGGTTTTTGGTTTTTGGTTTTTGGTTTTTGGTTTTTGGTTTTTGGTTTTTGGTTTTTGGTTTTCGGTTTTTGGTTTTTGGTTTTTGGTTTTTGGTTTTTGGTTTTTGGTTTTTGGTTTTTGGTTTTTGGTTTTTGGTTTTTGGTTTTTGGTTTTTGGTGTTTGGTTTTTTGTTTTTGGTTTTTGGTTTTTGGTTTTTGGTTTTCGGTTTTTAGTTTTGGTTTTTGGTTTTTGGTTTTTGGTTTTTGGTTTTTGGTTTTGGTTTTTGGTTTTTGGTTTTTGGTTTTTGGTTTTCGGTTTTTGATTTTTGGTTTTTGGTTTTTGGTTTTTGGTTTTTGGTTTTTGGTTTTTGGTTTTTGGTTTTCGGTTTTTGGTTTTCGGTTTTTAGTTTTGGTTTTTGGTTTTCGGTTTTTGGTTTTTGGTTTTTGGTTTTTGGTTTTTGGTTTTTGGTTTTTGGTTTTTGGTTTTTGGTTTTTGGT
Organism: Odontomyia ornata; assembly: GCA_963969285.1. Classification (NCBI taxonomy): domain Eukaryota; kingdom Metazoa; phylum Arthropoda; class Insecta; order Diptera; family Stratiomyidae; genus Odontomyia; species Odontomyia ornata. The sequence goes on along the minus strand of OZ017738.1, from coordinate 234,921,636 downwards.
TTTTGGTTTTTGTTTTTGGTTTTTGGTTTTTGGTTTTTGGTTTTAGGTTTTTGGTTTTTGGTTTTGGTTTTTGGTTTTTGGTTTTTGGTTTTAGGTTTTTGGTTTTTGGTTGTTGGTTTTTGGTTTTTGGTTTTTGGTTTTTGGTTTTTGGTTTTTGGTTTTTGGTTTTTGGTTTTTGGTTTTTGGTTTGTGGTTTTTGGTTTTTCGTTTTTGGTTTTCGGTTTTTGGTTTTTGGTTTTTGGTTTTTGGTTTTTGGATTTTGGTTTTTGGTTTTTGGTTTTCGGTTTTTGGTTTTTGGTTTTTGGTTTTTGGTTTTTGGTTTTTGGTTTTTGGTTTTTGGTTTTTGGTTTTTGGTTTTTGGTTTTTGGTTTTTGGTTTTTGGTTTTTGGTTTTCGGTTTTTGGTTTTTGGTTTTTGGTTTTTGGATTTTGGTTTTTGGTTTTCGCTTTTTGGTTTTTGGTTTTTGGTTTTTGATTTTCGGTTTTTGGTTTTTGGTTTTTGGCTTTTGGTTTTTGGTTTTTGATTTTTGGTTTTTGGTTTTTGGTTTTTGGTTTTTGGTTTTTGGTTTTTGGTTTTTGGTTTTTGGTTTTTTGTTTTTGGTTTTCGGTTTTTGGTTTTTGGTTTTTGGTTTTTGGTTTTTGGTTTTTGGTTTTTGGTTTTTGGTTTTTGGTTTTTGGTTTTCGGTTTTAAGTTTTGGTTTTTGGTTTTTGGTTTTTGGTTTTTGGTTTTTGGTTTTTGGTTTTTGGTTTTTGGTTTTTGGTTTTTGGTTTTTGGTTTTTGGTTTGTGGTTTTTGGTTTTTGGTTTTACGTTTTCGGTTTTTGGTTTTTGGTTTTTGGTTTTTGGATTTTGGTTTTTGGTTTTCTGTTTTTGGTTTTTGGTTTTTGGTTTTTGGTTTTTGGTTTTTGGTTTTTGGGTTTTGGTTTTTGGTTTTCGGTTTTTGGTTTTTGGTTTTTGGTTTTTGGATTTTGGTTTTTGGTTTTCGGTTTTTGGTTTTTGGTTTTTGTTTTTTGGTTTTTGGTTTTTGGTTTTTGGTTTTTGGTTTTTGGTTTTTGGTTTTTGGTTTTCGGTTTTTGATTTTTGGTTTTTGGTTTTTGGTTTTTGGTTTTTGGTTTTCGGTTTTCGGTTTTAAGTTTTGGCTTTTGGTTTTTGGTTTAAGGTTTTTCGTTTTTGGTTTTTGGTTTTTGGTTTTTGGTTTTTGGTTTTTGGTTTTTGGTTTTTGGTTTTTGGTTTTTGGTTTTTGTTTCGGTTTTTAGTTTTGGTTTTTGGTTTTTGGTTTTTGGTTTTTGGTTTTTGGTTTTTGGTTTTTGGTTTTTGGTTTTTGGTTTTTGGTTTTTGGTTTTCGGTTTTTAGTTTTGGTTTTTGGTTTTCGGTTTTCGGTTTTTGGTTTTTGGTGTTGGTTTTTGGTTTTTGGTTTTTGGTTTTTGGTTTTTGGTTTTTGGTTTTTGGTTTTTGGTTTTTGGTTTTAGGTTTTTGGTTTTAGGTTTTTGGTTTTTGGTTTTTGGTTTTTGGTTTTTGGTTTTAGGTTTTTGGTTTTTGGTTTTTGGTTTTTGGTTTTTGGTTTTGGTTTTTGGTTTTTGGTTTTTGGTTATTGGTTTTTGGTTTTTGGTTTTTGGTTTTTGGTTTTTGGTTTTTGGTTTTTGGTTTTTTGTTTTTGGTTTTTGGTTTTTGGTTTTTGGTTTTTGGTTTTCGGTTGTCGGTTTTGAGTTTTGGTTTTTGATTTTTGGTTTTTGGTTTTTTGTTTTGCGTTTTTGGTTTTTGGTTTTTGGTTTTTGGTTTTTGGTTTTTGGTTTTCGGTTTTTAGTTTTGGTTTTTGGTTTTTGGTTTTTGGTTTTTGGTTTTTGGTTTTTTGTTTTTGGTTTTTGGTTTTTGGTTTTTGGTTTTTGGTTTTCGGTTGTCGGTTTTTAGTTTTGGTTTTTGATTTTTGGTTTTTGGTTTTTTGTTTTTGGTTTTTGGTTTTTGGTTTTTGGTTTTTGGTTTTTGGTTTTCGGTTGTCGGTTTTTAGTTTTCGTTTTTGATTTTTGGTGTTTGGTTTTTTGTTTTTGGTTTTTGGATTTTGGTTTTTGGTTTTTGGTTTTTGGTTTTCGGTTTTTAGTTTTGGTTTTTGGTTTTTGGTTTTTGGTTTTCGGTTTTTGGTTTTCGTTTTTTAGTTTTGGTTTTTGGTTTTTGGTTTTTGGTTTTTGGTTTTTGGTTTTGGTTTTTGGTTTTTGGTTTTTGGTTTTTGGTTTTTGGTTTTTGGTTTTTGGTTTTTGGTTTTTGGTTTTTGGTTTTTTGTTTATGGTTTTTGGTTTTTGGTTTTTGGTTTTTGGTTTTCGGTTGTCGGTTTTTAGTTTTGGTTTTTGATTTTTGGTTTTTGGTTTTTTGTTTTTGGTTTTTGGTTTTTGGTTTTTGGTTTTTGGTTTTCGGTTTTTAGTTTTGGTTTTTGGTTTTTGGTTTTTGGTTTTTGGTTTTTGGTTTTTGGTTTTTTGTTTTTGGTTTTCGGTTTTTGGTTTTTGGTTTTTGGTTTTTGGTTTTCGGTTGTCGGTTTTTAGTTTTGGTTTTTGGTTTTTGGTTTTTGGTTTTTGGTTTTTGGTTTTTGGTTTTCGGTTTTTAGTTTTGGTTTTTGGTTTTCGGTTTTTGGTTTTTGGTTTTGGTTTTTTGTTTTTGGTTTTTGGTTTTTGGTTTTTGGTTTTTGGTTTTTGGTTTTAGGTTTTTGGTTTTAGGTTTTTGGTTTTTGGTTTTTGGTTTTTGGTTTTTGGTTTTAGGTTTTTGGTTTTGGTTTTTGGTTTTTGGTTTTTGGTTTTTGGTTTTTGGTTTTTGGTTTTTGGTTTTCGGTTTTCGGTTTTCGGCTTTTAGTTTTGGTTTTTGGTTTTTGGTGTTTGGTTTTTGGTTTTTGGTTTTTGGTTTTTGGTTTTTGGTTTTCGGGTTTTGGTTTTTGGTTTTTAGTTTTTGGTTTTCGGTTTTTGGTTTTTGGTTTTTGGTTTTCGGTTTTGGTTTTGGTTTTCGGTTTTTGGTTTTCGGTTTTTGGTTTTTGGTTTTTGGTTTTTGGTTTTTGGTTTTTGGTTTTTGGTTTTTGGTTTTTGGTTTTTTGTTTAGGGTTTTTGGTTTTTGGTTTTTGGTTTTTGGTTTTTGGTTTTTGATTTTTGGTTTTTGGTTTTTGGTTTTTGGTTTTTGGTTTTTGGTTTTTGGTTTTTGGTTTTTGGTTTTTGGTTTTCGGTTTTTGGTTTTTGGTTTTCGGTTTTCGGTTTTTGGTTTTTGGTTTTTGGTTTTTGGGTTTCGGTTTTTGGTTTTTGGTTTTTGGTTTTTGGTTTTCGGTTTTTGGTTTTCGGTTTTTGGTTTTTGGTTTTTGGTTTTTGGTTTTTGGTTTTTGGTTTTTGGTTTTTGGTTTTCGGTTTTTAGTTTTGGTTTTTGGTTTTTGGTTTTTGGTTTTTGGTTTTGGTTTTTGGTTTTTGGTTTTTGGTTTTTGGTTTTTGGTTTTTGGTTTTTGGTTTTTGGTTTTGGTTTTTTGTTTTTGGTTTTTGGTTTTTGGTTTTTGGTTTTTGGTTTTTGGTTGTTGGTTTTTGGTTTTTGGTTTTTGGTTTTCGGTTTTTAGTTCTGGTTTTTAGTTTTCGGTTTTTGGTTTTTGGTTTTTGTTTTTTGTTTTTGGTTTTTGGTTTTTGGTTTTTGGTTTTTGGTTTAAGGTTTTTGGTTTTAGGTTTTTGGTTTTTGGTTTTTGGTTTTTGGTTTTTAGTTTTAGGTTTTTGGTTTTTGGTTTTTGGTTTTTGGTTTTTGGTTGTTGGTTTTTGGTTTTTGGTTTTCGGTTTTCGGTTTTCGGTTTTCGGTTTTTAGTTTTGGTTTTTGGTTTTTGGTGTTTGGTTTTTGGTTTTTGGTTTTTGGTTTTTGGTTTTCGGTTTTTGGTTTTTGGTTTTTAGTTTTTGGTTTTCGGTTTTTGGTTTTTGGTTTTTGGTTTTTGGTTTTCGGTTTTGGTTTTGGTTTTCGGTTTTTGGTTTTCGGTTTTTGGTTTTTGGTTTTTGGTTTTTGGTTTTTGGTTTTTGGTTTTTGGTTTTTGGTTTTTGGTTTATGGTTTTTGGTTTTCGGTTTTTGGTTTTTGGTTTTTAGTTTTTGGTTTTCGGTTTTTGGTTTTTGGTTTTTGGTTTTTGGTTTTCGGTTTTTAGTTTTGGTTTTTGGTTTTCGGTTTTTGGTTTTTGGTTTTTGGTTTTTGGTTTTTGGTTTTCGGTTTTTAGTTTTGGTTTTTGGTTTTTGGTTTTTGGTTTTTGGTTTTTGGTTTTTGGTTTTTGGTTTTTGGTTTTCGGTTTTCGGTGTTTAGTTTTGGTTTTTGGTTTTTGGTGTTTGGTTTTTGGTTTTTGGTTTTTGGTTTTTGGTTTTTGGTTTTTGGTTTTTGGTTTTTGGTTTTTGGTTTTTGGTTTTTGGTTTTCGGTTTTTAGTTTTGGTTTTTGGTTTTCGGTTTTTGGTTTTTGGTTTTGGTTTTTTGTTTTTGGTTTTTGGTTTTTGGTTTTTGGTTTTTGGTTTTTGGTTTTAGGTTTTTGGTTTTAGGTTTTTGGTTTTTGGTTTTTGGTTTTTGGTTTTTAGTTTTAGGTTTTTGGTTTTTGGTTTTTGGTTTTCGGTTGTCGGTTTTTAGTTTTGGTTTTTGGTTTTTGGTTTTTCGTTTTTGGTTTTTGGTTTTTGGTTTTTGGTTTTTGGTTTTTGGTTTTTGGTTTTCGTTTTTTAGTTTTGGTTTTTGGTTTTCGGTTTTTGGTTTTTGGTTTTGCTTTTTGTTTTTGGTTTTTGGTTTTTGGTTTTTGGTTTTTGGTTTTTGCTTTTAGGTTTTTGGTTTTAGGTTTTTGGTTTTTGATTTTTGGTTTTTGGTTTTTGGTTTTTGGTTTTTGGTTTTTGGTTTTTGGTTTTTGGTTTTTGGTTTTTGGTTTTTGGTTTTTGGTTTTTGGTTTTCGGTTTTCGGTTTTCGGTTTTTAGTTTTGGTTTTTGGTTTTTGGTGTTTGGTTTTTGGTTTTTGGTTTTTGGTTTTTGGTTTTTGGTTTTCGGTTTTTGGTTTTTGGTTTTTAGTTTTTGGTTTTCGGTTTTTGGTTTTTGGTTTTTGGTTTTTGGTTTTCGGTTTTGGTTTTGGTTTTCGGTTTTTGGTTTTCGGTTTTTGGTTTTTGGTTTTTGGTTTTTGGTTTTTGGTTTTTGGTTTTTGGTTTTTGGTTTTTGGTTTTTGGTTCTTTGTTTATGGTTTTTGGTTTTTGGTTTTTGGTTTTTGGTTTTTGGTTTTTGATTTTTGGTTTTTGGCTTTTGGTTTTTGGTTTTTGGTTTTTGGTTTTTGGTTTTTGTTTTTTGGTTTTTGGTTTGTGGTTTTTGGTTTTTGGTTTTCGGTTTTCGGTTTTTGGTTTTTGGTTTTTGGTTTTTGGGTTTCGGTTTTTGGTTTTTGGTTTTTGGTTTTTGGTTTTTGGTTTTTGGTTTTTGGTTTTTGGTTTTCGGTTTTTGGTTTTCGGTTTTTGGTTTTTGGTTTTTGGTTTTTGGTTTTTGGTTTTTGGTTTTTGGTTTTCGGGTTTTAGTTTTGGTTTTTGGTTTTTGGTTTTTGGTTTTTGGTTTTTGGTTTTTGGTTTTGGTTTTTGGTTTTTGGTTTTTGGTTTTTGGTTTTTGGTTTTCGGTTTTTGGTTTTTGGTTTTGGTTTTTTGTTTTTGGTTTTTGGTTTTTGGTTTTTGGTTTTTGGTTTTTGGTTTTTGGTTTTTGGTTTTTGGTTTTTGGTTTTTGGTTTTCGGTTTTTGGTTTTTGGTTTTTAGTTTTTGGTTTTCGGTTTTTGGTTTTTGGTTTTTGGTTTTTGGTTTTTGGTTTTCGGTTTTGGTTTTGGTTTTCGGTTTTTGGTTTTCGGTTTTTGGTTTTTGGTTTTTGGTTTTTGGTTTTTGGTTTTTGGTTTTTGGTTTTTGGTTTTTGGTTTTTGGTTTTTGGTTTTTGGTTTTTGGTTTTTGGTTTTCGGTTTTTTGTTTTTGGTTTTTAGTTTTTGGTTTTCGGTTTTTGGTTTTTGGTTTTTAGTTTTTGGTTTTCGGTTTTTAGTTTTGGTTTTTGGTTTTCGGTTTTTGGTTTTTGGTTTTTGGTTTTTGGTTTTTGGTTTTTGGTTTTCGGTTTTTAGTTTTGGTTTTTGGTTTTTGGTTTTTGGTTTTTGGTTTTTGGTTTTTGGTTTTTGGTTTTTGGTTTTTGGTTTTTGGTTTTTGGTTTTTGGTTTTTGGTTTTTGGTTTTTGGTTTTTGGTTTTCGGTTTTCGGTTTTCGGTTTTTAGTTTTGGTTTTTGGTTTTTGGTGTTTGGTTTTTGGTTTTTGGTTTTTGGTTTTTGGTTTTTGGTTTTTGGTTTTTGGTTTTTGGTTTTTGGTTTTTGGTTTTTGGTTTTTGGTTTTTGGTTTTTGGTTTTCGGTTTTTAGTTTTGGTTTTTGGTTTTCGGTTTTTGGTTTTTGGTTTTGGTTTTTTGTTTTTGGTTTTTGGTTTTTGGTTTTTGGTTTTTGGTTTTAGGTTTTTGGTTTTAGGTTTTTGGTTTTTGGTTTTTGGTTTTTGGTTTTTAGTTTTAGGTTTTTGGTTTTTGGTTTTTGGTTTTCGGTTGTCGGTTTTTAGTTTTGGTTTTTGGTTTTTGGTTTTTGGTTTTTGGTTTTTGGTTTTTGGTTTTTGGTTTTCGGTTTTTAGTTTTGGTTTTTGGTTTTCGGTTTTTGGTTTTTGGTTTTGGTTTTTTGTTTTTGGTTTTTGGTTTTTGGTTTTTGGTTTTTGGTTTTTGGTTTTAGGTTTTTGGTTTTAGGTTTTTGGTTTTAGGTTTTTGGTTTTTGGTTTTTGGTTTTTGGTTTTTAGTTTTAGGTTTTTGGTTTTTGGTTTTTGGTTTTTGGTTTTTGGTTTTTGGTTTTTGGTTTTTGGTTTTTGGTTTTTGGTTTTTGGTTTTTGGTTTTTGGTTTTCGGTTTTCGGTTTTCGGTTTTTAGTTTTGGTTTTTGGTTTTTGGTGTTTGGTTTTTGGTTTTTGGTTTTTGGTGTTTGGTTTTTGGTTTTCGGTTTTTGGTTTTTGGTTTTTAGTTTTTGGTTTTCGGTTTTTGGTTTTTGGTTTTTGGTTTTTGGTTTTTGGTTTTCGGTTTTGGTTTTGGTTTTCGGTTTTTGGTTTTCGGTTTTTGGTGTTTGGTTTTTGAGTTTTGGTTTTTGGTTCTTGGTTTTTGGTTTTTGGTTTTTGGTTTTTGGTTTTTGGTTTTTGGTTTTTGGTTTTTGGTTTTCGGTTTTGGTTTTGGTTTTCGGTTTTTGGTTTTCGGTTTTTGGTTTTCGGTTTTTGGTTTTTGGTTTTTGGTTTTTGGTTTTTGGTTTTTGGTTTTTGGTTTTTGGTTTTTGGTTTTCGGTTTTCGGTTTTTGGTTTTTGGTTTTTGGTTTTTGGTTTTTGGGTTTCGGTTTTTGGTTTTTGGTTTTTGTTTTTTGGTTTTTGGTTTTTGGTTTTCGGTTTTTGGTTTTCGGTTTTTGGTTTTTGGTTTTTGGTTTTTGGTTTTTGGTTTTTCGTTTTTGGTTTTTGGTTTTTGGTTTTTGGTTTTTGGATTTTGGTTTTTGGTTTTCGGTTTTCGGTTGTCGGATTTTAGTTTTGGTTTTTGGTTTTTGGTTTTTGGTTTTTGGTTTTCGGTTTTCGGTTTTTGGTTTTTGGTTTTTGGTTTTTGGGTTTCGGTTTTTGGTTTTTGGTTTTTGGTTTTTGGTTTTTGGTTTTTGGTTTTCGGTTTTTGGTTTTCGGTTTTTGGTTTTTGGTTTTTGGTTTTTGGTTTTTGGTTTTTGGTTTTCGGTTTTTAGTTTTGGTTTTTGGTTTTTGGTTTTTGGTTTTTGGTTGTTGGTTGTTGGTTTTTGGTTTTTGGTTTTTGGTTTTTGGTTTTCGGTTTTTGGTTTTCGGTTTTTGGTTTTTGGTTTTTGGTTTTTGGTTTTTGGTTTTTGGTTTTTGGTTTTTGGTTTTTGGTTTTTGGTTTTTGGTTTTCGGTTTTTAGTTTTGGTTTTTGGTTTTTGGTTTTTGGTTTTTGGTTTTTGGTTTTTGGTTTTGGTTTTTGGTTTTTGGTTTTTGGTTTTTGGTTTTTGGTTTTTGGTTTTTGGTTTTTGGTTTTTGGTTTTTTGTTTTTGGTTTTTGGTTTTTGGTTTTTGGTTTTTGGTTTTCGGTTGTCGGTTTTTAGTTTTGGTTTTTGATTTTTGGTTTTTGGTTTTTTGTTTTTGGTTTTTGGTTTTTGGTTTTTGGTTTTTGGTTTTTGGTTTTTGGTTTTTGGTTTTTGGTTTTTGGTTTTTGGTTTTTGGTTTTTGGTTTTCGGTTTTCGGTTTTCGGTTTTTAGTTTTGGTTTTTGGTTTTTGGTGTTTGGTTTTTGGTTTTTGGTTTTTGGTTTTCGGTTATCGGATTTTAGTTTTGGTTTTTGGTTTTTGATTTTTGGTTTTTGGTTTTCGGTTTTCGGTTTTTGGTTTTTGGTTTTTGGTTTTTGGGTTTCGGTTTTTGGTTTTTGGTTTTTGGTTTTTGGTTTTTGGTTTTTGGTTTTCGGTTTTTGGTTTTCGGTTTTTGGTTTTTGGTTTTTGGTTTTTGGTTTTTGGTTTTTGGTTTTTGGTTTTAGGTTTTTGGTTTTAGGTTTTTGGTTTTTGGTTTTTGGTTTTTGGTTTTTAGTTTTAGGTTTTTGGTTTTTAGTTTTTGGTTTTTGGTTTTTGGTTTTTGGTTTTTGGTTTTTGGTTTTTGGTTTTTGGTTTTCGGTTTTCGGTTTTCGGTTTTTAGTTTTGGTTTTTGGTTTTTGGTGTTTGGTTTTTGGTTTTTGGTTTTTGGTTTTTGGTTTTTGGTTTTCGGTTTTTGGTTTTTGGTTTTTAGTTTTTGGTTTTCGGTTTTTGGTTTTTGGTTTTTGGTTTTTGGTTTTCGGTTTTGGTTTTGGTTTTCGGTTTTTGGTTTTCGGTTTTTGGTTTTTGGTTTTTGGTTTTTGGTTTTTGGTTTTTGGTTTTTGGTTTTTGGTTTTTGGTTTTTGGTTTTTGGTTTTTGGTTTTTGGTTTTTGGTTTTCGGTTTTTGGTTTTTGGTTTTTAGTTTTTGGTTTTCGGTTTTTGGTTTTTGGTTTTTGGTTTTTGGTTTTCGGTTTTTAGTTTTGGTTTTTGGTTTTCGGTTTTTGGTTTTTGGTTTTTGGTTTTTGGTTTTTGGTTTTTAGTTTTCGGTTTTTAGTTTTGGTTTTTGGTTTTTGGTTTTTGGTTTTTGGTTTTTGGTTTTTGGTTTTTGGTTTTTGGTTTTTGGTTTTTGGTTTTCGGTTTTCGGTTTTCGGTTTTCGGTTTTTAGTTTTGGTTTTTGGTTTTTGGTGTTTGGTTTTTGGTTTTTGGTTTTTGGTTTTTGGTTTTTGGTTTTTGGTTTTTGGTTTTTGGTTTTTGGTTTTTGGTTTTTGGTTTTTGGTTTTCGGTTTTTAGTTTTGGTTTTTGGTTTTCGGTTTTTGGTTTTTGGTTTTGGTTTTTTGTTTTTGGTTTTTGGTTTTTGGTTTTTGGTTTTTGGTTTTTGGTTTTTGGTTTTAGGTTTTTGGTTTTAGGTTTTTGGTTTTTGGTTTTTAGTTTTTGGTTTTTAGTTTTAGGTTTTTGGTTTTTGGTTTTTGGTTTTTGGTTTTTGGTTTTTGGTTTTTGGTTTTTGGTTTTTGGTTTTTGGTTTTTGGTTTTTGGTTTTTGGTTTTTGGTTTTTGGTTTTTGGTTTTTGGTTTTTGGTTTTTGGTTTTTGGTTTTTGGTTTTTGGTTTTCGGTTTTCGGTTTTCGGTTTTTAGTTTTGGTTTTTGGTTTTTGGTGTTTGGTTTTTGGTTTTTGGTTTTTGGTTTTTGGTTTTTGGTTTTCGGTTTTTGGTTTTTGGTTTTTAGTTTTTGGTTTTCGGTTTTTGGTTTTTGGTTTTTGGTTTTTGGTTTTAGGTTTTGGTTTTGGTTTTCGGTTTTTGGTTTTCGGTTTTTGGTTTTTGGTTTTTGGTTTTTGGTTTTTGGTTTTTGGTTTTTGGTTTTTGGTTTTTGGTTTTCGGTTTTCGGTTTTTGGTTTTTGGTTTTTGGGTTTCGGTTTTTGGTTTTTGGTTTTTGGTTTTTGGTTTTTGGTTTTTGGTTTTTGGTTTTTGGTTTTCGGTTTTTGGTTTTCGGTTTTTGGTTTTTGGTTTTTGGTTTTTGGTTTTTGGTTTTTCGTTTTTGGTTTTTGGTTTTTGGTTTTTGGATTTTGGTTTTTGGTTTTCGGTTTTCGGTTGTCGGATTTTAGTTTTGGTTTTTGGTTTTTGGTTTTTGGTTTTTGGTTTTCGGTTTTCGGTTTTTGGTTTTTGGTTTTTGGTTTTTGGGTTTCGGTTTTTGGTTTTTGGTTTTTGGTTTTTGGTTTTTGGTTTTCGGTTTTTGGTTTTCGGTTTTTGGTTTTTGGTTTTTGGTTTTTGGTTTTTGGTTTTTGGTTTTTGGTTTTCGGTTTTTAGTTTTGGTTTTTGGTTTTTGGTTTTTGGTTTTTGGTTTTTGGTTTTTGGTTGTTGGTTTTTGGTTTTTGGTTTTTGGTTTTTGGTTTTTGGTTTTTGGTTTTTGGTTTTTGGTTTTTGGTTTTCGGTTGTCGGTTTTTAGTTTTGGTTTTTGGTTTTTGGTTTTTGGTTTTTGGTTTTTGGTTTTTGGTTTTTGGTTTTTGGGTTTCGGTTTTTTGTTTTTGGTTTTTGGTTTTTGGTTTTAGGTTTTTGGTTTTTGGTTTTGGTTTTTGGTTTTTGGTTTTTGGTTTTAGGTTTTTGGTTTTTGGTTGTTGGTTTTTGGTTTTTGGTTTTTGGTGTTTGGTTTTGGTTTTTGGTTTTTGGTTTGTGGTTTTTGGTTTTTGGTTTTTGGTTTTCGGTTTTTGGTTTTTGGTTTTTGGTTTTTGGTTTTTGGTTTTCGGTTTTTAGTTTTGGTTTTTGGTTTTTGGTTTTTGGTTTTTGGTTTTGGTTTTTGGTTTTTGGTTTTTGGCTTTTGGTTTTTGGTTTTTGGTTTTTGGTTTTTGGTTTTTGGTTTTTGGTTTTTTGTTTTTGGTTTTTGGTTTTTGGTTTTTGGTTTTTGGTTTTCGGTTGTCGGTTTTTAGTTTTGGTTTTTGATTTTTGGTTTTTGGTTTTTTGTTTTTGGTTTTTGGTTTTTGGTTTTTGGTTTTTGGTTTTTGGTTTTCGGTTTTTAGTTTTGGTTTTTGGTTTTTGGTTTTTGGTTTTTGGTTTTTTGTTTTTGGTTTTTGGTTTTTGGTTTTTGGTTTTTGGTTTTCGGTTGTCGGTTTTTAGTTTTGGTTTTTGGTTTTTGGTTTTTGTTTTTGGTTTTTGGTTTTTGGTTTTTGGTTTTCGGTTTTTAGTTTTGGTTTTTGGTTTTCGGTTTTTGGTTTTTGGTTTTGGTTTTTTGTTTTTGGTTTTTGGTTTTTGGTTTTTTGGTTTTGGGTTTTTGGTTTTAGGTTTTTGGTTTTAGGTTTTTGGTTTTTGGTTTTTGGTTTTTGGTTTTTAGTTTTAGGTTTTTGGTTTTTGGTTTTTGGTTGTTGGTTTTTGGTTTTTGGTTTTTGGTTTTTGGTTTTTGGTTTTTGGTTTTCGGTTTTCGGTTTTCGGTTTTCGGTTTTTAGTTTTGGTTTTTGGTTTTTGGTGTTTGGTTTTTGGTTTTTGGTTTTTGGTTTTTGGTTTTTGGTTTTCGGTTTTTGGTTTTTGGTTTTTAGTTTTTGGTTTTCGGTTTTTGGTTTTTGGTTTTTGGTTTTTGGTTTTTGGTTTTCGGTTTTGGTTTTGGTTTTCGGTTTTTGGTTTTCGGTTTTTGGTTTTTGGTTTTTGGTTTTTGGTTTTTGGTTTTTGGTTTTTGGTTTTTGGTTTTTGGTTTTTGGTTTTTTTGTTTTTGGTTTTTGGTTTTTGGTTTTTGGTTTTTGGTTTTTGGTTTTTGGTTTTTTGTTAATGGTTTTTGGTTTTTGGTTTTTGGTTTTTGGTTTTTGGTTTTTGATTTTTGGTTTTTGGGTTTTGGTTTTTGGCTTTTGGTTTTTGGTTTTTGGTTTTTGGTTTTTGGTTTTTGGTTTTTGGTTTTGGCTTTTGGTTTTTGGTTTTTGGTTTTTGCTTTTTGGTTTTTGGTTTAGGTTTTTGGTTTTTGGTTTTTGGTTTTCGGTTTTTGGTTTTTAGTTTTAGGTTTTTGGTTTTTGGTTTTTGGTTCTTGGTTTTTGGTTTTTGGTTTTTGGTTTTTGGTTTATGGTTTTTGGTTTTTGGTTTTCGGTTTTCGGTTTTCGGTTTTTAGTTTTGGTTTTAGGTTTTTGGTGTTTGGTTTTTGGTTTTTGGTTTTTGGTTTTTGGTTTTTGGTTTTCGGTTTTTGGTTTTTGGTTTTTAGTTTTTGGTTTTCGGTTTTTGGTTTTTGGTTTTTGGTTTTTGGTTTTCGGTTTTGGTTTTGGTTTTTGGTTTTTGGTTTTTGGTTTTTGGTTTTTGGTTTTTGGTTTTTGGTTTTTGGTTTTTGGTTTTCGGTGTTTGATTTTTGGTTTTTGGTTTTTGGTTTTTGGTTTTTGGTTTTTGGTTTTTGGTTTTTTGTTTTTTGTTTTTGGTTTTTGGTTTTTGGTTTTTGGTTTTTTGTTTTTGGTTTTTGGTTTTTGGTTTTTGGTTTTTGGTTTTTGGTTTTTGGTTTTAGGTTTTTGGTTTTAGGTTTTTGGTTTTTGGTTTTTGGTTTTTGGTTTTTGGTTTTTGGTTTTTGGTTTTTGGTTTTCGGTTTTCGGTTTTCGGTTTTTAGTTTTGTTTTTTGGTTTTTGGTGTTTGGTTTTTGGTTTTTGGTTTAAGGTTTTTGGTGTTTGGTTTTCGGTTTTTGGTTTTTGGTTTTTAGTTTTTGGTTTTCGGTTTTTGGTTTTTGGTTTTTGGTTTTTGGTTTTCGGTTTTGGTTTTGGTTTTTGGTTTTTGGTTTTTGGTTTCTGGTTTTTGGTTTTTGGTTTTTGGTTTTTGGTTTTTGTTTTTTGGTTTTCGGTTTTTGGTTTTTGGTTTATGGTTTTTGGTTTTTGGTTTTTGGTTTTTGGTTTTAGGTTTTTGGTTTTAGGTTTTTGGTTTTTGGTTTTTGGTTTTTAGTTTTAGGTTTTTGGTTTTTGGTTTTTGGTTTTTGGTTTTTGGTTTTTGGTTTTTGGTTTTTGGTTTTTGGTTTTTGGTTTTTGGTTTTTGGTTTTCGGTTTTCGGTTTTCGGTTTTTAGTTTTGGTTTTTGGTTTTTGGTGTTTGGTTTTTGGTTTTTGGTTTTTGGTTTTTGGTTTCCGGTTTTTGGATTTGGTTTTAGTTTTTGGTTTTCAGTTTTTGGTTTTTGGTTTTTGGTTTTCGGTTTTGGTTTTGGTTTTCGGTTTTTGGTTTTCGGTTTTTGGTTTTTGGTTTTTGGTTTTTGGTTTTTGGTTTTTGGTTTTTGGTTTTTGGTTTTTGGTTTTTGGTTTTTGGTTTTTGGTTTTTGGTTTTAGGTTTTTGGTTTTTGGTTTTTGGTTTTTGGTTTTTGGTTTTTGGTTTTTGGTTTTTGGTTTTTGGTTTTTGGTTTTTGGTTTTTGGTTTTTGGTTTTTGGTTTTTGGTTTTTGGTTTTTGGTTTTTGGTTTAAGGTTTTTGGTTTTTGGTTTTTGGTTTTTGGTTTTTGGTTTTTAGTTTTTGGTTTTTGGTTTTCGGTTTTTGGTTTTTGGTTTTTGGTTTTTGGTTTTTGGTTTTTGGTTTTTGGTTTTTGGTTTGTGGTTTTCGGTTTTCGGTTTTTGTTTTTGGGTTTTTGGTTTTTGGGTTTCGGTTATTGGTTTTTGGTTTTTGGTTTTTGGTTTTTGGTTTTCGGTTTTTGGTTTTCGGTTTTTGGTTTTTGGTTTTTGGTTTTTGGTTTTTGGTTTTTGGTTTTTGGTTTTTGGTTTTTGGTTTTCGGTTTTTAGTTTTGGTTTTTGGTTTTTGGTTTTTGGTTTTTGGTTTTTGGTTTTGGTTTTTGCTTTGGTTTTTGGTTTTTGGTTTTTGGTTTTTGGTTTTTGGTTTTTGGTTTTTGGTTTTTGGTTTTTGGTTTTTTGTTTTTGGTTTTTGGTTTTTGGTTTTTGGTTTTTGGTTTTCGATTGTCGGTTTTTAGTTTTGATTTTTGGTTTTTGGTTTTTTGTTTTTGGTTTTTGGTTTTTGGTTTTTGGTTTTTGGTTTTTGGTTTTTGGTTTTTGGTTTTTGGTTTTTGGTTTTTGGTTTTCGGTTTTCGGTTTTTGGTTTTTGGTTTTTGGTTTTTGGGTTTCGGTTTTTGGTTTTTGGTTTTTGGTTTTTGGTTTTTGGTTTTTGGTTTTCGGTTTTTGGTTTTCGGTTTTTGGTTTTTGGTTTTTGGTTTTTGGTTTTTGGTTTTCGGTTTTTAGTTTTGGTTTTTGGTTTTTGGTTTTTGGTTTTTGGTTTTTGGTTTTTGGTTGTTGGTTTTTGGTTTTTGGTTTTTGGTTTTCGGTTTTTAGTTTTGGTTTTTGGTTTTCGGTTTTTGGTTTTTGGTTTTGGTTTTTTGTTTTTGGTTTTTGGTTTTTGGTTTTTGGTTTTTGGTTTTTGGTTTTTGGTTTTTGGTTTTTGGTTTTAGGTTTTTGGTTTTTGGTTTTTGGTTTTTGGTTTTTGGTTTTTGGTTTTTAGTTTTAGGTTTTTGGTTTTTGGTTTTTGGTTTTTGGTTTTTGGTTTTTGGTTTTTGGTTTTTGGTTTTTGGTTTTTGGTTTTTGGTTTTTGGTTTTTGGTTTTTGGTTTTCGGTTTTCGGTTTTCGGGTTTTTAGTTTTGGTTTTTGGTTTTTGGTGTTTTGTTTTTGGTTTTTGGTTTTTGGTTTTTGGTTTTTGGTTTTTGGTTTTCGGTTTTTAGTTTTGGTTTTTGGTTTTCGGTTTTTGGTTTTTGGTTTTGGTTTTTTGTTTTTGGTTTTTGGTTTTTGGTTTTTGGGTTTTGGTTTTTGATTTTAGGTTTTTGGTTTTAGGTTTTTGGTTTTTGGTTTTTGGTTTTTGGTTTTTAGTTTTAGGTTTTTGGTTTTTGGTTTTTGGTTTTCGGTTGTCGGTTTTTAGTTTTGGTTTTTGGTTTTTGGTTTTTGGTTTTTGGTTTTCGGTTTTTAGTTTTGGTTTTTGGTTTTTGGTTTTTGGTTTTGGTTTTTTGTTTTTGGTTTTTGGTTTTTTGTTTTTGGTTTTTGGTTTTTGGTTTTTGGTTTTTGGTTTTTGGGTTTTTGGTTTTAGGTTTTTGGTTTTTGGTTTTTGGTTTTTGGTTTTTGGTTTTTGGTTTTTGGTTTTTGGTTTTTGGTTTTTGGTTTTTGGTTTTTGGTTTTCGGTTTTCGGTTTTCGGTTTTTAGTTTTGGTTTTTGGTTTTTGGTGTTTGGTTTTTGGTTTTTGGTTTTTGGTTTTTGGTTTTTGGTTTTCGGTTTTTGGTTTTTGGTTTTTAGTTTTTGGTTGTCGGTTTTTGGTTTTTGGTTTTTGGTTTTTGGTTTTCGGTTTTGGTTTTGGTTTTCGGTTTTTGGTTTTCGGTTTTTGGTTTTTGGTTTTTGGTTTTTGGTTTTTGGTTTTTGGTTTTTGGTTTTTGGTTTTTGGTTTTTGGTTTTTGGGTTTTTGTTTATGGTTTTTGGTTTTTGGTTTTTGGTTTTTGATTTTTGGTTTTTGGTTTTTGGTTTTTGGTTTTTGGTTTTTGGTTTTTGGTTTTTGGTTTTTGGTTTTTGGTTTTTGGTTTTTGGTTTTTGGTTTTTGGTTTTTGGTTTTTGGTTTTCGGTTTTCGGTTTTTGGTTTTTGGTTTTTGGGTTTCGGTTTTTGGTTTTTGGTTTTTGGTTTTTGGTTTTTGGTTTTTGGTTTTCGGTTTTTGGTTTTCGGTTTTTGGTTTTTGGTTTTTGGTTTTTGGTTTTTGGTTTTTGGTTTTTGGTTTTTGGTTTTTGGTTTTTGGTTTTTGGTTTTTGGTTTTTGGTTTTTGGTTTTTGGTTTTCGGTTTTTAGTTTTGGTTTTTGGTTTTTGGTTTTTGGTTTTTGGTTTTGGTTTTTGGTTTTTGGTTTTTGGTTTTTGGTTTTTGGTTTTTGGTTTTTGGTTTTTGGTTTTTGGTTTTTTGTTTTTGGTTTTTGGTTTTTGGTTTTTGGTTTTTGGTTTTGGTTTTCGGTTGTCGGTTTTTAGTTTTGGTTTTTGATTTTTGGTTTTTGGTTTTTTGTTTTTGGTTTTTGGTTTTTGGTTTTTGGTTTTTAGTTTTTGGTTTTCGGTTTTTGGTTTTCGGTTTTTGGTTTTTGGTTTTTGGTTTTTGGTTTTTGGTTTTTGGTTTTCGGTTTTTAGTTTTGGTTTTTGGTTTTTGGTTTTTGGTTTTTGGTTTTTGGTTTTTGGTTTTTGGTTGTTGGTTTTTGGTTTTTGGTTTTTGGTTTTTGGTTTTTGGTTTTTGGTTTTTGGTTTTTGGTTTTTGGTTTTTGGTTTGTGGTTTTTGGTTTTTGGTTTTTGGTTTTCGGTTTTCGGTTTTCGGTTCTTAGTTTTGGTTTTTGGTTTCTGGTGTTTGGTTTTTGGTTTTTGGTTTTTGGTTTTTGGTTTTTGGTTTTTGGTTTTTGGTTTTCGGTTTTTGGTTTTTGGTTTTTAGTTTTTGGTTTTCGGTTTTTGGTTTTTGGTTTTTGGTTTTTGGTTTTTGGTTTTCGGTTTTGGTTTTGGTTTTCGGTTTTTGGTTTTCGGTTTTTGGTTTTTGGTTTTTGGTTTTTGGTTTTTGGTTTTTGGTTTTTGGTTTTTGGTTTTTTGTTTTTGGTTTTTGGTTTTTGGTTTTTGGTTTTTGGTTTTTGGTTTTTGGTTTTTGGTTTTTTGTTTATGGTTTTTGGTTTTTGGTTTTTGGTTTTTGGTTTTTGGTTTTTGATTTTTGGTTTTTGGTTTTTGGTTTTTGGCTTTTGGTTTTTGGTTTTTGGTTTTTGGTTTTTGGTTTTTGGTTTTTGGTTTTTGGTTTTTGGTTTTGGCTTTTGGTTTTTGGTTTTTGGTTTTTGCTTTTTGGTTTTTGGTTTAGGTTTTTGGTTTTTGGTTTTTGGTTTTCGGTTTTTGGTTTTTAGTTTTAGGTTTTTGGTTTTTGGTTTTTGGTTTTTGGTTTTTGGTTTTTGGTTTTTGGTTTTTGGTTTTTGGTTTTTGGTTTTTGGTTTTCGGTTTTCGGTTTTGCAGTTTTTAGTTTTGGTTTTTGGTTTTTGGTGTTTGGTTTTTGGTTTTTGGTTTTTGGTTTTTGGTTTTTGGTTTTCGGTTTTTGGTTTTTGGTTTTTAGTTTTTGGTTTTCGGTTTTTGATTTTTGGTTTTTGGTTTTTGGTTTTCGGTTTTGGTTTTGGTTTTTGGTTTTTGGTTTTTGGTTTTTGGTTTTTGGTTTTTGGTTTTTGGTTTTTGGTGTTTGATTTTTGGTTTTTGGTTTTTGGTTTTTGGTTTTTGGTTTTTGGTTTTTTGTTTTTGGTATTTGGTTTTTGGTTTTTTGTTTTTGGTTTTTGGTTTTTGGTTTTTGGTTTTTGGTTTTTGGTTTTAGGTTTTTGGTTTTAGGTTTTTGGTTTTTGGTTTTTGGTTTTTGGTTTTTAGTTTTAGGTTTTTGGTTTTTGGTTTTTGGTTTTTGGTTTTTGGTTTTTGGTTTTTGGTTTTTGGTTTTTGGTTTTTGGTTTTTGGTTTTTGGTTTTCGGTTTTCGGTTTTCGGTTTTTAGTTTTGTTTTTTGGTTTTTGGTGTTTGGTTTTTGGTTTTTGGTTTTTGGTTTTTGGTGTTTGCTTTTCGGTTTTTGGTTTTTGGTTTTTAGTTTTTGGTTTTCGGTTTTTGGTTTTTGGTTTTTGTTTTTGGTTTTTGGTTTTCGGTTTTGGTTTTGGTTTTTGGTTTTTGGTTTTTGGTTTTTGGTTTTTGGTTTTTGGTTTTTGGTTTTTGGTTTTTGTTTTTTGGTTTTCGGTTTTTGGTTTTTGGTTTATGGTTTTTGGTTTTTGGTTTTTGGTTTTAGGTTTTTGGTTTTAGGTTTTTGGTTTTTGGTTTTTGGTTTTTAGTTTTAGGTTTTTGGTTTTTGGTTTTTGGTTTTTGGTTTTTGGTTTTTGGTTTTTGGTTTTTGGTTTTTGGTTTTTGGTTTTTGGTTTTTGGTTTTTGGTTTTTGGTTTTTGGTTTTTGGTTTTTGGTTTTTGGTTTTCGGTTTTCGGTTTTCGGTTTTTAGTTTTGGTTTTTGGTTTTTGGTGTTTGGTTTTTGGTTTTTGGTTTTTGGTTTTTGGTTTTTGGTTTTTGTTTTTTGGTTTTCGGTTTTTGGTTTTTGGTTTATGGTTTTTGGTTTTTGGTTTTTGGTTTTTGGTTTTTGGTTTTTGGTTTTTGTTTTTTGGTTTTCGGTTTTTGGTTTTTGGTTTATGGTTTTTGGTTTTTGGTTTTTGGTTTTAGGTTTTTGGTTTTAGGTTTTTGGTTTTTGGTTTTTGGTTTTTAGTTTTTAGTTTTAGGTTTTTGGTTTTTGGTTTTTGGTTTTTGGTTTTTGGTTTTTGGTTTTTGGTTTTTGGTTTTTGGTTTTTGGTTTTTGGTTTTTGGTTTTTGGTTTTTGGTTTTTGGTTTTTGGTTTTTGGTTTTCGGTTTTTGGTTTTTGGTTTTTAGTTTTTGGTTTTCGGTTTTTGGTTTTTGGTTTTTGGTTTTTGGTTTTCGGTTTTGGTTTTGGTTTTCGGTTTTTGGTTTTCGGTTTTTGGTTTTTGGTTTTTGGTTTTTGGTTTTTGGTTTTTGGTTTTTGGTTTTTGGTTTTTGGTTTTTGGTTTTTGGTTTTTTGTTTTTGGTTTTTGGTTTTTGGTTTTTGGTTTTTGGTTTTTTGTTTATGGTTTTTGGTTTTTGGTTTTTGGTTTTTGGTTTTTGGTTTTTGGTTTTTGATTTTTGGTTTTTGGTTTTTGGTTTTTGGCTTTTGGTTTTTGGTTTTTGGTTTTTGGTTTTTGGTTTTTGGTTTTTGGTTTTTGGTTTTGGTTTTTGGTTTTGGCTTTTGGTTTTTGGTTTTTGGTTTTGCTTTTTGGTTTTTGGTTTAGGTTTTTGGTTTTTGGTTTTTGGTTTTCGGTTTTTGGTTTTTAGTTTTAGGTTTTTGGTTTTTGGTTTTTGGTTTTTGGTTTTTGGTTTTTGGTTTTTGGTTTTTGGTTTTTGGTTTTTGGTTTTTGGTTTTCGGTTTTCGGTTTTCCAGTTTTTAGTTTTGGTTTTTGGTTTTTGGTGTTTGGTTTTTGGTTTTTGGTTTTTGGTTTTTGGTTTTGGTTTTCGGTTTTTGGTTTTTGGTTTTTAGTTTTTGGTTTTCGGTTTTTGATTTTTGGTTTTTGGTTTTTGGTTTTCGGTTTTGGTTTTGGTTTTTGGTTTTTGGTTTTTGGTTTTTGGTTTTTGGTTTTTGGTTTTTGGTTTTTGGTTTTTGGTTCTTGGTTTTCGGTTTTCGGTTTTCGGTTTTTAGTTTTGTTTTTTGGTTTTTGGTTTTTGGTTTTCGGTTTTTGGTTTTTGGTTTTTAGTTTTTGGTTTTCGGTTTTTGATTTTTGGTTTTTGGTTTTTGGTTTTCGGTTTTGGTTTTGGTTTTTGGTTTTTGGTTTTTGGTTTTTGGTTTTTGGTTGTTGGTTTTTGGTTTTTGGTTTTTGGTTTTTGGTTTTTGGTTTTTGGTTTTTGGTTTTTGGTTTTCGGTTTTCGGTTTTCCAGTTTTTAGTTTTGGTTTTTGGTTTTTGGTGTTTGGTTTTTGGTTTTTGGTTTTTGGTTTTTGGTTTTTGGTTTTCGGTTTTTGGTTTTTGGTTTTTAGTTTTTGGTTTTCGGTTTTTGATTTTTGGTTTTTGGTTTTTTGTTTTTGGTTTTTGGTTTTTGGTTTTTTGTTTTTGGTTTTTGGTTTTAGGTTTTTGGTTTTAGGTTTTTGGTTTTTGGTTTTTGGTTTTTGGTTTTTAGTTTTAGGTTTTTGGTTTTTGGTTTTTGGTTTTTGGTTTTTGGTTTTTGGTTTTTGGTTTTTGGTTTTTGGTTTTTGGTTTTTGGTTCTTGGTTTTCGGTTTTCGGTTTTCGGTTTTTAGTTTTGTTTTTTGGTTTTTGGTGTTTGGTTTTTGGTTTTTGGTTTTTGGTTTTTGGTGTTTGGTTTTCGGTTTTTGGTTTTTAGTTTTTGGTTTTCGGTTTTTGGTTTTTGGTTTTTGGTTTTTGGTTTTTGGTTTTCGGTTTTGGTTTTGGTTTTTGGTTTTTGGTTTTTGGTTTTTGGTTTTTGGTTTTTGTTTTTTGGTTTTCGGTTTTTGGTTTTTGGTTTTTGGTTTATGGTTTTTGGTTTTTGGTTTTTGGTTTTAGGTTTTTGGTTTTTGGTTTTAGGTTTTTGGTTTTTGGTTTTTGGTTTTTAGTTTTTGGTTTTTGGTTTTTGGTTTTTGGTTTTTGGTTTTTGGTTTTTGGTTTTTGGTTTTTGGTTTTTGGTTTTTGGTTTTTGGTTTTTGGTTTTTGGTTTTTGGTTTTTGGTTTTTGGTTTTTGGTTTTCGGTTTTCGGTTTTCGGTTTTTAGTTTTGATTTTTGGTTTTTGGTGTTTGGTTTTTGGTTTTTGGTTTTTGGTTTTTGGTTTTTGGTTTTCGGTTTTTGGTTTTTGGTTTTTAGTTTTTGGTTTTCGGTTTTTGGTTTTTGGTTTTTGGTTTTCGGTTTTGGTTTTGGTTTTCGGTTTTTGGTTTTCGGTTTTTGGTTTTTGGTTTTTGGTTTTTGGTTTTTGGTTTTTGGTTTTTGGTTTTTGGTTTTTGGTTTTTGGTTTTTGGTTTTTGGTTTTTGGTTTTTGGTTTTAGGTTTTTGGTTTTTGGTTTTTGGTTTTTGGTTTTTGGTTTTTGGTTTTTGGTTTTTGGTTTTTGGTTTTTGGTTTTTGGTTTTTGGTTTTTGGTTTTTGGTTTTTGGTTTTTGGTTTTTGGTTTTAGGTTATTGGTTTTTGGTTTTTGGTTTTTGGTTTTTGGTTTTTAGTTTTTGGTTTTTGGTTTTCGGTTTTTGGTTTTTGGTTTTTGGTTTTTGGTTTTTGGTTTTTGGTTTTTGGTTTTTGGTTTTTGGTTTTCGGTTTTCGGTTTTTGGTTTTTGGTTTTTGGTTTTTGGGTTTCGGTTTTTGGTTTTTGGTTTTTGGTTTTTGGTTTTTGGTTTTTGGTTTTCGGTTTTTGTTTTCGGTTTTTGGTTTTTGGTTTTTGGTTTTTGGTTTTTGGTTTTTGGTTTTTGGTTTTTGGTTTTTGGTTTTTGGTTTTTGGTTTTTGGTTTTTGGTTTTTGGTTTTCGGTTTTTAGTTTTGGTTTTTGGTTTTTGGTTTTTGGTTTTTGGTTTTTGGTTTTGGTTTTTGGTTTTTGGTTTTTTGGGTTTTTGGTTTTTGGTTTTTGGTTTTTGGTTTTTGGTTTTTGGTTTTTGGTTTTTGGTTTTTTGTTTTTGGTTTTTGGTTTTTGGTTTTTGGTTTTCGATTGTCGGTTTTTAGTTTTGGTTTTTGATTTTTGGTTTTTGGTTTTTTGTTTTTGGTTTTTGGTTTTTGGTTCTTGGTTTTTGGTTTTTGGTTTTTGGTTTTTGGTTTTTGGTTTTTGGTTTTTGGTTTTTGGTTTTCGGTTTTCGGTTTTTGGTTTTTGGTTTTTGGTTTTTGGGTTTCGGTTTTTGGTTTTTGGTTTTTGGTTTTTGGTTTTTGGTTTTTGGTTTTTGGTTTTCGGTTTTTGGTTTTCGGTTTTTGGTTTTTGGTTTTTGGTTTTTGGTTTTTGGTTTTCGGTTTTTAGTTTTGGTTTTTGGTTTTTGGTTTTTGGTTTTTGGTTTTTGGTTGTTGGTTTTTGGTTTTTGGTTTTTGGTTTTCGGTTTTTAGTTTTGGTTTTTGGTTTTCGGTTTTTGGTTTTTGGTTTTGGGTTTTTTGTTTTTGGTTTTTGGTTTTTGGTTTTTGGTTTTTGGTTTTTGGTTTTTGGTTTTAGGTTTTTGGTTTTAGGTTTTTGGTTTTTGGTTTTTGGTTTTTGGTTTTTAGTTTTAGGTTTTTGGTTTTTGGTTTTTGGTTTTTGGTTTTTGGTTTTTGGTTTTTGGTTTTTGGTTTTTGGTTTTTGGTTTTTGGTTTTCGGTTTTCGGTTTTCGGGTTTTTAGTTTTGGTTTATGGTTTTTGGTGTTTGGTTTTTGGTTTTTGGTTTTTGGTTTTTTGTTTTTGGTTTTCGGTTTTTGGTTTTTGGTTTTTAGTTTTTGGTTTTCGGTTTTTGGTTTTTGGTTTTTGGTTTTTGGTTTTCGGTTTTGGTTTTGGTTTTCGGTTTTTGGTTTTCGGTTTTTGGTTTTTGGTTTTTGGTTTTTGGTTTTTGGTTTTTGGTTTTTGGTTTTTGGTTTTTGGTTTTTGGTTTTTGGTTTTTGGTTTTTGGTTTTTGGTTTTTGGTTTTTGGTTTTTGGTTTTTGGTTTTCGGTTTTTGGTTTTTGGTTTTTAGTTTTTGGTTTTCGGTTTTTGGTTTTTGGTTTTTGGTTTTTGGTTTTCGGTTTTTAGTTTTGGTTTTTGGTTTTCGGTTTTTGGTTTTACGTTTTTGGTTTTTGGTTTTTGGTTTTCGGTTTTAAGTTTTGGTTTTTGGTTTTTGGTTTTTGGTTTTTGGTTTTTGGTTTTTGGTTTTTGGTTTTTGGTTTTTGGTTTTTGGTTTTTGGTTTTCGGTTTTCGGTTCTCGGTTTTTAGTTTTGGTTTTTGGTTTTTGGTGTTTGGTTTTTGGTTTTTGGTTTTTGGTTTTTGGTTTTTGGTTTTTGGTTTTTGGTTTTTGGTTTTCGGTTTTTAGGTTTGGTTTTTGGTTTTCGGTTTTTGGTTTTGGGTTTTGGTTTTTTGTTTTTGGTTTTTGGTTTTTGGTTTTTGGGTTTTGGTTTTTGGTTTTAGGTTTTTGGTTTTAGGTTTTTGGTTTTTGGTTTTTGGTTTTTGGTTTTTAGTTTTAGGTTTTTGGTTTTTGGTTTTTGGTTTTCGGTTGTCGGTTTTTAGTTTTGGTTTTTGGTTTTTGGTTTTTGGTTTTTGGTTTTTGGTTTTTGGTTTTTGGTTTTTGGTTTTCGGTTTTTAGTTTTGGTTTTTGGTTTTTGGTTTTTGGTTTTGGTTTTTTGTTTTTGGTTTTTGGTTTTTGGTTTTTGGTTTTTGGTTTTTGGTTTTCGGTTTTCGGTTTTCGGTTTTTAGTTTTGGTTTTTGGTTTTTGGTGTTTGGTTTTTGTTTTTTGGTTTTTGGTTTTTGGTTTTTGGTTTTCGGTTTTTGGTTTTTGGTTTTTAGTTTTTGGTTGTCGGTTTTTGGTTTTTGGTTTTTGGTTTTTGGTTTTTGGTTTTCGGTTTTGGTTTTGGTTTTCGGTTTTTGGTTTTCGGTTTTTGGTTTTCGATTTTTGGTTTTTGGTTTTTGGTTTTTGGTTTTTGGTTTTTGGTTTTTGGTTTTTAGTTTTAGGTTTTTGGTTTTTGGTTTTTGGTTTTTGGTTTCTGGTTTTTGGTTTTTGGTTTTTGGTTTTTGGTTTTTGGTTTTTGGTTTTCGGTTTTGGTTTTGGTTTTCGGTTTTTGGTTTTTGGTTTTTGGTTTTTGGTTTTTGGTTTTTGGTTTTTGGTTTTTGGTTTTTGGTTTTTGGTTTTTGGTTTTTTGTTTATGGTTTTTGGTTCTTGGTTTTTGGTTTTTGGTTTTTGATTTTTGGTTTTTGGTTTTTGGTTTTTGGTTTTTGGTTTTTGGTTTTTGGTTTTTGGTTTTTGGTTTTTGGTTTTTGGCTTTTGGTTTTTGGTTTTTGGTTTTTGGTTTTTGGTTTTTGGTTTTTGGTTTTCGGTTTTTGGTTTTCGGTTTTTGGTTTTTGGTTTTTGGTTTTTGGTTTTTGGTTTTCGGTTTTTAGTTTTGGTTTTTGGTTTTTGGTTTTTGGTTTTTGGTTTTTGGTTTTTGGTTGTTGGTTTTTGGTTTTTGGTTTTTGGTTTTTGGTTTTTGGTTTTTGGTTTTTGGTTTTTGGTTTTCGGTTGTCGGTTTTTAGTTTTGGTTTTTGGTTTTTGGTTTTTGGTTTTTGGTTTTTGGTTTTTGGTTTTTGGTTTTTTGTTTATGGTTTTTGGTTTTTGGGTTTTGGTTTTTGGTTTTTGATTTTTGGTTTTTGGTTTTTGGTTTTTGGTTTTTGGTTTTTGGTTTTTGGTTTTTGGTTTTTGGTTTTTGGTTTTTGGCTTTTGGTTTTTGGTTTTTGGTTTTTGGTTTTTGGTTTTTGGTTTTCGGTTTTTGGTTTTCGGTTTTTGGTTTTTGGTTTTTGGTTTTTGGTTTTTGGTTTTTGGTTTTCGGTTTTTAGTTTTGGTTTTTGGTTTTTGGTTTTTGGTTTTTGGTTTTTGGTTTTTGGTTGTTGGTTTTTGGTTTTTGGTTTTTGGTTTTTGGTTTTTGGTTTTTGGTTTTTGGTTTTTGGTTTTCGGTTGTCGGTTTTTAGTTTTGGTTTTTGGTTTTTGGTTTTTGGTTTTTGGTTTTTGGTTTTTGGTTTTTGGTTTTTGGTTTTCGGTTGTCGGTTTTTAGTTTTGGTTTTTGGTTTTTGGTTTTTGGTTTTTGGTTTTTGGTTTTTGGTTTTTGGTTTTTGGTTTTTGGTTTTTGGTTTTTGGTTTTCGGTTTTAGTTTTGGTTTTTGGTTTTTGGTTTTTGGTTTTTGGTTTTTGGTTTTTGGTTTTTGGTTTTCGGTTTTGGTTTTGGTTTTCGGTTTTTGGTTTTCGATTTTTGGTTTTTGGTTTTTGGTTTTTGGTTTTTGGTTTTTGGTTTTTGGTTTTTGGTTTTTGGTTTTTGGTTTTTGGTTTTTGGTTTTTGGTTTTTGGTTTTTGGTTTTTTGTTTATGGTTTTTGGTTTTTGGTTTTTGATTTTTGGTTTTTGGTTTTTGGTTTTTGGTTTTTGGTTTTTGGTTTTTGGTTTTTGGTTTTTGGTTTTTGGTTTTTGGCTTTTGGTTTTTGGTTTTTGGTTTTCGGTTTTCGGTTTTTAGTTTTGGTTTTTGGTTTTTGGTGTTTGGTTTTTGGTTTTTGGTTTTTGGTTTTTGGGTTTTGGTTTTTGGTTTTCGGTTTTTGGTTTTTGGTTTTTGGTTTTTGGTTTTTGGTTTTAGGTTTTTGGTTTTTGGTTTTTGGTTTTTGTTTTTTGGTTTTTAGTTTTTGGTTTTTGGTTTTTGGTTTTTGGTTTTTGGTTTTTGGTTTTTGGTTTTTGGTTTTTGGTTTTTGGTTTTTGGTTTTTGGTTTATGGTTTTCGGTTTTCGGCTTTTGGTTTTTGGTTTTTGGTTTTCGGTTTTCGGTTTTTAGTTTTTGGTTTTTGGTTTTTGGGTTTCGGTTTTTGGTTTTTGGTTTTTGGTTTTTGGTTTTTGGTTTTCGGTTTCTGGTTTTCGGTTTTTGGTTTTTGGTTTTTGGTTTTTGGTTTTTGGTTTTTGGTTTTTGGTTTTTGGTTTTTGGTTTTTGGTTTTTGGTTTTTGGTTTTTGGTTTTCGGTTTTTAGTTTTGGTTTTTGGTTTTTGGTTTTTGGTTTTTGGTTTTTGGTTTTTGGTTTTGGTTTTTGGTTTTTGGTTTTTGGTTTTTGGTTTTTGGTTTTTGGTTTTTGGTTTTTGGTTTTCGGTTTTTGGTTTTTGGTTTTTTGTTTTTGGTTTTTGGTTTTTGGTTTTTGGTTTTGGTTTTCGGTTGTCGGTTTTTAGTTTTGGTTTTTGATTTTTGGTTTTTGGTTTTTTGTTTTTGGTTTTTGGTTTTTGGTTTTTGGTTTTTGGTTTTTGGTTTTCGGTTTTTGGTTTTCGGTTTTTGGTTTTTGGTTTTTGGTTTTTGGTTTTTGGTTTTTGGTTTTTGGTTTTTGGTTTTTGGGTTTCGGTTTTTTGTTTTTGGTTTTTGGTTTTTGGTTTTTGGTTTTAGGTTTTTGGTTTTAGGTTTTTGGTTTTTGGTTTTTGGTTTTTGGTTTTTAGTTTTAGGTTTTTGGTTTTTGGTTTTTGGATTTTGGTTTTTGGTTTTTGGTTTTTGGTTTTTGGTTTTTGGTTTTCGGTTTTCGGTTTTCGGTTTTTAGTTTTGGTTTTTGGTTGTTGGTGTTTGGTTTTTGGTTTTTGGTTTTTGGTTTTTGGTTTTCGGTTTTTGGTTTTTGGTTTTTAGTTTTTGGTTGTCGGTTTTT
Organism: Odontomyia ornata; assembly: GCA_963969285.1. NCBI lineage: Eukaryota > Metazoa > Arthropoda > Insecta > Diptera > Stratiomyidae > Odontomyia > Odontomyia ornata. The sequence continues at coordinate 234,895,862 of OZ017738.1, read as the reverse complement.
GGTTTTTGGTTTTTGGTTTTTGGTTTTTGGTTTTCGGTTTTGGTTTTGGTTTTCGGTTTTTGGTTTTCGATTTTTGGTTTTTGGTTTTTGGTTTTTGGTTTTTGGTTTTTGGTTTTTGGGTTTTGGTTTTTGGTTTTTGGTTTTTTGTTTATGGTTTTTGGTTTTTGGTTTTTGGTTTTTGGTTTTTGATTTTTGGTTTTTGGTTTTTGGTTTTTGGTTTTTGGTTTTTGGTTTTTGGTTTTTGGTTTTTGGTTTTTGGTTTTTGGTTTTTGGTTTTTGGCTTTTGGTTTTTGGTTTTTGGTTTTCGGTTTTCGGTTTTTGGTTTTTGGTTTTTGGTTTTTGGGTTTCGGTTTTTGGTTTTTGGTTTTTGGTTTTTGGTTTTTGGTTTTTGGTTTTCGGTTTCTGGTTTTCGGTTTTTGGTTTTTGGTTTTTGGTTTTTGGTTTTTGGTTTTTGGTTTTTGGTTTTTGGGTTTTGGTTTTTGGTTTTTGGTTTTTGGTTTTTGGTTTTCGGTTTTTAGTTTTGGTTTTTGGTTTTTGGTTTTTGGTTTTTGGTTTTTGGTTTTTGGTTTTGGTTTTTGGTTTTTGGTTTTTGGTTTTTGGTTTTTGGTTTTTGGTTTTTGGTTTTTGGTTTTTGGTTTTGGTTTTTTGTTTTTGGTTTTTGGTTTTTGGTTTTTGGTTTTGGTTTTCGGTTGTCGGTTTTTAGTTTTGGTTTTTGATTTTTGGTTTTTGGTTTTTTGTTTTTGGTTTTTGGTTTTTGGTTTTTGGTTTTTGGTTTTCGGTTTTTGGTTTTCGGTTTTTGGTTTTTGGTTTTTGGTTTTTGGTTTTTGGTTTTTGGTTTTTGGTTTTTGGTTTTCGGTTTTTAGTTTTGGTTTTTGGTTTTTGGTTTTTGGTTTTTGGTTTTTGGTTTTTGGTTTTTGGTTGTTGGTTTTTGGTTTTTGGTTTTTGGTTTTTGTTTTTTGGTTTTTGGTTTTTGGTTTTCGGTTGTCGGTTTTTAGTTTTGGTTTTTGGTTTTTGGTTTTTGGTTTTTGGTTTTTGGTTTTTGGTTTTTGGGTTTCGGTTTTTTGTTTTTGGTTGTTGGTTTTTGGTTTTGGTTTTAGGTTTTTGGTTTTTGGTTTTGGTTTTTGGTTTTTGGTTTTTGGTTTTAGGTTTTTGGTTTTTGGTTGTTGGTTTTTGGTTTTTGGTTTTTGGTTTTGGTTTTTGGTTTTTGGTTTTTGGTTTTAGGTTTTTGGTTTTTGGTTGTTGGTTTTTGGTTTTTGGTTTTTGGTTTTTGGTTTTTGGTTTTTGGTTTTTGGTTTTGGTTTTTGGTTTTCGGTTTTTGGTTTTTGGTTTTTGGTTTTTGGTTTTTGGTTTTTGGTTTTTGGTTTTTGGTTTTTGGTTTTTTGTTTTTGGTTTTTGGTTTTTGGTTTTTGGTTTTCGGTTGTCGGTTTTTAGTTTTGGTTTTTGATTTTTGGTTTTTGGTTTTTTGTTTTTGGTTTTTGGTTTTTGGTTTTTGGTTTTTGGTTTTTGGTTTTTGGTTTTTGGTTTTAGGTTTTTGGTTTTTGGTTGTTGGTTGTTGGTTTTTGGTTTTTGGTTTTTGGTTTTTGGTTTTTGGTTTTTGGTTTTTGGTTTTTGGTTTTTGGTTTTTGGTTTTTGGTTTGTGGTTTTTGGTTTTTGGTTTTTGGTGTTCGGTTTTTGGTTTTTGGTTTTTGGTTTTTGGTTTTTGGTTTTCGGTTTTTAGTTTTGGTTTTTGGTTTTTGGTTTTTGGTTTTTGGTTTTTGGTTTTGGTTTTTGGTTTTTGGTTTTTGGTTTTTGGTTTTTGGTTTTTGGTTTTTGGTTTTTGGTTTTTGGTTTTTGGTTTTTGGTTTTTGGTTTGTGGTTTTTGGTTTGTGGTTTTTGGTTTTTGGTTTTTGGTTTTCGGTTTTTGGTTTTTGGTTTTTGGTTTTCGGTTTTTAGTTTTGGTTTTTGGTTTTTGGTTTTTGGTTTTTGGTTTTTGGTTTTGGTTTTTGGTAGTGGTTTTTGGTTTTTGGTTTTTGGTTTTTGGTTTTTGGTTTTTGGTTTTTGGTTTTCGGTTGTCGGTTTTTAGTTTTGGTTTTTGGTTTTTGGTTTTTGGTTTTTGGTTTTTGGTTTTTGGTTTTTGGTTTTTGGTTTTTGGTTTTTGGTTTTTGGTTTTTGGTTTTTGGTTTTTGGGTTTCGGTTTTTTGTTTTTGGTTTTTGGTTTTTGGTTTTTGGTTTTTGGTTTTTGGTTTTAGGTTTTTGGTTTTAGGTTTTTGGTTTTTGTTTTTGGTTTTTGGTTTTTAGTTTTAGGTTTTTGGTTTTTGGTTTTTGGTTTTTGGTTTTTGGTTTTTGGTTTTTGGTTTTTGGTTTTTGGTTTTCGGTTTTCGGTTTTCGGTTTTTAGTTTTGGTTTTTGGTTTTTGGTGTTTGGTTTTGGGTTTTTGGTTTTTGGTTTTTGGTTTTTGGTTTTCGGTTTTTGGTTTTTGGTTGTTAGTTTTTGGTTGTCGGTTTTTGGTTTTTGGTTTTTGGTTTTTGGTTTTTGGTTTTCGGTTTTGGTTTTGGTTTTCGGTTTTTGGTTTTCGATTTTTGGTTTTTGGTTTTTGGTTTTTGGTTTTTGGTTTTTGATTTTGGTTTTTGGTTTTTGGTTTTTGGTTTTTGGTTTTTTGTTTATGGTTTTTGGTTTTTGGTTTTTGGTTTTTGGTTTTTGATTTTTGGTTTTTGGTTTTTGGTTTTTGGTTTTTGGTTTTTGGTTTTTGGTTTTTGGTTTTTGGTTTTTGGTTTTTGGTTTTTGGTTTTTTGTTTTTGGTTTTTGGTTTTTGGTTTTTGGTTTTTGGTTTTTGGTTTTTGGTCTTTTGTTTATGGTTTTTGGTTTTTGGTTTTTGGTTTTTGGTTTTTGGTTTTTGATTTTTGGTTTTTGGTTTTTGGTTTTTGGTTTTTGGTTTTTGGTTTTTGGTTTTTGGTTGTTGGTTTTTGGTTTTTGGTTTTTGGTTTTTGGTTTTGGCTTTTGGTTTTTGGTTTTTGGTTTTTGGTTTTTGGTTTTTGGTTTAGGTTTTTGGTTTTTGGTTTTTGGTTTTTGGTTTTTGGTTTTTGGTTTTTGGTTTTTGGTTTTTGGTTTTTGGTTTTTGGTTTTTGGTTTTTGGTTTTTGGTTTTTGTTTTTTGGTTTTCGGTTTTTGGTTTTTGGTTTATGGTTTTTGGTCTTTGGTTTTTGGTTTTAGGTTTTTGGTTTTAGGTTTTTGGTTTTTGGTTTTTGGTTTTTGGTTTTTAGTTTTAGGTTATTGGTTTTTGGTTTTTGGTTTTTGGTTTTTGGTTTTTGGTTTTTGGTTTTTGGTTGTAGGTTTTTGGTTTTTGGTTTTTGGTTTTTGGTTTTTGTTTTTTGGTTTTTAGTTTTTGGTTTTTGGTTTTTGGTTTTTGGTTTTTGGTTTTTGGTTTTTGGTTTTTGGTTTTTGGTTTTTGGTTTTTGGTTTTTGGTTTATGGTTTTCGGTTTTCGGTTTTCGGTTTTTAGTTTTGGTTTTTGGTTTTTGGTGTTTGGTTTTTGGTTTTTGGTTTTTGGTTTTTGGTTTTTGGTTTTTGGTTTTCGGTTTTCGGTTTTTGGTTTTTAGTTTTTGGTTTTCGGTTTTTGGTTTTTGGTTTTTGGTTTTTGGTTTTCGGTTTTGGTTTTCGGTTTTTGGTTTTCGGTTTTTGGTTTTTGGTTTTTGGTTTTTGGTTTTTGGTTTTTGGTTTTTGGTTTTTGGTTTTTGGTTTTTGGTTTTTGGTTTTTGGTTTTTGGTTTTTGGTTTTAGGTTTTTGGTTTTTGGTTTTTGGTTTTTGGTTTTTGGTTTTTGGTTTTTGGTTTTTGGTTTTTGGTTTTTGGTTTTTGGTTTTTGGTTTTTGGTTTTTTGTTTTTGGTTTTTGGTTTTTGGTTTTTGGCATTCGGTTGTCGGTTTTTAGTTTTGGTTTTTGATTTTTGGTTTTTGGTTTTTTGTTTTGGTTTTTGGTTTTTGGTTTTTGGTTTTTGGTTTTTGGTTTTTGGTTTTTGGTTTTTGGTTTTCGGTTTTCGGTTTTTGGTTTTAGGTTTTTGGTTTTTGGGTTTCGGTTTTTGGTTTTTGGTTTTTGGTTTTTGGTTTTTGGTTTTTGGTTTTCGGTTTTTGGTTTTCGGTTTTTGGTTTTTGGTTTTTGGTTTTTTGTTTTTGGTTTTTGGTTTTTGGTTTTTGGTTTTTGGTTTTAGGTTTTTGGTTTTTGGTTTTTGGTTTTTGGTTTTTGGTTTTTGGTTTTTGGTTTTTGGTTTTTGGTTTTTGGTTTTTGGTTTTTGGTTTTTGGTTTTTGGTTTTTGGTTTTAGGTTTTTGGTTTTTGGTTTTTGGTTTTTGGTTTTTGGTTTTTGGTTTTTGGTTTTTGGTTTTTGGTTTTTGGTTTTTGGTTTTTGGTTTTTGGTTTTTTGTTTTTGGTTTTTGGTTTTTGGTTTTTGGTTTTTGGTTTTCGGTTGTCGGTTTTTAGTTTTGGTTTTTGATTTTTGGTTTTTGGTTTTTTGTTTTTGGTTTTTGGTTTTTGGTTTTTGGTTTTTGGTTTTTGAATTTTGGTTTTTGGTTTTTGGTTTTTGGTTTTTGGTTTTCGGTTTTCGGTTTTTGGTTTTTGGTTTTTGGTTTTTGGGTTTCGGTTTTTGGTTTTTGGTTTTTGGTTTTTGGTTTTTGGTTTTTGGTTTTTGGTTTTCGGTTTTTGGTTTTCGGTTTTTGGTTTTTGGTTTTTGGTTGTTGGTTTTTGGTTTTTGATTTTCGGTTTTCGGTTTTTAGTTTTGCTTTTTGGTTTTTGGTTTTTGGTTTTTGGTTTTTGGTTTTTGGTTGTTGATTTTTGGTTTTTGGTTTTTGGTTTTCGGTTTTTAGTTTTGGTTTTTGGTTTTCGGTTTTTGGTTTTTGGTTTTGGTTTTTTGTTTTTGGTTTTTGGTTTTTGGTTTTTGGTTTTTGGTTTTTGGTTTTATGTTTTTGGTTTTAGGTTTTTGGTTTTTGGTTTTTGGTTTTTGGTTTTTGGTTTTTGGTTTTTGGTTTTTGGTTTTTGGTTTTTGGTTCTTGGTTTTTGGTTTTTGGTTTTTGGTTTTTGGTTTTTGGTTTTTGGTTTTTGGTTTTTGGTTTTTGGTTTTTGGTTTTCGGTTTTCGGTTTTCGGTTTTTAGTTTTGGTTTTTGGTTTTTGGTGTTTGGTTTTTGGTTTTTGGTTTTTGGTTTTTGGTTTTTGGTTTTCGGTTTTTGGTTTTTGGTTTTTAGTTTTTGGTTTTCGGTTTTTGGTTTTTGGTTTTTGGTTTTTGGTTTTCGGTTTTGGTTTTGGTTTTCGGTTTTTGGTTTTCGGTTTTTGGTTTTTGGTTTTTGGTTTTTGGTTTTTGGTTTTTGGTTTTTGGTTTTTGGTTTTGTTTTCGGTTTTTGGTTTTTGGTTTATAGTTTTTGGTTTTCGGTTTTTGGTTTTTGGTTTTTGGTTTTTGGTTTTCGGTTTTTAGTTTTGGTTTTTGGTTTTCGGTTTTTGGTTTTTGGTTTTTGGTTTTTGGTTTTTGGTTTTTGGTTTTTGGTTTTCGGTTTTTAGTTTTGGTTTTTGGTTTTTGGTTTTTGGTTTTTGGTTTTTGGTTTTTGGTTTCTGGTTTTTGGTGTTCGGTTTTCAGTTTTCGGTTGTTAGTTTTGGTTTTTGGTTTTTGGTGTTTGGTTTGTGGTTTTTGGTTTTTGGTTTTCGGTTTTTGGTTTTTGGTTTTTGGTTTTCGGTTTTTAGTTTTGGTTTTTGGCTTTCGGTTTTTGGTTTTTGGTTTTGGTTTTTTGTTTTTGGTTTTTGGTTTTTGGTTTTTGGTTTTTGGTTTTTGGTTTTAGGTTTTTGGTTTTAGGTTTTTGGTTTTTGGTTTTTGGTTTTGGTTTTTAGTTTTAGGTTTTAGGTTTTGGGTTTTTGGTTTTTGGTTTTCGGTTGTCGGTTTTTAGTTTTGGTTTTTGGTTTTTGGTTTTTGGTTTTTGGTTTTTGGTTTTTGGTTTTTGGTTTTTGGTTTTTGGTTTTTGGTTTTCGGTTTTTAGTTTTGGTTTTTGGTTTTCGGTTTTTGGTTTTTGGTTTTGGTTTTGTGTTTTTGGTTTTTGGTTTTTGGTTTTTGGTTTTTGGTTTTTGGTTTTTGGTTTTAGGTTTTTGGTTTTAGGTTTTTGGTTTTTGGTTTTTGGTTTTTGGTTTTTAGTTTTTGGTTTTTGGTTTTTGGTTTTTGGTTTTCGGTTTTGGTTTTGGTTTTCGGTTTTTGGTTTTCGGTTTTTGGTTTTTGGTTTTCGGTTTTTGGTTTTTGGTTTTTGGTTTTTGGTTTTTGGTTTTTGGTTTTTGGTTTTTGGTTTTTTGTTTATGGTTTTTGGTTTTTGGTTTTTGGTTTTTGGTTTTTGATTTTTGGTTTTTGGTTTTTGGTTTTTGGTTTTTGGTTTTTGGTTTTTGGTTTTTGGTTTATGGTTTTTGGTTTTTGGTTTTTGGTTTTTGGTTTTCGGTTTTCGGTTTTTGGTTTTTGGTTTTTGGTTTTTGGGTTTCGGTTTTTGGTTTTTGGTTTTTGGTTTTTGGTTTTTGGTTTTTGGTTTTCGGTTTTTGGTTTTCGGTTTTTGGTTTTTGGTTTTTGGTTTTTGGTTTTTGGTTTTTGGTTTTTGGTTTTGGGTTTTTGGTTTTCGGTTTTTAGTTTTGGTTGTTGGTTTTTGGTTTTTGGTTTTTGGTTTTTGGTTTTGGTTTTTGGTTTTTGGTTTTTGGTTTTTGGTTTTTGGTTTTTGGTTTTTGGTTTTTGGTTTTTGGTTTTTGGTTTTTTGTTTTTGGTTTTTGGTTTTTGGTTATTGGTTTTTGGTTTTCGGTTGTCGGTTTTTAGTTTTGGTTTTTGATTTTTGGTTTTTGGTTTTTTGTTTTTGGTTTTTGGTTTTTGGTTTTTGGTTTTTGGTTTTTGGTTTTTGGTTTTTGGTTTTTGGTTTTTGGTTTTTGGTTTTTGGTTTTTGGTTTTCGGTTTTCGGTTTTTGGTTTTTGGTTTTTGGTTTTTGGTTTTTGGGTTTCGGTTTTTGGTTTTTGGTTTTTGGTTTTTGGTTTTTGGTTTTCGGTTTTTGGTTTTTGGTATTTGGTTTTTGGTTTTTGGTTTTTGGTTTTTGGATTTTGGTTTTCGGTTTTCGGTTTTTGGTTTTTGGTTTTTGGTTTTTGGGTTTCGGTTTTTGGTTTTTGGTTTTTGGTTTTTGGTTTTTGGTTTTTGGTTTTTGGTTTTCGGTTTTTGGTTTTCGGTTTTTGGTTTTTGGTTTTTGGTTTTTGGTTTTTGGTTTTTGGTTTTTGGTTTTTGGTTTTTCGTTTTTGGTTTTTGGTTTTTGGTTTTTGGTTTTTAGTTTTTGGATTTTGGTTTTTGGTTTTCGGTTTTCGGTTGTCGGATTTTAGTTTTGGTTTTTGGTTTTTGGTTTTTGGTTTTTGGTTTTCGGTTTTCGGTTTTTGGTTTTTGGTTTTTGGTTTTTGGGTTTCGGTTTTTGGTTTTTGGTTTTTGGTTTTGGTTTTTGGTTTTTGGTTTTCGGTTTTTGGTTTTCGGTTTTTGGTTTTTGGTTTTTGGTTTTCGGTTTTTAGTTTTGGTTTTTGGTTTTTGGTTTTTGGTTTTTGGTTTTTGGTTTTCGGTTTTCGGTTGTCGGATTTTAGTTTTGGTTTTTGGTTTTTGGTTTTTGGTTTTTGGTTTTCGGTTTTCGGTTTTTGGTTTTTGGTTTTTGGTTTTTGGGTTTCGGTTTTTGGTTTTTGGTTTTTGGTTTTGGTTTTTGGTTTTTGGTTTTCGGTTTTTGGTTTTCGGTTTTTGGTTTTTGGTTTTTGGTTTTCGGTTTTTAGTTTTGGTTTTTGGTTTTTGGTTTTTGGTTTTTGGTTTTTGGTTTTTTAGTTTTGGTTTTTGGTTTTTGGTTTTTGGTTTTTGGTTTTTGGTTTTTGGTTTTTGGTTTTTGGTTTTTGGTTTTTGGTTTTTGGTTTTCGGTTGTCGGTTTTTAGTTTTGGTTTTTGGTTTTTGGTTTTTGGTTTTTGGTTTTTGGTTTTTGGTTTTTGGTTTTTGGTTTTTGGTTTTTGGTTTTTGGTTTTCGGTTTTTAGTTTTGGTTTTTGGTTTTCGGTTTTTGGTTTTTGGTTTTGGTTTTTTGTTTTTGGTTTTTGGTTTTTGGTTTTTGGTTTTTGGTTTTAGGTTTTTGGTTTTAGGTTTTTGGTTTTTGGTTTTTGGTTTTTGGTTTTTAGTTTTAGGTTTTTGGTTTTTGGTTTTTGGTTTTTGGTTTTTGGTTTTTGGTTTTTGGTATTTGGTTTTTGGTTTTTGGTTTTTGGTTTTTGGTTTTCGGTTTTCGGTTTTCGGTTTTTAGTTTTGGTTTTTGGTTTTTGGTTTTTGGTGTTTGGTTTTTGGTTTTTGGTTTTTGGTTTTTGGTTTTCGGTTTTTGGTTTTTGGTTTTTAGTTTTTGGTTTTCGGTTTTTGGTTTTTGGTTTTTGGTTTTTGGTTTTCGGTTTTGGTTTTGGTTTTCGGTTTTTGGTTTTCGGTTTTTGGTTTTTGGTTTTTGGTTTTTGGTTTTTGGTTTTTCGTTTTTACGTTTTTGGTTTTTGGTTTTTGGTTTTTGGTTTTTGGTTTTTGGTTTTTTGTTTTTGGTTTTTGGTTTTTGGTTTTTGGTTTTTGGTTTTTGGTTTTTGGTTTTTGGTTTTTTGTTTATGGTTTTGGTTTTTGGTTTTTGGTTTTTGGTTTTTGATTTTTGGTTTTTGGTTTTTGGTTTTTGGTTTTTGGTTTTTGGTTTTTGGTTTTTGGTTTTTGGTTTTTGGTTTTTGGTTTTCGGTTTTGGTTTTGGTTTTCGGTTTTTGGTTTTCGGTTTTTGGTTTTTGGTTTTTGGTTTTTGGTTTTTGGTTTTTGGTTTTTGGTTTTTGGTTTTTGGTTTTTGGTTTTTGGTTTTTGGTTTTTGGTTTTTGGTTTTTGGTTTTTGGTTTTTGGTTTTTGGTTTTTGGTTTTTGGTTTTTTGTTTTTGGTTGTTGGTTTTTGCTTTTTGGTTTTTGGTTTAGGTTTTTGGTTTTTGGTTTTTGGTTTTTGGTTTTTGGTTTTTGGTTTTCGGTTTTGGTTTTGGTTTTCGGTTTTTGGTTTTCGGTTTTTGGTTTTTGGTTTTTGGTTTTTGGTTTTTGGTTTTTGGTTTTTGGTTTTTGGTTTTTGGTTTTTGGTTTTTGGTTTTTGGTTTTCGGTTTTGGTTTTGGTTTTCGGTTTTTGGTTTTCGGTTTTTGGTTTTTGGTTTTTGGTTTTTGGTTTTTGGTTTTTGGTTTTCGGTTTTTGGTTTCTGGTTTTTGGTTTTTTGTTTTTGGTTTTTGGTTTTTGGTTTTTGGTTTTTGGTTTTTGGTTTTTGGTTTTTGGTTTTTTGTTTATGGTTTTTGGTTTTTGGTTTTTGGTTTTTGGTTTTTGGTTTTTGGTTTTTGCTTTTTGGTTTTTGGTTTTTGGGTTTTTGGTTTTTGGTTTTTGATTTTTGGTTTTTGATTTTTGGTTTTTGGTTTTTGGTTTTTGGTTTTTGGTTTTTGGTTTTTGGTTTTTGGTTTTTGGTTTTTGGTTTTTGGTTTTCGGTTTTGGTTTTGGTTTTCGGTTTTTGGTTTTCGGTTTTTGCTTTTTGGTTTTTGGTTTTTGGTTTTTGGTTTTTGATTTTTGGTTTTTGGTTTTTGGTTTTTGGTTTTTGGTTTTTGGTTTTCGGTTTTGGTTTTGGTTTTCGGTTTTTGGTTTTCGGTTTTTGGTTTTTGGTTTTTGGTTTTTGGTTTTTGGTTTTTGGTTTTTGGTTTTTGGTTTTTGGTTTTTGGTTTTTGGTTTTTGGTTTTTGGTTTTTGGTTTTTGGTTTTTGGTTTTTGGTTTTTGATTTTTGGTCTTTGGTTTTTGGTTTTTGGTTTTTGGTTTTTGGTTTTTGGTTTTTGGTTTTTGGTTTTTGGTTTTTGGGTTTCGGTTTTGGTTTTGGTTTTCGGTTTTTGGTTTTCGGTTTTTGGTTTTTGGTTTTTGGTTTTTGGTTTTTGGTTTTTGGTTTTTGGTTTTTGGTTTTTGGTTTTTGGTTTTTGGTTTTTGGTTTTTGGTTTTTGGTTTTTGGTTTTTGGTTTTTGGTTTTTGGTTTTTGGTTTTTGGTTTTTGGTTTTTGGTTTTTGGTTTTTGGTTTTTGGTTTTTGGTTTTTGGTTTTTGGTTTTTGGTTTTTGGTTTTTGGTTTTTGGTTTTTTGTTTTTGGTTTTTGGTTTTTGGTTTTTGGTTTTTGGTTTTCGGTTTTTTGTTTTTGGTTTTTGGTTTTTGCTTTTTGGTTTTCGGTTTAGGTTTTTGGTTTTAGGTTTTTGGTTTTTGGTTTTTGGTTTTTGGTTTTCGGTTTTGGGTTTGGTTTTCGGTTTTTGGTTTTCGGTTTTTGGTTTTTGGTTTTTGGTTTTTGGTTTTTGGTTTTTGGTTTTTGGTTTTTGGTTTTTGGTTTTTGGTTTTTGGTTTTTGGTTTTTGGTTTTTGGTTTTTGGTTTTTGGTTTTTGGTTTTTGGTTTTTGGTTTTTGGTTTTCGGTTTTGGTTTTGGTTTTCGGTTTTTGGTTTTCGGTTTTTGGTTTTTGGTTTTTGGTTTTTGGTTTTTGGTTTTTGGTTTTTGGTTTTTGGTTTTTGGTTTTTGGTTTTTGGTTTTTGGTTTTTGGTTTTTGGTTTTTGGTTTTTGGTTTTTGGTTTTTGGTTTTTGGTTTTTGGTTTTTGGTTTTTGGTTTTTGGTTTTTTTTTTTGGTTTTTGGTTTTTGGTTTTTGGTTTTTGGTTTTTGGTTTTTGGTTTTTGGTTTTTGGTTTTTGGTTTTTGGTTTTTGGTTTTTGGTTTTTGGTTTTTGGTTTTTGGTTTTTGGTTTTTGGTTTTTGGTTTTTGGTTTTTGGTTTTCGGTTTTCGGTTTTCGGTTTTTAGTTTTGGTTTTTGGTTTTTGGTGTTTGGTTTTTGGTTTTTGGTTTTTGGTTTTTGGTTTTTGGTTTTCGGTTTTTGGTTTTTGGTTTTTAGTTTTTGGTTTTCGGTTTTTGGTTTTTGGTTTTTGGTTTTTGGTTTTCGGTTTTTGGTTTTGGTTTTCGGTTTTTGGTTTTCGGTTTTTGGTTTTTGGTTTTTGGTTTTTGGTTTTTGGTTTTTGGTTTTTGGTTTTTGGTTTTTGGTTTTTGGTTTTTGGTTTTTGGTTTTTGGTTTTTGGTTTTTGGTTTTTGGTTTTTGGTTTTTGGTTTTTGGTTTTTGGTTTTTGGTTTTAGGTTTTTGGTTTTTGGTTTTTGGTTTTTGGTTTTTGGTTTTTAGTTTTTGGTTTTTGGTTTTTGGTTTTTGGTTTTTGGTTTTTAGTTTTTGGTTTTTGGTTTTTGGTTTTTGGTTTTTGGTTTTTGGTTTTTGGTTTTTGGTTTTCGGTTTTCGGTTTTTGGTTTTTGGTTTTTGGTTTTTGGGTTTCGGTTTTTGGTTTTTGGTTTTTGGTTTTTGGTTTTTGGTTTTTGGTTTTTGGTTTTTGGTTTTCGGTTTTTGGTTTTCGGTTTTTGGTTTTTGGTTTTTGGTTTTTGGTTTTTGGTTTTTGGTTTTTGGTTTTCGGTTTTTAGTTTTGGTTTTTGGTTTTTGGTTTTTGGTTTTTGGTTTTTGGTTTTTGGTTTTTAGTTTTTGGTTTTTGGTTTTTGGTTTTTGGTTTTTGGTTTTTAGTTTTTGGTTTTTGGTTTTTGGTTTTTGGTTTTTGGTTTTTGGTTTTTGGTTTTTGGTTTTTGGTTTTCGGTTTTCGGTTTTTGGTTTTTGGTTTTTGGTTTTTGGGTTTCGGTTTTTGGTTTTTGGTTTTTGGTTTTTGGTTTTTGGTTTTTGGTTTTTGGTTTTCGGTTTTTGGTTTTCGGTTTTTGGTTTTTGGTTTTTGGTTTTTGGTTTTTGGTTTTTGGTTTTTGGTTTTTGGTTTTTGGTTTTCGGTTTTTAGTTTTGGTTTTTGGTTTTTGGTTTTTGGTTTTTGGTTTTGGTTTTTGGTTTTTGGTTTTTGGTTTTTGGTTTTTGGTTTTTGGTTTTTGGTTTTTGGTTTTTTGTTTTTGGTTTTTGGTTTTTGGTTTTCGGTTGTCGGTTTTTAGTTTTGGTTTTTGATTTTTGCTTTTTGGTTTTTTGTTTTTGGTTTTTGGTTCTTGGTTTTTGGTTTTTGGTTTTTGGTTTTTGGTTTTTGGTTTTTGGTTTTTGGTTTTTGGTTTTTGGTTTTCGGTTTTCGGTTTTTGGTTTTTGGGTTTCGGTGTTTGGTTTTTGGTTTTTGGTTTTTGGTTTTTGGTTTTTGGTTTTCGGTTTTTGGTTTTCGGTTTTTGATTTTTGGTTTTTGGTTTTTGGTTTTTGGTTTTCGGGTTTTTAGTTTTGGTTTTTGGTTTTTGGTTTTTGGTTTTTGGTTTTTGGTTTTTGGTTGTTGGTTTTTGGTTTTTGGTTTTTGGTTTTCGGTTTTTAAGTTTTGGTTTTTGGTTTTCGGTTTTTGGTTTTTGGTTTTGGATTTTTGTTTTTGGTTTTTGGGTTTTTGGTTTTTGGTTTTTGGTTTTTGATTTTTGGTTTTAGGTTTTTGGTTTTAGGTTTTTGGTTTTTGGTTTTTGGTTTTTGGTTTTTAGTTTTAGGTTTTTGGTTTTTGGTTTTTGGTTTTTGGTTTTTGGTTTTTGATTTTTGGTTTTTGGTTTTTGGTTTTTGGTTTTTGGTTTTTGGTTTTTGGTTTTCGGTTTTCGGTTTTCGGTTTTTAGTTTTGGTTTTTGGTTTATGGTGTTTGGTTTTTGGTTTTTGGTTTTTGGTTTTTGGTTTTTGGTTTTTGGGTTTTGGTTTTCGGTTTTTGGTTTTTGGTTTTTAGTTTTTGGTTTTCGGTTTTTGGTTTTTGGTTTTTGGTTTTTGGTTTTCGGTTTTGGTTTTGGTTTTCGGTTTTTGGTTTTCGGTTTTTGGTTTTTGGTTTTTGGTTTTTGGTTTTTGGTTTTTGGTTTTTGGTTTTTGGTTTTTGGTTTTTGGTTTTTGGTTTTTGGTTTTTGGTTTTTGGTTTTTGGTTTTCGGTTTTTGGTTTTCGGTTTTTGGTTTTTGGTTTTTGGTTTTTGGTTTTTGGTTTTTGGTTTTTGGTTTTTGGTTTTTGGTTTTTAGTTTTTGGTTTTCGGTTTTTGGTTTTCGGTTTTTGGTTTTTGGTTTTCGGTTTTGGTTTTGGTTTTCGGTTTTTGGTTTTCGGTTTTTGGTTTTTGGTTTTTGGTTTTTGGTTTTTGGTTTTCGGTTTTTGGTTTTCGGTTTTGGTTTTGGTTTTCGGTTTTTGGTTTTCGGTTTTTGGTTTTTGGTTTTTGGTTTTTGGTTTTTGGTTTTTGGTTTTTGGTTTTTGGTTTTTGGTTTTTGGTTTTTGGTTTTTGGTTTTTGGTTTTTGGTTTTCGGTTTTTGGTTTTTGGTTTTTAGTTTTTGGTTTTCGGTTTTTGGTTTTTGGTTTTTGGTTTTTGGTTTTCGGTTTTTAAGTTTTGGTTTTTGGTTTTCGGTTTTTGGTTTTTGGTTTTTGGTTTTTGGTTTTTGGTTTTTGGTTTTTGGTTTTCGGTTTTTAGTTTTGGTTTTTGGTTTTTGGTTTTTGGTTTTTGGTTTTTGGTTTTTGGTTTTTGGTTTTTGGTTTTTGGTTTTTGGTTTTCGGTTTTCGGTTTTTAGTTTTGGTTTTTGGTTTTTGGTTTTTGGTGTTTGGTTTTTGGTTTTTGGTTTTTGGTTTTTGGTTGTTGGTTTTTGGTTTTTGGTTTTTGGTTTTCGGTTTTTAGTTTTGGTTTTTGGTTTTCGGTTTTTGGTTTTTGGTTTTGGTTTTTTGTTTTTGGTTTTATGTTTTTGGTTTTTGGTTTTTGGTTTTTGGTTTTTGGTTTTAGGTTTTTGGTTTTAGGTTTTTGGTTTTTGGTTTTTGGTTTTCGGTTTTCGGTTTTTAGTTTTGGTTTTTGGTTTTTGGTGTTTGGTTTTTTTTTTTTGGTTTTTGGTTTTTGGTTTTAGGTTGTTGGTTTTAGGTTTTTGGTTTTTGGTTTTTGGTTTTTGGTTTTTAGTTTTAGGTTTTTGGTTTTTGGTTTTTGGTTTTCGGTTGTCGGTTTTTAGTTTTGGTTTTTGGTTTTTGGTTTTTGGTTTTTGGTTTTTGGTTTTTGGTTTTTGGTTTTTGGTTTTTGGTTTTTGGTTTTTGGTTTTCGGTTTTTGGTTTTTGGTTTTTAGTTTTTGGTTTTCGGTTTTTGGTTTTTGGTTTTTGGTTTTTGGTTTTCGGTTTTTAGTTTTGGTTTTTGGTTTTTGGTTTTTGGTTTTTGGTTTTTGGTTTTTGGTTTTTGGTTTTTGGTTTTTGGTTTTCGGTTTTTAGTTTTGGTTTTTGGTTTTTGGTTTTTTGGTTTTTGGTTTTTGGTTTTTGGTTTTTGGTTTTTGGTTTTTGGTTTTTGGTTTTTGGTTTTTGGTTTTCGGTTTTCGGTTTTTAGTTTTTGTTTTTGGTTTTTGGTGTTTGGTTTTTGGTTTTTGGTTTTTGGTTTTTGGTTTTAGGTTTTTGGTTTTAGGTTTTTGGTTTTTGGTTTTTGGTTTTTGGTTTTTAGTTTTAGGTTTTTGGTTTTTGGTTTTTGGTTTTCGGTTGTCGGTTTTTAGTTTTGGTTTTTGGTTTTTGGTTTTTGGTTTTTGGTTTTTGGGTTTTGGTTTTTGGTTTTTGGTTTTTGGTTTTTGGTTTTTGGTTTTCGGTTTTTAGTTTTGGTTTTTGGTTTTCGGTTTTTGGTTTTTGGTTTTGGTTTTTTGTTTTTGGTTTTATGTTTTTGGTTTTTGGTTTTTGGTTTTTGGTTTTTGGTTTTAGGTTTTTGGTTTTAGGTTTTTGGTTTTTGGTTTTTGGTTTTTGGTTTCTAGTTTTAGGTTTTTGGTTTTTGGTTTTTGGTTTTTGGTTTTTGGTTTTTGGTTTTTGGTTTTTGGTTTTTGGTTTTTGGTTTTCGGTTTTCGGTTTTCGGTTTTGAGTTTTGGTTTTTGGTTTTTGGTGTTTGGTTTTTGGTTTTTGGTTTTTGGTTTTTGGTTTTTGGTTTTTGGATTTTGGTTTTTGGTGTTTGGTTTTTGGTTTTCGGTTTTTAGTTTTGGTTTTTGGTTTTTGGTTTTTGGTTTTTGGTTTTTGGTTTTCGGTTTTTGGTTTTGGTTTTTGGTTTTTGGTTTTAAGTTTTTGGTTTTTGGTTTTTGGTTTTTGGTTTTCGGTTTTTAGTTTTGGTTTTTGGTTTTTGGTTTTTGGTTTTGGTTTTTGGTTTTTGGGTTTTGGTTTTTGGTTTTTGGTTTTTGGTTTTTGGTTTTTGGTTTTTGGTTTTTTGTTTTTGGTTTTTGGTTTTTGGTTTTTTGTTTTTGGTTTTCGGTTGTCGGTTTTTAGTTTTGGTTTTTGATTTTTGGTTTTTGGTTTTTTGTTTTTGGTTTTTGGTTTTTGGTTTTTGGTTTTTGGTTTTTGGTTTTTGGTTTTTGGTTTTTGGTTTTTGGTTTTTGGTTTTCGGTTTTCGGATTTTTGGTTTTTGGTTTTTGGTTTTTGGGTTTCGGTTTTTGGTTTTTGGTTCTTGGTTTTTGGTTTTCGGTTTTTGGTTTTCGGTTTTTAGTTTTTGGTTTTTGGTTTTTGGTTTTTGGTTTTTGGTTTTTGGTTTTTGGTTTTTGGATTTTGGTTTTTGGTTTTCGGTTTTTGGTTTTTGGTTTTTGGTTTTTGGTTTTTGGTTTTCGGTTTTTAGTTTTGGTTTTTGGTTTTTGGTTTTTGGTTTTTGGTTTTTGGTTTTGGTTTTTAGTTTTTGGTTTTTGGTTTTTGGTTTTTGGTTTTTGGTTTTTGGTTTTTGGTTTTTGGTTTTTGGTTTTTGGTTTTTGGTTTTTGGTTTTTTGTTCTTGGTTTTTGGTTTTTGGTTTTTGGTTTTTGGTTTTCGGTTGTCGGTTTTTAGTTTTGGTTTTTGATTTTTGGTTTTTGGTTTTTTGTTTTTGGTTTTTGGTTTTTGGTTTTTGGTTTTTGGTTTTTGGTTTTTGGTTTTTGGTTTTTGGTTTTTGGTTTTTGGGTTTCGGTTTTTGGTTTTTGGTTTTTGGTTTTTGGTTTTTGGTTTTTGGTTTTTGGTTTTTGGTTTTTGGTTTTCGGTTTTCGGTTTTTGGTTTTTGGTTTTTGGTTTTTGGTTTTTCGTTTTTCGTTTTTGGTTTTTGGTTTTTGGTTTTTGGTTTTTGGATTTTGGTTTTTGGTTTTCGGTTTTTGGTTTTTGGTTTTTGGTTTTCGGTTTTTAGTTTTGGTTTTTGGTTTTCGGTTTTTGGTTTTTGGTTTTGGTTTTTTGTTTTTGGTTTTTGGTTTTTGGTTTTTGGTTTTTGGTTTTTGGTTTTAGGTTTTTGGTTTTAGGTTTTTGGTTTTTGGTTTTTGGTTTTTGGTTTTTAGTTTTAGGTTTTTGGTTTTTGGTTTTTGGTTTTTGGTTTTTGGTTTTTGGTTTTTGGTTTTTGGTTTTTGGTTTTTGTTTTCGGTTTTCGGTTTTCGGTTTTTAGTTTTGGTTTTTGGTTTTTGGTTTTTGGTTTTTGGTTTTTGGTTTTGGTTTTTGGTTTTTGGTTTTTGGTTTTTGGTTTTTGGTTTTTGGTTTTTGGTTTTTGGTTTTTGGTTTTTGGTTTTTGGTTTTTGGTTTTTTGTTTTTGGTTTTTGGTTTTTGGTTTTTGGTTTTTGGTTTTCGGTTTTTGGTTTTTGGTTTTTGGTTTTTAGTTTTAGGTTTTTGGTTTTTGGTTTTTGGTTTTCGGTTGTCGGTTTTTAGTTTTGGTTTTTGGTTTTTGGTTTTTGGTTTTTGGTTTTTGGTTTTTGGTTTTTGGTTTTTGGTTTTTGGTTTTTGGTTTTTGGTTTTTGGTTTTCGGTTTTTGGTTTTTGGTTTTTAGTTTTTGGTTTTCGGTTTTTGGTTTTTGGTTTTTGGTTTTTGGTTTTTGGTTTTCGGTTTTTAGTTTTGGTTTTTGGTTTTCGGTTTTTGGTTTTTGGTTTTTGGTTTTTGGTTTTTGGTTTTTGGTTTTCGGTTTTTAGTTTTGGTTTTTGGTTTTTGGTTTTTGGTTTTTGGTTTTTGGTTTTTGGTTTTTGGTTTTTGGTTTTTGGTTTTTGGTTTTTGGTTTTTGGTTTTCGGTTTTCGGTTTTTAGTTTTGGTTTTTGGTGTTTGGTTTTTGGTTTTTGGTTTTTGGTTTTTGGTTTTAGGTTTTTGGTTTTAGGTTTTTGGTTTTTGGTTTTTGGTTTTTGGTTTTTAGTTTTAGGTTTTTGGTTTTTGGTTTTTGGTTTTCGGTTGTCGGTTTTTAGTTTTGGTTTTTGGTTTTTGGTTTTTGGTTTTTGGTTTTTGGTTTTTGGTTTTTGGTTTTTGGTTTTTGGTTTTTGGTTTTCGGTTTTTAGTTTTGGTTTTTGGTTTTCGGTTTTTGGTTTTTGGTTTTGGTTTTTTGTTTTTGGTTTTATGTTTTTGGTTTTTGGTTTTTGGTTTTTGGTTTTTGGTTTTTGGTTTTAGGTTTTTGGTTTTTGGTTTTTGGTTTTTGGTTTCTAGTTTTAGGTTTTTGGTTTTTGGTTTTTGGTTTTTGGTTTTTGGTTTTTGGTTTTTGGTTTTTGGTTTTTGGTTTTTGGTTTTCGGTTTTCGGTTTTCGGTTTTTAGTTTTGGTTTTTGGTTTTTGGTGTTTGGTTTTTGGTTTTTGGTTTTTGGTTTTTGGTTTTTGGTTTTTGGTTTTTGGTTTTTGGTTTTTGGTTTTTGGTTTTTGGTTTTTGGTTTTCGGTTTTTAGTTTTGGTTTTTGGTTTTTGGTTTTTGGTTTTTGGTTTTTGGTTTTTGGTTTTCGGTTTTTGGTTTTGGTTTTTGGTTTTTGGTTTTTGGTTTTTGGTTTTTGGTTTTTGGTTTTTGGTTTTCGGTTTTTAGTTTTGGTTTTTGGTTTTTGGTTTTTGGTTTTGGTTTTTGGTTTTTGGTTTTTGGTTTTTGGTTTTTGGTTTTTGGTTTTTGGTTTTTGGTTTTTGGTTTTTTGTTTTTGGTTTTTGGTTTTTGGTTTTTGGTTTTTGGTTTTCGGTTGTCGGTTTTTAGTTTTGGTTTTTGATTTTTGGTTTTTGGTTTTTTGTTTTTGGTTTTTGGTTTTTGGTGTTTGGTTTTTGGTTTTTGGTTTTTGGTTTTTGGTTTTTGGTTTTCGGTTTTCGGTTTTTGGTTTTTGGTTTTTGGTTTTTGGGTTTCGGTTTTTGGTTTTTGGTTTTTGGTTTTTGGTTTTCGGTTTTTGGTTTTCGGTTTTTGGTTTTTGGTTTTTGGTTTTTGGTTTTTGGTTTTTGGTTTTTGGTTTTTGGTTTTTGGATTTTGGTTTTTGGTTTTCGGTTTTTGGTTTTTGGTTTTTGGTTTTTGGTTTTTGGTTTTTGGTTTTCGGTTTTTAGTTTTGGTTTTTGGGTTTTGGTTTTTGGTTTTTGGTTTTTGGTTTTGGTTTTTGGTTTTTGGTTTTTGGTTTTTGGTTTTTGGTTTTTGGTTTTTGGTTTTTGGTTTTTGGTTTTTGGTTTTTTGTTTTTGGTTTTTGGTTTTTGGTTTTTGGTTTTTGGTTTTCGGTTGTCGGTTTTTAGTTTTGGTTTTTGATTTTTGGTTTTTGGTTTTTTGTTTTTGGTTTTTGGTTTTTGGTTTTTGGTTTTTGGTTTTTGGTTTTTGGTTTTTGGTTTTTGGTTTTTGGTCTTTGGGTTTCGGTTTTTGGTTTTTGGTTTTTGGTTTTTGGTTTTTGGTTTTGGGTTTTTGGTTTTTGGTTTTTGGTTTTTGGTTTTCGGTTTTCGGTTTTTGGTTTTTGGTTTTTGGTTTTTGGTTTTTCGTTTTTCGTTTTTGGTTTTTGGTTTTTGGTTTTTGGTTTTTGGATTTTGGTTTTTGGTTTTCGGTTTTTGGTTTTTGGTTTTTGGTTTTCGGTTTTTAGTTTTGGTTTTTGGTTTTCGGTTTTTGGTTTTTGGTTTTGGTTTTTTGTTTTTGGTTTTTGGTTTTTGGTTTTTGGTTTTTGGTTTTTGGTTTTAGGTTTTTGGTTTTAGGTTTTTGGTTTTTGGTTTTTGGTTTTTGGTTTTTAGTTTTAGGTTTTTGGTTTTTGGTTTTTGGTTTTTGGTTTTTGGTTTTTGGTTTTTGGTTTTTGGTTTTTGGTTTTTGGTTTTTGGTTTTTGTTTTCGGTTTTCGGTTTTCGGTTTTTAGTTTTGGTTTTTGGTTTTTGGTTTTTGGTGTTTGGTTTTTGGATTTTGGTTTTT
This sequence comes from Odontomyia ornata, assembly GCA_963969285.1. Taxonomy (NCBI): domain Eukaryota; kingdom Metazoa; phylum Arthropoda; class Insecta; order Diptera; family Stratiomyidae; genus Odontomyia; species Odontomyia ornata. The sequence goes on along the minus strand of OZ017738.1, from coordinate 234,876,823 downwards.
GGTTTTTGGTTTTTGGTTTTCGGTTTTTGGTTTTTGGTTTTTAGATTTTGGTTTTCGGTTTTTGGTTTTTGGTTTTTGGTTTTCGGTTTTGGTTTTGGTTTTCGGTTTTTGGTTTTCGTTTTTGGTTTTTGGTTTTTGGTTTTTGGTTTTTGGTTTTTGGTTTTTGGTTTTTGGTTTTTGGTTTTTGGTTTTTGGTTTTTGGTTTTTGGTTTTTGGTTTTTTGTTTTTGGTTTTTGGTTTTTGGTTTTCGGTTGTCGGTTTTTAAGTTTTGGTTTTTGGTTTTTGGTTTTTGGTTTTTGGTTTTTGGTTTTTGGTTTTTGGTTTTTGGTTTTCGGTTTTTAGTTTTGGTTTTTGGTTTTCGGTTTTTGGTTTTTGGTTTTGGTTTTTTGTTTTTGGTTTTTGGTTTTTGGTTTTTGGTTTTTGGTTTTTGGTTTTAGGTTTTTGGTTTTAGGTTTTGGTTTTTGGTTTTTGGTTTTTGGTTTTTGGTTTTTGGTTTTTGGTTTTCGGTTTTCGGTTTTCGGTTTTTAGTTTTGGTTTTTGGTTTTTGGTGTTTGGTTTTTGGTTTTTGGTTTTTGGTTTTTGGTTTTTGGTTTTTGGTTTTCGGTTTTTGGTTTTTGGTTTTTAGTTTTTGGTTTTTGGTTTTTGGTTTTTGGTTTTTGGTTTTTGGTTTTCGGTTTTGGTTTTGGTTTTCGGTTTTTGGTTTTCGGTTTTTGGTTTTTGGTTTTTGGTTTTTGGTTTTTGGTTTTTGGTTTTTGGTTTTTGGTTTTTGGTTTTTGGTTTTTGGTTTTCGGTTTTTGGTTTTTGGTTTTTAGTTTTTGGTTTTCGGTTTTTGGTTTTTGGTTTTTGGTTTTTGGTTTTCGGTTTTTAGTTTTGGTTTTTGGTTTTCGGTTTTTGGTTTTTGGTTTTTGGCTTTTGGTTTTTGGTTTTTGGTTTTTGGTTTTCGGTTTTTAGTTTTGGTTTTTGGTTTTTGGTTTTTGGTTTTTGGTTTTTGGTTTTTGGTTTTTGGTTTTGGGTTTTTGGTTTTCGGTTTTCGGTTTTCGGTTTTTAGTTTTGGTTTTCTGTTTTTGGTGTTTGGTTTTTGGTTTTTGGTTTTTGGTTTTTGGTTTTTGGTTTTTGGTTTTTGGTTTTTGGTTTTTGGTTTTTGGTTTTCGGTTTTTAGTTTTGGTTTTTGGTTTTCGGTTTTTGGTTTTTGGTTTTGGTTTTTTGTTTTTGGTTTTTGGTTTTTGGTTTTTGGTTTTTGGTTTTTGGTTTTTGGTTTTTGGTTTTTGGTTTTAGGTTTTTGGTTTTAGGTTTTTGGTTTTTGGTTTTTGGTTTTTGGTTTTTAGTTTTCGGTTTTTGGTTTTTGGTTTTTGGTTTTTGGTTTTCGGTTGTCGGTTTTTAGTTTTGGTTTTTGGTTTTTGGTTTTTGGTTTTGGTTTTTGGTTTTTGGTTTTTTGTTTTTGGTTTTTGGTTTTTGGTTTTTGGTTTTTGGTTTTTTGTTTTTGGTTTTTGGTTTTTGGTTTTTGGTTTTTGGTTTTCGGTTGTCGGTTTTTAGTTTTGGTTTTTGATTTTTGGTTTTTGGTTTTTTGTTTTTGGTTTTTGGTTTTTGGTTTTTGGTTTTTGGTTGTTGGTTTTTGGTTTTCGGTTTTGGTTTTGGTTTTCGGTTTTTGGTTTTCGGTTTTTGGTTTTTGGTTTTTGGTTTTTGGTTTTTGGTTTTTGGTTTTTGGTTTTTGGTTTTTGGTTTTTGGTTTTTGGTTTTCGGTTTTTGGTTTTTGGTTTTTAGTTTTTGGTTTTCGGTTTTTGGTTTTTGGTTTTTGGTTTTTGGTTTTCGGTTTTTAGTTTTGGTTTTTGGTTTTCGGTTTTTGGTTTTTGGTTTTTGGTTTTTGGTTTTTGGTTTTTGGTTTTTGGTTTTTGGTTTTCGGTTTTTAGTTTTGGTTTTTGGTTTTTGGTTTTTGGTTTTTGGTTTTTGGTTTTTGGTTTTTGGTTTTTGGTTTTTGGTTTTTGGTTTTGGGTTTTTGGTTTTCGGTTTTCGGTTTTCGGTTTTCGGTTTTTAGTTTTGGTTTTTTGTTTTTGGTGTTTGGTTTTTGGTTTTTGGTTTTTGGTTTTTGGTTTTTGGTTTTTGGTTTTTGGTTTTTGGTTTTTGGTTTTTGGTTTTCGGTTTTTAGTTTTGGTTTTTGGTTTTCGGTTTTTGGTTTTTGGTTTTGGTTTTTTGTTTTTGGTTTTTGGTTTTTGGTTTTTGGTTTTTGGTTTTCGGTTTTGGTTTTGGTTTTTGGTTTTTGGTTTTTGGTTTTTGGTTTTTAGTTTTTGGTTTTTGGTTTTTGGTTTTTGGTTTTTGGTTTTTGGTTTTTGGTTTTTGGTTTTCGGTTTTTAGTTTTGGTTTATGGTTTTCGGTTTTTGGTTTTTGGTTTTGGTTTTTTGTTTTTGGTTTTTGGTTTTTGGTTTTTGGTTTTAGGTTTTTGGTTTTAGGTTTTTGGTTTTTGGTTTTTGGTTTTTGGTTTTTAGTTTTAGGTTTTTGGTTTTTGGTTTTTGGTTTTTGGTTTTTGGTTTTTGGTTTTTGGTTTTTGGTTTTTGGTTTTTGGTTTTTGGTTCTCGGTTTTTGGTTTTCGGTTTTCGGTTTTCGGTTTTTGGTTTTTGGTGTTTGGTTTTTGGTTTTTGGTTTTTGGTTTTTGGTTTTTGGTTTTCGGTTTTTGGTTTTTGGTTTTTAGTTTTTGGTTTTCGGTTTTTGGTTTTTGGTTTTTGGTTTTTGGTTTTCGGTTTTGGTTTTGGTTTTCGGTTTTTGGTTTTCGGTTTTTGGTTTTTGGTTTTTGGTTTTTGGTTTTTGGTTTTTGGTTTTTGGTTTTTGGTTTTTGGTTTTTGGTTTTTGGTTTTTTGTTTATGGTTTTTGGTTTTTGGTTTTTGGTTTTTGGTTTTTGGTTTTCGGTTTTTAGTTTTGGTTTTTGGTTTTCGGTTTTTGGTTTTTGGTTTTGGTTTTTTGTTTTTGGTTTTTGGTTTTTGGTTTTTGGTTTTTGGTTTTAGGTTTTTGGTTTCAAGTTTTTGGTTTTTGGTTTTTGGTTTTTGGTTTTTGGTTTTTAGTTTTAGGTTTTTGGTTTTTGGTTTTTGGTTTTTGGTTTTTGGTTTTTGGTTTTTGGTTTTTGGTTTTTGGTTCTCGGTTTTCGGTTTTCGGTTTTTGGTTTTGGTTTTTGGTTTTTGGTGTTTGGTTTTTGGTTTTTGGTTTTTGGTTTTTGGTTTTTGGTTTTCGGTTTTTGGTTTTTGGTGTTTAGTTTTTGGTTTTCGGTTTTTGGTTTTTGGTTTTTGGTTTTTGGTTTTCGGTTTTGGTTTTGTTTTTCGGTTTTCGGTTTTCGGTTTTTGGTTTTTGGTTTTTGGTTTTTGGTTTTTGGCTTTTGGTTTTTGGTTTTGTGTTTTTGGTTCTCGGTTTTCGGTTTTTGGTTTTTGGTTTTTGGGTTTCGGTTTTTGGTTTTTGGTTTTTGGTTTTTGGTTTTTGGTTTTTGGTTTTCGGTTTTGGTTTTCGGTTTTTGGTTTTTGGTTTTTGGTTTTTGGTTTTTGGTTTTTCGTTTTTGGTTTTTGGTTTTTGGTTTTTGGTTTTTGGTTTTTGGTTTTTGGATTTTGGTTTTTGGTTTTCGGTTTTCGGTTGTCGGATTTTAGTTTTGGTTTTTGGTTTTGGGTTTTTGGTTTTGGGTTTTTGGTTTTTGGTTTTCGGTTTTCGGTTTTTGGTTTTTGGTTTTTGGTTTTTAGTTTTTGGTTTTTGGTTTTTGGGTTTCGGTTTTTGGTTTTTGGTTTTTGGTTTTTGGTTTTTGCTTTTGGTTTTCGGTTTTTGGTTTTCGGTTTTTGGTTTTTGGTTTTTGGTTTTTGGTTTTTGGTTTTTGGTTTTCGGTTTTTAGTTTTGGTTTTTGGTTTTTGGTTTTTGGGTTTTGGTTGTTGGTTTTTGGTTTTTGGTTTTTGGTTTTTGGTTTTTGGTTTTTGGTTTTTGGTTTTTGGTTTTTGGTTTTCGGTTGTCGGTTTTTAGTTTTGGTTTTTGGTTTTTGGTTTTTGGTTTTTGGTTTTTGGTTTTTGGTTTTTGGTTTTTGGGTTTCGGTTTTTTGTTTTTGGTTTTTGGTTTTTGGTTTTTGGTTTTAGGTTTTTGGTTTTTGGTTTTGGTTTTTGGTTTTTGGTTTTTGGTTTTAGGTTTTTGGTTCTTGGTTGTTGGTTTTTGGTTTTTGGTTTTTGGTTTTTGGTTTTTGGTTTTTGGTTTTTGGTTTTTGGTTTTTGGTTTTTGGTTTTTGGTTTGTGGTTTTTGGTTTTTGGTTTTTGCTTTCGGTTTTTGGTTTTTGGTTTTTGGTTTTTGGTTTTTGGTTTTTGGTTTTCGGTTTTTAGTTTTGGTTTTTGGTTTTTGGTTTTTGGTTTTTGGTTTTTGGTTTTGGTTTTTGGTTTTTGGTTTTTGGTTTTTGGTTTTTGGTTTTTGGTTTTTGGTTTTTGGTTTTTTGTTTTTGGTTTTTGGTTTTTGGTTTTTGGTTTTCGGTTGTCGGTTTTTAGTTTTGGTTTTTGATTTTTGGTTTTTGGTTTTTTGTTTTTGGTTTTTGGTTTTTGGTTTTTGGTTTTTGGTTTTCGGTTTTTAGTTTTGGTTTTTGGTTTTTGGTTTTTGGTTTTTTGTTTTTGGTTTTTGGTTTTTGGTTTTTGGTTTTTGGTTTTCGGTTGTCGGTTTTTAGTTTTGGTTTTTGGTTTTTGGTTTTTAGTTTTTGGTTTTTGGTTTTTGGTTTTTGGTTTTTGGTTTTCGGTTTTTAGTTTTGGTTTTTGGTTTTCGGTTTTTGGTTTTTGGTTTTGGTTTTTTGTTTTTGGTTTTTGGTTTTTGGTTTTTGGTTTTTGGTTTTAGGTTTTTGGTTTTAGGTTTTTGGTTTTTGGTTTTTGGTTTTTGGTTTTTAGTTTTAGGTTTTTGGTTTTTGGTTTTTGGTTTTTGGTTTTTGGTTTTTGGTTTTTGGTTTTTGGTTTTTGGTTTTTGGTTTTCGGTTTTCGGTTTTCGGTTTTTAGTTTTGGTTTTTGGTTTTTGGTGTTTGGTTTTTGGTTTTTGGTTTTTGGTTTTTGGTTTTTGGTTTTCGGTTTTTGGTTTTTGGTTTTTAGTTTTTGGTTTTCGGTTTTTGGTTTTTTGTTTTTGGTTTTTGGTTTTCGGTTTTGGTTTTGGTTTTCGGTTTTTGGTTTTCGGTTTTTGGTTTTTGGTTTTTGGTTTTTGGTTTTTGGTTTTTGGTTTTTGGTTTTTGGTTTTTGGTTTTTGGTTTTTGGTTTTTGGTTTTTTGTTTTTGGTTTTTGTTTTTTGGTTTTTGGTTTTTGGTTTTTGGTTTTTGATTTTTGGTTTTTGGTTTTTTGTTTATGGTTTTTGGTTTTTGGTTTTTGGTTTTTGGTTTTTAGTTTTTGATTTTTGGTTTTTGGTTTTTGGTTTTTGGTTTTTGGTTTTTGGTTTTTGGTTTTTGGTTTTTGGTTTTTGGTTTTGGCTTTTGGTTTTTGGTTTTTGGTTTTTGGTTTTTGGTTTTCGGTTTTTGGTTTTTGGTTTTAGGTTTTTGGTTTTTGGTTTTTGGTTTTTGGTTTTTGGTTTTTGGTTTTTGGTTTTTGGTTTTTGGTTTTTGGTTTTTGGTTTTTGGTTTTTGGTTTTAGGTTTTTGGTTTTTGGTTTTTGGTTTTTGGTTTTTGGTTTTTGGTTTTTGGTTTTTGGTTTTTGGTTTTTGGTTTTTGGTTTTTGGTTTTTGGTTTTTGGTTTTTGTTTTTTGGTTTTCGGTTTTTGGTTTTTGGTTTATGGTTTTTGGTTTTTGGTTTTTGGTTTTAGGTTTTTGGTTTTAGGTTTTTGGTTTTTGGTTTTTGGTTTTTTAGTTTTGAGTTTTTGGTTTTTGGTTTTTGGTTTTTGGTTTTTGGTTTTTGGTTTTTGGTTTTTGGTTTTTGGTTTTTGGTTTTTGGTTTTTGGTTTTTGGTTTTCGGTTTTCGGTTTTCGGTTTTTAGTTTTGGTTTTTGGTTTTTGGTGTTTGGTTTTTGGTTTTTGGTTTTTGGTTTTTGGTTTTTGGTTTTCGGTTTTTGGTTTTTGGTTTTGAGTTTTTGGTTTTCGGTTTTTGGTTTTTGGTTTTTGGTTTTTGGTTTTTGGTTTTCGGTTTTGGTTTTGGTTTTCGGTTTTTGGTTTTCGGTTTTTGGTTTTTGGTTTTTGGTTTTTGGTTTTTGGTTTTTGGTTTTTGGTTTTTGGTTTTTGGTTTTTGGTTTTTGGTTTTTGGTTTTAGGTTTTTGGTTTTTGGTTTTTGGTTTTTGGTTTTTGGTTTTTGGTTTTTGGTTTTTGGTTTTTGGTTTTTGGTTTTTGGTTTTTGGTTTTTGGTTTTAGGTTTTTGGTTTTTGGTTTTTGGTTTTTGGTTTTTGGTTTTTGGTTTTTGGTTTTTGGTTTTTGGTTTTAGGTTTTTGGTTTTTGGTTTTTGGTTTTTGGTTTTTGGTTTTTGGTTTTTGGTTTTTGGTTTTTGGTTTTTGGTTTTTGGTTTTTGGATTTTGGTTTTTGGTTTTTGGTTTTTGGTTTTCGGTTTTTAGTTTTGGTTTTTGGTTTTTGGTTTTTGGTTTTTGGTTTAGGTTTTTGGTTTTTGGTTTTTGTTTTTTGGTTTTTGGTTTTTGGTTTTTGGTTTTTAGTTTTTGGTTTTTGGTTTTTGGTTTTTGGTTTTTGGTTTTTGGTTTTTGGTTTTTGGTTTTTGGTTCTTGGTTTTTGGTTTTTGGTTTTTGGTTTTCGGTTTTTGGTTTTTGGTTTTGAGTTTTTGGTTTTCGGTTTTTGGTTTTTGGTTTATGGTTTTCGGTTTTTGGTTTTTGGTTTTTGGTTTTTGGATTTTGGTTTTTGGTTTTTGGTTTTTGGTTTTCGGTTTTTAGTTTTGGTTTTTGGTTTTTGGTTTTTGGTTTTTGGTTTTTGGTTTTGGTTTTTGGTTTTTGGTTTTTGATTTTTGGTTTTCGGTTTTCGGTTTTCGGTTTTAGTTTTGGTTTTTGGTTTTTGGTGTTTGGTTTTTGGTTTTTGGTTTTTGGTTTTTGGTTTTTGGTTTTCGGTTTTTGGTTTTTGGTTTTTAGTTTTTGGTTTTCGGTTTTTGGTTTTTGGTTTTTGGATTTTGGTTTTTGGTTTTGGTTTTGGTTTTCGGTTTTTGGTTTTCGGTTTTTGGTTTTTGGTTTTTGGTTTTTGGTTTTTGGTTTTTGGTTTTTGGTTTTTGGTTTTTGGTTTTTGGTTTTTGGTTTTCGGTTTTTGGTTTTCGGTTTTTGGTTTTTGGTTTTTAGTTTTTGGTTTTCGGTTTTTGGTTTTTGGTTTTTGGTTTTTGGTTTTCGGTTTTTGGTTTTTGGTTTTTGGCTTTTGGTTTTTGGTTTTTGGTTTTTGGTTTTTTGTTTTTGGTTTTTGGTTTTTGGTTTTTGGTTTTCGGTTGTCGGTTTTTAGTTTTGGTTTTTGATTTTTGGTTTTTGGTTTTTTGTTTTTGGTTTTTGGTTTTTGGTTTTTGGTTTTTGGTTTTTGGTTTTTGGTTTTTGGTTTTTGGTTTTTGGTTTTTGGTTTTTGGTTTTCGGTTTTCGGTTTTTGGTTTTTGGTTTTTGGTTTTTGGGTTTCGGTTTTTGGTTTTTGGTTTTTGGTTTTTGGTTTTTGGTTTTTGGTTTTGGGTTTTTGGTTTTCGGTTTTTGGTTTTTGGTTTTTGGTTTTTGGTTTTTGGTTTTTGGTTTTCGGTTTTTAGTTTTGGTTTTTGGTTTTTGGTTTTTGGTTTTTGGTTTTTGGTTGTTGGTTTTTGGTTTTTGGTTTTTGGTTTTCGGTTTTTAGTTTTGGTTTTTGGTTTTCGGTTTTTGGTTTTTGGTTTTGGTTTTTTGTTTTTGGTTTTTGGTTTTTGGTTTTTGGTTTTTGGTTTTAGGTTTTCGGTTTTAGGTTTTTGGTTTTTGGTTTTTGGTTTTTGGTTTTTAGTTTTAGGTTTTTGGTTTTTGGTTTTTGGTTTTTGGTTTTTGGTTTTTGGTTTTTGGCTTTTGGTTTTTGGTTTTTGGTTTTTGGTTTTTGGTTTTTGGTTTTCGGTTTTCGGTTTTCGGTTTATAGTTTTGGTTTTTGGTGTTTGGTTTTTGGTTTTTGGTTTTTGGTTTTTGGTTTTCGGTTTTTGGTTTTTGGTGTTTAGTTTTTGGTTTTCGGTTTTTGGTTTTTGGTTTTTGGTTTTTGGTTTTCGGTTTTGGTTTTGTTTTTCGGTTTTCGGTTTTCGGTTTTTGGTTTTTGGTTTTTGGTTTTTGGTTTTTGGTTTTTGGTTTTTGGTTTTGTGTTTTTGGTTCTCGGTTTTCGGTTTTTGGTTTTTGGTTTTTGGGTTTCGGTTTTTGGTTTTTGGTTTTTGGTTTTTGTTTTTTGGTTTTTGGTTTTCGGTTTTGGTTTTCGGTTTTTGGTTTTTGGTTTTTGGTTTTTGGTTTTTGGTTTTTCGTTTTTGGTTTTTGGTTTTTGGTTTTTGGTTTTTGGATTTTGGTTTTTGGTTTTCGGTTTTCGGTTGTCGGATTTTAGTTTTGGTTTTTGGTTTTGGGTTTTTGGTTTTTGGTTTTCGGTTTTCGGTTTTTGGTTTTTGGTTTTTAGTTTTTGGTTTTTGGTTTTTGGGTTTCGGTTTTTGGTTTTTGGTTTTTGGTTTTTGGTTTTTGCTTTTGGTTTTCGGTTTTTGGTTTTCGGTTTTTGGTTTTTGGTTTTCAGTTTTTGGTTTTTGGTTTTTGGTTTTCGGTTTTTAGTTTTGGTTTTTGGTTTTTGGTTTTTGGTTTTTGGTTGTTGGTTTTTGGTTTTTGGTTTTTGGTTTTTGGTTTTTGGTTTTTGGTTTTTGGTTTTTGGTTTTCGGTTGTCGGTTTTTAGTTTTGGTTTTTGGTTTTTGGTTTTTGGTTTTTGGTTTTTGGTTTTTGGTTTTTGGTTTTTGGTTTTTGGTTTTTGGGTTTCGGTTTTTTGTTTTTGGTTTTTGGTTTTTGGTTTTTGGTTTTTGGTTTTTGGGTTTCGGTTTTTGGTTTTTGGTTTTTGGTTTTTGGTTTTTGGTTTTTGGTTTTGGGTTTTTGGTTTTCGGTTTTTGGTTTTTGGTTTTTGGTTTTTGGTTTTTGGTTTTTGGTTTTCGGTTTTTAGTTTTGGTTTTTGGTTTTTGGTTTTTGGTTTTTGGTTTTTGGTTGTTGGTTTTTGGTTTTTGGTTTTTGGTTTTCGGTTTTTAGTTTTGGTTTTTGGTTTTCGGTTTTTGGTTTTTGGTTTTGGTTTTTTGTTTTTGGTTTTTGGTTTTTGGTTTTTGGTTTTTGGTTTTAGGTTTTCGGTTTTAGGTTTTTGGTTTTTGGTTTTTGGTTTTTGGTTTTTAGTTTTAGGTTGTTGGTTTTTGGTTTTTGGTTTTTGGTTTTTGGTTTTTGGTTTTTGGTTTTTGGTTTTTGGTTTTCGGTTTTCGGTTTTCGGTTTTTAGTTTTGGTTTTTGGTGTTTGGTTTTTGGTTTTTGGTTTTTGGTTTTTGGTTTTTGGTTTTTGGTTTTCGGTTTTTGGTTTTTGGTTTTTAGTTTTTGGTTTTCGGTTTTTGGTTTTTGGTTTTTGGTTTTTGGATTTTGGTTTTTGGTTTTGGTTTTGGTTTTCGGGTTTTGGTTTTCGGTTTTTGGATTTTGGTTGTTGGTTTTTGGTTTTTGGTTTTTGGTTTTTGGTTTTTGGTTTTTGGTTTTTGGTTTTTGGTTCTCGGTTTTCGGTTTTCGGTTTTTGGTTTTGGTTTTTGGTTTTTGGTGTTTGGTTTTTGGTTTTTGGTTTTTGGTTTTTGGTTTTTGGTTTTCGGTTTTTGGTTTTTGGTGTTTAGTTTTTGGTTTTCGGTTTTTGGTTTTTGGTTTTTGGTTTTTGGTTTTCGGTTTTGGTTTTGTTTTTCGGTTTTCGGTTTTCGGTTTTTGGTTTTTGGTTTTTGGTTTTTGGTTTTTGGTTTTTGGTTTTTGGTTTTGTGTTTTTGGTTCTCGGTTTTCGGTTTTTGGTTTTTGGTTTTTGGGTTTCGGTTTTTGGTTTTTGGTTTTTGGTTTTTGGTTTTTGGTTTTCGGTTTTGGTTTTCGGTTTTTGGTTTTTGGTTTTTGGTTTTTGGTTTTTGGTTTTTCGTTTTTGGTTTTTGGTTTTTGGTTTTTGGTTTTTGGATTTTGGTTTTTGGTTTTCGGTTTTCGGTTGTCGGATTTTAGTTTTGGTTTTTGGTTTTGGTTTTTTGGTTTTGGGTTTTTGGTTTTTGGTTTTCGGTTTTCGGTTTTTGGTTTTTGGTTTTTAGTTTTTGGTTTTTGGTTTTTGGGTTTCGGTTTTTGGTTTTTGGTTTTTGGTTTTTGGTTTTTGCTTTTGGTTTTCGGTTTTTGGTTTTCGGTTTTTGGTTTTTGGTTTTTGGTTTTTGGTTTTTGGTTTTTGGTTTTCGGTTTTTAGTTTTGGTTTTTGGTTTTTGGTTTTTGGTTTTTGGTTTTTGGTTGTTGGTTTTTGGTTTTTGGTTTTTGGTTTTTGGTTTTTGGTTTTTGGTTTTTGGTTTTTGGTTTTTGGTTTTTGGTTTTCGGTTGTCGGTTTTTAGTTTTGGTTTTTGGTTTTTGGTTTTTGGTTTTTGGTTTTTGGTTTTTGGTTTTTGGTTTTTGGTTTTTGGTTTTTGGGTTTCGGTTTTTTGTTTTTGGTTTTTGGTTTTTGGTTTTTGGTTTTAGGTTTTAGGTTTTTGGTTTTTGGTTTTGGTTTTTGGTTTTTGGTTTTTGGTTTTAGGTTTTTGGTTTTTGGTTGTTGGTTTTTGGTTTTTGGTTTTTAGTTTTTGGTTTTTGGTTTTTGGTTTTTGGTTTTTGGTTTTTGGTTTTTGGTTTTTGGTTTTTGGTTTTTGGTTTGTGGTTTTTGGTTTTTGGTTTTTGGTTTTCGGTTTTTGGTTTTTGGTTTTAGGTTTTCGGTTTTAGGTTTTTGGTTTTTGGTTTTTGGTTTTGGTTTTTAGTTTTAGGTTTTTGGTTTTTGGTTTTTGGTTTTTGGTTTTTGGTTTTTGGTTTTTGGTTTTTGGTTTTTGGTTTTTGGTTTTTGGTTTTCGGTTTTCGGTTTTCGGTTTTTAGTTTTGGTTTTTGGTGTTTGGTTTTTGGTTTTTGGTTTTTGGTTTTTGGTTTTTGGTTTTCGGTTTTTGGTTTTCGGTTTTTGGTTTTTGGTGTTTAGTTTTTGGTTTTCGGTTTTTGGTTTTTGGTTTTTGGTTTTTGGTTTTCGGTTTTGGTTTTGTTTTTCGGTTTTCGGTTTTCGGTTTTTGGTTTTTGGTTTTTGGTTTTTGGTTTTTGGTTTTTGGTTTTTGGTTTTGTGTTTTTGGTTCTCGGTTTTCGGTTTTTGGTTTTTGGTTTTTGGGTTTCGGTTTTTGGTTTTTGGTTTTTGGTTTTTGGTTTTTGGTTTTTGGTTTTCGGTTTTGGTTTTCGGTTTTTGGTTTTTGGTTTTTGGTTTTTGGTTTTTGGTTTTTCGTTTTTGGTTTTTGATTTTTGGTATTTGGTTTTTGGATTTTGGTTTTTGGTTTTCGGTTTTCGGTTGTCGGATTTTAGTTTTGGTTTTTGGTTTTGGGTATTTGGTTTTGGGTTTTTGGTTTTTGGTTTTCGGTTTTCGGTTTTTGGTTTTTGGTTTTTAGTTTTTGGTTTTTGGTTTTTGGGTTTCGGTTTTTGGTTTTTGGTTTTTGGTTTTTGGTTTTTGCTTTTGGTTTTCGGTTTTTGGTTTTCCGTTTTTGGTTTTTGGTTTTTGGTTTTTGGTTTTTGGTTTTTGGTTTTCGGTTTTCGGTTTTTAGTTTTGGTTTTTGGTTTTTGGTTTTTGGTTTTTGGTTTTTGGTTGTTGGTTTTTGGTTTTTGGTTTTTGGTTTTTGGTTTTTGGTTTTTGGTTTTTGGTTTTTGGTTTTTGGTTTTCGGTTGTCGGTTTTTAGTTTTGGTTTTTGGTTTTTGGTTTTTGGTTTTTGGTTTTTGGTTTTTGGTTTTTGGTTTTTGGTTTTTGGGTTTCGGTTTTTTGTTTTTGGTTTTTGGTTTTTGGTTTTTGGTTTTTGGTTTTAGGTTTTTGGTTTTTGGTTTTGGTTTTTGGTTTTTGGTTTTTGGTTTTAGGTTTTTGGTTTTTGGTTGTTGGTTTTTGGTTTTTGGTTTTTGGTTTTTGGTTTTTGGTTTTTGGTTTTTGGTTTTTGGTTTTTGGTTTTTGGTTTTTGGTTTTTGGTTTGTGGTTTTTGGTTTTTGGTTTTTGGTTTTCGGTTTTTGGTTTTTGGTTTTTGGTTTTTGGTTTTTGGTTTTTGGTTTTCGGTTTTTAGTTTTGGTTTTTGGTTTTTGGTTTTTGGTTTTTGGTTTTTGGTTTTGGTTGTCGGTTTTTAGTTTTGGTTTTTGGTTTTTGGTTTTTGGTTTTTGGTTTTTGGTTTTTGGTTTTTGGTTTTTGGTTTTTGGTTTTTGGGTTTCGGTTTTTTGTTTTTGGTTTTTGGTTTTTGGTTTTTGGTTTTAGGTTTTTGGTTTTTGGTTTTGGTTTTTGGTTTTTGGTTTTTGGTTTTGGTTTTTGGTTTTTGGTTGTTGGTTTTTGGTTTTTGGTTTTTGGTTTTTGGTTTTTGGTTTTTGGTTTTTGGTTTTTGGTTTTTGGTTTTTGGTTTTTGGTTTGTGGTTTTTGGTTTTTGGTTTTTGGTTTTCGGTTTTTGGTTTTTGGTTTTTGGTTTTTGGTTTTTGGTTTTTGGTTTTCGGTTTTTAGTTTTGGTTTTTGGTTTTTGGTTTTTGGTTTTTGGTTTTTGGTTTTGGTTTTTGGTTTTTGGTTTTTGGTTTTTGGTTTTTGGTTTTTGGTTTTTGGTTTTTGGTTTTTTGTTTTTGGTTTTTGGTTTTTGGTTTTTGGTTTTCGGTTGTCGGTTTTTAGTTTTGGTTTTTGATTTTTGGTTTTTGGTTTTTTGTTTTTGGTTTTTGGTTTTTGGTTTTTGGTTTTTGGTTTTCGGTTTTTAGTTTTGGTTTTTGGTTTTTGGTTTTTGGTTTTTTGTTTTTGGTTTTTGGTTTTTGGTTTTTGGTTTTTGGTTTTTGGTTTTCGGTTGTCGGTTTTTAGTTTTGGTTTTTGGTTTTTGGTTTTTGGTTTTTGGTTTTTGGTTTTTGGTTTTTGGTTTTTGGTTTTTGGTTTTCTGTTTTTAGTTTTGGTTTTTGGTTTTCGGTTTTTGGTTTTTGGTTTTGGTTTTTTGTTTTTGGTTTTTGGTTTTTGGTTTTTGGTTTTTGGTTTTAGGTTTTTGGTTTTAGGTTTTTGGTTTTTGGTTTTTGGTTTTTGGTTTTTGGTTTTTAGTTTTAGGTTTTTGGTTTTTGGTTTTTGGTTTTTGGTTTTTGGTTTTTGGTTTTTGGTTTTTGGTTTTTGGTTTTTGGTTTTTGGTTTTCGGTTTTCGGTTTTCGGTTTTTAGTTTTGGTTTTTGGTTTTTGGTGTTTGGTTTTTGGTTTTTGGTTTTTGGTTTTTGGTTTTTGGTTTTCGGTTTTTGGTTTTTGGTTTTTAGTTTTTGGTTTTCGGTTTTTGGTTTTTTGTTTTTGGTTTTTGGTTTTCGGTTTTGGTTTTGGTTTTCGGTTTTTGGTTTTCGGTTTTTGGTTTTTGGTTTTTGGTTTTTGGTTTTTGGTTTTTGGTTTTTGGTTTTTGGTTTTTGGTTTTTGGTTTTTTGTTTTTGGTTTTTGGTTTTTGGTTTTTGGTTTTTGGTTTTTGGTTTTTGATTTTTGGTTTTTGGTTTTTTGTTTATGGTTTTTGGTTTTTGGTTTTTGGTTTTTGGTTTTTGGTTTTTGATTTTTGGTTTTTGGTTTTTGGTTTTTGGTTTTTGGTTTTTGGTTTTTGGTTTTTGGTTTTTGGTTTTTGGTTTTGGCTTTTGGTTTTTGGTTTTTGGTTTTTGCTTTTTGGTTTTTGGTTTAGGTTTTTGGTTTTTGGTTTTTGGTTTTTGGTTTTTGGTTTTTGGTTTTTGGTTTTTGGTTTTTGGTTTTTGGTTTTTGGTTTTTGGTTTTTGGTTTTTGGTTTTTGGTTTTTGTTTTTTGGTTTTCGGTTTTTGGTTTTTGGTTTATGGTTTTTGGTTTTTGGTTTTTGGTTTTAGGTTTTTGGTTTTAGGTTTTTGGTTTTTGGTTTTTGGTTTTTGGTTTTTTAGTTTTGAGTTTTTGGTTTTTGGTTTTTGGTTTTTGGTTTTTGGTTTTTGGTTTTTGGTTTTTGGTTTTTGGTTTTTGGTTTTTGGTTTTTGGTTTTTGGTTTTCGGTTTTCGGTTTTCGGTTTTTAGTTTTGGTTTTTGGTTTTTGGTGTTTGGTTTTTGGTTTTTGGTTTTTGGTTTTTGGTTTTTGGTTTTCGGTTTTTGGTTTTTGGTTTTTAGTTTTTGGTTTTCGGTTTTTGGTTTTTGGTTTTTGGTTTTTGGTTTTTGGTTTTCGGTTTTGGTTTTGGTTTTCGGTTTTTGGTTTTCGGTTTTTGGTTTTTGGTTTTTGGTTTTTGGTTTTTGGTTTTTGGTTTTTGGTTTTTGGTTTTTGGTTTTTGGTTTTTGGTTTTTGGTTTTTGGTTTTTGGTTTTTGGTTTTTGGTTTTTGGTTTTAGGTTTTTGGTTTTTGGTTTTTGGTTTTTGGTTTTTGGTTTTTGGTTTTTGGTTTTTGGTTTTTGGTTTTTGGTTTTTGGTTTTTGGTTTTTGGTTTTTGGTTTTAGGTTTTTGGTTTTTGGTTTTTGGTTTTTGGTTTTTGGTTTTTAGTTTTTGGTTTTTGGTTTTTGATTTTGGTTTTTGGTTTTTGGTTTTTGGTTTTTGGTTTTTGGTTTTTGGTTTTTGGTTTTTGGTTTTCGGTTTTCGGTTTTTGGTTTTTGGTTTTTGGTTTTTGGGTTTCGGTTTTTGGTTTTTGGTTTTTGGTTTTTGGTTTTTGGTTTTCGGTTTTTGGTTTTCGGTTTTTGGTTTTTGGTTTTTGGTTTTTGGATTTTGGTTTTTGGTTTTTGGTTTTTGGTTTTCGGTTTTTAGTTTTGGTTTTTGGTTTTTGGTTTTTGGTTTTTGGTTTTTGGTTTTTGGTTTTGGTTTTTGGTTTTTGGTTTTTGGTTTTTGGTTTTCGGTTTTCGGTTTTCGGTTTTAGTTTTGGTTTTTGGTTTTTGGTGTTTGGTTTTTGGTTTTTGGTTTTTGGTTTTTGGTTTTTGGTTTTCGGTTTTTGGTTTTTGGTTTTTAGTTTTTGGTTTTCGGTTTTTGGTTTTTGGTTTTTGGATTTTGGTTTTTGGTTTTGGTTTTGGTTTTCGGTTTTTGGTTTTCGGTTTTTGGTTTTTGGTTTTTGGTTTTTGGTTTTTGGTTTTTGGTTTTTGGTTTTTGGTTTTTGGTTTTCGGTTTTTGGTTTTCGGTTTTTGGTTTTTGGTTTTTAGTTTTTGGTTTTCGGTTTTTGGTTTTTGGTTTTTGGTTTTTGGTTTTCGGTTTTTGGTTTTTGGTTTTTGGTTTTTGGTTTTTGGTTTTTGGTTTTTGGTTTTTGGTTTTTTGTTTTTGGTTTTTGGTTTTTGGTTTTTGGTTTTCGGTTGTCGGTTTTTAGTTTTGGTTTTTGATTTTTGGTTTTTGGTTTTTTGTTTTTGGTTTTTGGTTTTTGGTTTTTGGTTTTTGGTTTTTGGTTTTTGGTTTTTGGTTTTTGGTTTTTGGTTTTTGGTTTTTGGTTTTCGGTTTTCGGTTTTTGGTTTTTGGTTTTTGGTTTTTGGGTTTCGGTTTTTGGTTTTTGGTTTTTGGTTTTTGGTTTTTGGTTTTTGGTTTTTGGTTTTTGGTTTTCGGTTTTTGGTTTTCGGTTTTTGGTTTTTGGTTTTTGGTTTTTGGTTTTTGGTTTTCGGTTTTTAGTTTTGGTTTTTGGTTTTTGGTTTTTGGTTTTTGGTTTTTGGTTTTTGGTTGTTGGTTTTTGGTTTTTGGTTTTTGGTTTTCGGTTTTTAGTTTTGGTTTTTGGTTTTCGGTTTTTGGTTTTTGGTTTTGGTTTTTTGTTTTTGGTTTTTGGTTTTTGGTTTTTGGTTTTTGGTTTTAGGTTTTCGGTTTTAGGTTTTTGGTTTTTGGTTTTTGGTTTTTGGTTTTTAGTTTTAGGTTTTTGGTTTTTGGTTTTTGGTTTTTGGTTTTTGGTTTTTGGTTTTTGGTTTTTGGTTTTTGGTTTTTGGTTTTTGGTTTTCGGTTTTCGGTTTTCGGTTTTTAGTTTTGGTTTTTGGTGTTTGGTTTTTGGTTTTTGGTTTTTGGTTTTTGGTTTTTGGTTTTTGGTTTTTGGTTTTCGGTTTTTGGTTTTTGGTTTTTAGTTTTTGGTTTTCGGTTTTTGGTTTTTGGTTTTTGGTTTTTGGATTTTGGTTTTTGGTTTTGGTTTTGGTTTTCGGGTTTTGGTTTTCGGTTTTTGGTTTTTGGTTTTTGGTTTTTGGTTTTTGGTTTTTGGTTTTTGGTTTTTGGTTTTTGGTTTTTGGTTTTTGGTTTTTGGTTTTTGGTTTTTGGTTTTTGGTTTTTGGTTTTTGGTTTTTGGTTTTTGGTTTTCGGTTTTTGGTTTTTGGTTTTTAGTTTTTGGTTTTCGGTTTTTGGTTTTTGGTTTTTGGTTTTTGGTTTTCGGTTTTTAGTTTTGGTTTTTGGTTTTCGGTTTTTGGTTTTTGGTTTTTGGTTTTTGGTTTTTGGTTTTTGGTTTTTGGTTTTTGGTTTTTGGTTTTTGGTTTTCGGTTTTTAGTTTTGGTTTTTGGTTTTTGGTTTTTGGTTTTTGGTTTTTGTTTTTTGGTTTTTGGTTTTTGGTTTTTGGTTTTTGGTTTTTGGTTTTTGGTTTTTGGTTTCTGGTTTTCGGTTTTCGGTTTTCGGTTTTTAGTTTTGGTTTTTGGTTTTTGGTGTTTGGTTTTTGGTTTTTGGTTTTTGGTTTTTGGTTTTTGGTTTTTGGTTTTTGGTTTTTGGTTTTTGGTTTTCGGTTTTTAGTTTTGGTTTTTGGTTTTCGGTTTTTGGTTTTTAGTTTTGGTTTTTTGTTTTTGGTTTTTGGTTTTTGGTTTTTGGTTTGTGGTTTTAGGTTTTTGGTTTTAGGTTTTTGGTTTTTGGTTTTTGGTTTTTGGTTTTTAGTTTTAAGTTTTTGGTTTTTGGTTTTTGGTTTTCGGATGTCGGTTTTTAGTTTTGGTTTTTGGTTTTTGGTTTTTGGTTTTTGGTTTTCGGTTTTTGGTTTTTGGTTTTTGGTTTTTGGTTTTTGGTTTTTGGTTTTTGGTTTTTGGTTTTCGGTTTTTAGTTTTGGTTTTTGGTTTTCGGTTTTTGGTTTTTGGTTTTGGTTTTTTGTTTTTGGTTTTTGGTTTTTGGTTTTTGGTTTTTGGTTTTAGGTTTTTGGTTTTAGGTTTTTGGTTTTTGGTTTTTGGTTTTTGGTTTTTAGTTTTGGTTTTTGGTTTTTGGTTTTTGGTTTTTGGTTTTTGGTTTTTGGTTTTTGGTTTTTGGTTTTTGGTTTTTGGTTTTTGGTTTTTGGTTTTCGGTTTTCGGTTTTCGGTTTTTAGTTTTGGTTTTTGGTTTTTGGTGTTTGGTTTCTGGTTTTTGGTTTTTGGTTTTTGGTTTTTGGTTTTCGGTTTTTGGTTTTTGGTTTTTAGTTTTTGGTTTTCGGTTTTGGTTTTTGGTTTTTGGTTTTTGGTTTTTGGTTTTTGGTTTTCGGTTTTTAGTTTTGGTTTTTGGTTTTTCGTTTTTGGTTTTTGGTTTTTTTTTTATGGTTTTTGGTTTTTGGTTTTTGGTTTTTGGTTTTTGGTTTTCGGTTTTCAGTTTTTGGTTTTTGGTTTTTGGTTTTTGGTTTTTGGTTTTTGGTTTTTGGTTTTCGGTTTTTAGTTTTGGTTTTTGGTTTTTGGTTTTTGGTTTTTGGTTTTGGTTTTTGGTTTTTGGTTTTTGGTTTTTGGTTTTTGGTTTTTGGTTTTTGGTTTTTGGTTTTTGGTTTTTGGTTTTTGGGTTTCGGTTTTTGGTTTTTGGTTTTTGGTTTTTGGTTTTCGGTTTTTGGTTTTCGGTTTTTGGTTTTTGGTTTTCGGTTGTCGGATTTTAGTTTTGGTTTTTGATTTTTGGTTTTTGGTTATTTGTTTTTGGTTTTTGGTTTTTGGTTTTTGGTTTTTGGTTTTTGGTTTTTGGTTTTTGGTTTTTGGTTTTTGGTTTTTGGTTTTTGGTTTTTGGTTTTTGGTTTTTGGTTTTTGGTTTTTGGTTTTTGGTTTTTGGTTTTCGGTTTTCAGTTTTTGGTTTTTGGTTTTTGGTTTTTGGTTTTTGGTTTTTGGTTTTTGGTTTTTGGTTTTTGGGTTTTGGTTTTTGGTTTTTGGTTTTTGGTTTGTGGTTTTTTGTTTTTGGTTTTTGGTTTTTGGTTTTTGGTTTTTGGTTTTTGGTTTTTGGTTTTTGGTTTTTGGTTTTTGGTTTTTGGTTTTTGGTTTTTGGTTTTTGGTTTTTGGTTTTTGGTTTTCGGTTTTCGGTTTTTGGTTTTTGGTTTTTGGTTTTTGGTTTTCGGTTTTTGGTTTTTGGTTTTTGGTTTTTGGTTTTTGGTTTTCGGTTTTCGGTTTTTGGTTTTTGGTTTTTGGTTATTGGTTTTTGGTTTTTGGTTTTTGGTTTTTGGTTTTTGGTTTTTGGTTTTTGGTTTTTGGTTTTTGGTTTTTGGTTTTTGGTTATTGGTTTTTGGTTTTTGGTTTTTGGTTTTTGGTTTTTGGTTTTTGGTTTTTGGTTTTTGGTTTTTGGTTTTTGGTTTTTGGTTTTTGGTTTTTGGTTTTTTTTTTTTCGGTTTTTGGTTTTTGGTTTTTGGTTTTTGGTTTTTGGGTTATGGTTTTTGGTTTTTGGTTTTTGGTTTTTGGTTTTTGGTTTTTGGTTTTTGTTTTTTGGTTTTTGGTTTTTAGTTTTGGTTTTTGGTTTTCGGTTTTTGGTTTTTGGTTTTTGGTTTTTGGTTTTAGGTTTTTGGTTTTCGGTTTTTGGTTTTTGGTTTTTGGTTTTTGGTTTTTGGTTTTCGGTTTTTAGTTTTGGTTTTTGGTTTTTGGTTTTTGGTTTTTGGTTTTGGTTTTTGGTTTTTGGTTTTTGGTTTTTGGTTTTTGGTTTTTGGTTTTTGGTTTTTGGTTTTTGGTTTTTGGTTTTTGGTTTTTGGTTTTTGGTTTTCGGTTTTTGGTTTTTGGTTTTTGGTTTTTGGTTTTCGGTTTTTGGTTTTTGGTTTTTGGTTTTTGGTTTTTGGTTTTTGGTTTTTGGTTTTTGGGTTTCGGTTTTTGGTTTTTGGTTTTTGGTTTTTGGTTTTTGGTTTTCGGTTTTTGGTTTTCGGTTTTTGGTTTTTGGTTTTTGGTTTTTGGTTTTTGGTTTTTGGTTTTTGGTTTTCGGTTTTTAGTTTTGGTTTTTGGTTTTTGGTTTTTGGTTTTTGGTTTTGGTTTTTGGTTTTTGGTTTTTGGTTTTTGGTTTTTGGTTTTTGGTTTTTGGTTTTTGGTTTTTTTTTTCGGTTTTTGGTTTTTGGTTTTTGGTTTTTGGTTTTTGGTTTTTGGTTTTTGGTTTTTGGTTTTTGGTTTTTGTTTTTTGGTTTTTGGTTTTTAGTTTTGGTTTTTGGTTTTCGGTTTTTGGTTTTTGGTTTTTGGTTTTTGGTTTTAGGTTTTTGGTTTTCGGTTTTTGGTTTTTGGTTTTTGGTTTTTGGTTTTCGGTTTTTGGTTTTTGGTTTTTGGTTTTTGGTTTTTGGTTTTTGGTTTTGGTTTTTGGTTTTTGGTTTTTGGTTTTTGGTTTTTGGTTTTAGGTTTTTGGTTTTCGGTTTTTGGTTTTTGGTTTTTGGTTTTTGGTTTTTGGTTTTCGGTTTTTAGTTTTGGTTTTTGGTTTTTGGTTTTTGGTTTTTGGTTTTGGTTTTTGGTTTTTGGTTTTTGGTTTTTGGTTTTTGGTTTTTGGTTTTTGGTTTTCGGTTTTCAGTTTTTGGTTTTTGGTTTTTGGTTTTTGGTTTTTGGTTTTTGGTTTTTGGTTTTTGGTTTTTGGTTTTTGGTTTTCGGTTTTTAGTTTTGGTTTTTGGTTTTTGGTTTTTGGTTTTTGGTTTTGGTTTTTGGTTTTTGGTTTTTGGTTTTTGGTTTTTGGTTTTTGGTTTTTGGTTTTTGGTTTTTGGTTTTTGGTTTTTGGGTTTCGGTTTTTGGTTTTTGGTTTTTGGTTTTTGGTTTTTGGTTTTCGGTTTTTGGTTTTCGGTTTTTGGTTTTTGGTTTTTGGTTTTTGGTTTTTGGTTTTTGGTTTTTGGTTTTCGGTTTTTAGTTTTGGTTTTTGGTTTTTGGTTTTTGGTTTTTGGTTTTGGTTTTTGGTTTTTGGTTTTTGGTTTTTGGTTTTTGGTTTTTGGTTTTTGGTTTTTGGTTTTTGGTTTTTGGTTTTTGGTTTTTGGTTTTTGGTTTTTTGTTTTTGGTTTTTGGTTTTTGGTTTTTGGTTTTTGGTTTTTGGTTTTTCGTTTTTGGTTTTTGGTTTTTGGTTTTTGGTTTTTGGTTTTTGGTTTTTGGTTTTTGGTTTTTGGTTTTTTTTTTTCGGTTTTTGGTTTTTGGTTTTTGGTTTTTGGTTTTTGGTTTTTGGTTTTTGGTTTTTGGTTTTTGGTTTTTGGTTTTTGGTTTTTGGTTTTTGGTTTTTGGTTTTTGGGTTTTGGTTTTTGGTTTTTGGTTTTTGGTTTGTGGTTTTTTGTTTTTGGTTTTTGGTTTTTGGTTTTTGGTTTTTGGTTTTTGGTTTTTGGTTTTTGGTTTTTGGTTTTTGGTTTTTGGTTTTTGGTTTTTGGTTTTTGGTTTTTGGTTTTTGGTTTTCGGTTTTCGGTTTTTGGTTTTTGGTTTTTGGTTTTTGGTTTTCGGTTTTTGGTTTTTGGTTTTTGGTTTTTGGTTTTTGGTTTTCGGTTTTCGGTTTTTGGTTTTTGGTTTTTGGTTATTGGTTTTTGGTTTTTGGTTTTTGGTTTTTGGTTTTTGGTTTTTGGTTTTTGGTTTTTGGTTTTTGGTTTTTGGTTTTTGGTTTTTGGTTTTTGGTTATTGGTTTTTGGTTTTTGGTTTTTGGTTTTTGGTTTTTGGTTTTTGGTTTTTGGTTTTTTGTTTTTGGTTTTTGGTTTTTGGTTTTTGGTTTTCGGTTGTCGGATTTTAGTTTTGGTTTTTGATTTTTGGTTTTTGGTTTTTTGTTTTTGGTTTTTGGTTTTGGTTTTTGGTTTTTGGTTTTTGGTTTTTGGTTTTTGGTTTTTGGTTTTTGGTTTTTGGTTTTTGGTTTTTGGTTTTTGGTTTTTGGTTTTTGGTTTTTGGTTTTTGGTTTTTGGTTTTTCGTTTTTGGTTTTTGGTTTTTGGTTTTTGGTTTTTGGTTTTTGGTTTTTGGTTTTTGGTTTTTTTTTTTCGGTTTTTGGTTTTTGGTTTTTGGTTTTTGGTTTTTGGTTTTTGGTTTTTGTTTTTTGGTTTTTGGTTTTCGGTTTTTAGTTTTGGTTTTTGGTTTTCGGTTTTTGGTTTTTGGTTTTTGGTTTTTGGTTTTAGGTTTTTGGTTTTCGGTTTTTGGTTTTTGGTTTTTGGTTTTTGGTTTTTGGTTTTCGGTTTTTAGTTTTGGTTTTTGGTTTTTGGTTTTTGGTTTTTGGTTTTGGTTTTTGGTTTTTGGTTTTTGGTTTTTGGTTTTTGGTTTTTGGTTTTTGGTTTTTGGTTTTTGGTTTTTTGTTTTTGGTTTTCGGTTTTTGGTTTTCGGTTTTTAGTTTTGGTTTTTGGTTTTTGGTTTTTGGTTTTTGGTTTTTGGTTTTTGGTTTTCGGTTTTTGGTTTTCGGTTTTTGGTTTTTGGTTTTTGGTTTTTGGTTTTTGGTTTTTGGTTTTTGGTTTTTGGTTTTCGGTTTTTAGTTTTGGTTTTTGGTTTTTGGTTTTTGGTTTTTGGTTTTGGTTTTTGGTTTTTGGTTTTTGGTTTTTGGTTTTTGGTTTTTGGTTTTTGGTTTTTGGTTTTTTGTTTTTGGTTTTTGGTTTTTGGTTTTTGGTTTTTGGTTTTCGGTTGTCGGATTTTAGTTTTGGTTTTTGATTTTTGGTTTTTGGTTTTTTGTTTTTGGTTTTTGGTTTTTGGTTTTTGGTTTTTGGTTTTTGGTTTTTGGTTTTTGGTTTTTGGTTTTTGGTTTTTGGTTTTTGGTTTTTGGTTTTTGGTTTTTGGTTTTTGGTTTTTGGTTTTTGGTTTTTGGTTTTTGGTTTTTGGTTTTCGGTTTTCAGTTTTTGGTTTTTGGTTTTTGGTTTTTGGTTTTTGGTTTTTGGTTTTTGGTTATTGGGTTTTGGTTTTTGGTTTTTGGTTTTTGGTTTGTGGTTTTTTGTTTTTGGTTT
Source organism: Odontomyia ornata (assembly GCA_963969285.1). Taxonomy (NCBI): domain Eukaryota; kingdom Metazoa; phylum Arthropoda; class Insecta; order Diptera; family Stratiomyidae; genus Odontomyia; species Odontomyia ornata. The sequence goes on along the minus strand of OZ017738.1, from coordinate 234,854,770 downwards.
TTGGTTTTTGGTTTTTGGTTTTTGGTTTTTGGTTTTTGGTTTTTGGTTTTTGGTTTTTGGTTTTTGGTTTTTGGTTTTCGGTTTTCGGTTTTTGGTTTTTGGTTTTTGGTTTTTGGTTTTCGGTTTTTGGTTTTTGGTTTTTGGTTTTTGGTTTTTGGTTTTCGGTTTTCGGTTTTTGGTTTTTGGTTTTTGGTTTTTGGTTTTTGGTTTTTGGTTTTTGGATTTTGGTTTTTGGTTTTTGGTTTTTGGTTTTTGGTTTTTGGTTTTTGGTTTTTGGTTTTTGGTTTTTGGTTTTTGGTTATTGGTTTTTGGTTTTTGGTTTTTGGTTTTTGGTTTTTGGTTTTTGGTTTTTGGTTTTTGGTTTTTGGTTTTTGGTTTTTGGTTTTTGGTTTTTGGTTTTTGGTTTTTGGTTTTTGGTTTTTGGTTTTTGGTTTTTGTTTTTTGGTTTTTGGTTTTCGGTTTTTAGTTTTGGTTTTTGGTTTTTGGTTTTTGGTTTTTGGTTTTTGGTTTTCGGTTTTCGGTTTTTGGTTTTTGGTTTTTGGTTTTTGGTTTTCGGTTTTTGGTTTTTGGTTTTTGGTTTTTGGTTTTTGGTTTTCGGTTTTCGGTTTTTGGTTTTTGGTTTTTGGTTTTTGGTTTTTGGTTTTTGGTTTTTGGTTTTTGGTTTTTGGTTTTTGGTTTTTGGTTTTTGGTTTTTGGTTTTTGGTTATTGGTTTTTGGTTTTTGGTTTTTGGTTTTTGGTTTTTGGTTTTTGGTTTTTGGTTTTTGGTTTTTGGTTTTTGGTTTTTGGTTTTTGGTTTTTGGTTTTTGGTTTTTGGTTTTTGGTTTTTGGTTTTTCGTTTTTGGTTTTTGGTTTTTGGTTTTTGGTTTTTGGTTTTTGGTGTTTGGTTTTTGGTTTTTTTTTTTTCGGTTTTTGGTTTTTGGTTTTTGGTTTTTGGTTTTTGGTTTTTGGTTTTTGGTTTTTGGTTTTTGTTTTTTGGTTTTTGGTTTTCGGTTTTTAGTTTTGGTTTTTGGTTTTCGGATTTTGGTTTTTGGTTTTTGGTTTTAGGTTTTTGGTTTTTGGTTTTTGGTTTTTTGTTTTTGGTTTTTGGTTTTTGGTTTTTGGTTTTTGGTTTTTGGTTTTTGGTTTTTGGTTTTTTGTTTTTGGTTTTTGGTTTTTGGTTTTTGGTTTTTGGTTTTTGGTTTTCGGTTTTCAGTTTTTGGTTTTTGGTTTTTGGTTTTTGGTTTTTGGTTTTTGGTTTTTGGTTTTTGGTTTTTGGTTTTTGGTTTTTGGTTTTTGGTTTTTGGTTTTTGGTTTTTGGTTTTTGGTTTTTGATTTTTGGTTTTTGGTTTTTGGTTTTTGTTTTTTGGTTTTTGGTTTTCGGTTTTTAGTTTTGGTTTTTGGTTTTCGGTTTTTGGTTTTTGGTTTTTGGTTTTTGGTTTTAGGTTTTTGGTTTTTGGTGTCTGTTTTTGGTTTTGTTTTTGGTTTTTGGTTTTTGGTTTTTGGTTTTTGGTTTTTGGTTTTTGGTTTTTGGTTTTTGGTTTTTGGTTTTTGGTTTTTGGTTTTTGGTTTTTGGTTTTTGGTTTTTGGTTTTTGGTTTTTGGTTTTTGGTTTTTGGTTTTTGGTTTTTGGTTTTTGGTTTTTGGTTTTCGGTTTTTAGTTTTGGTTTTTGGTTTTCGGTTTTTGGTTTTTGGTTTTTGGTTTTTGGTTTTTGGTTTTTGGTTTTTGGTTTTTGGTTTTTGGTTTTTGGTTTTTGGTTTTTGGTTTTTGGTTGTTGGTTTTTGGTTTTTGGTTTTTGGTTTTTGGTTTTTGGTTTTTGGTTTTTGGTTTTTGGTTTTTGGTTTTTGGTTTTTGGTTTTTGGATTTTGGTTTTTGACTTTTGGCTTTTGGCTTTTGGCTTTTGGTTTTTGGTTTTTGGTTTTTGGTTTTTGGTTCTTGGTTTTCGGTTTTTGGTTTATGGTTTTTGGTTTTTGGTTTTTGGTTTTTGGTTTTCGGTTTTTGGTTTTTGGTTTTTGGTTTTTGGTTTTTGGTTTTTGGTTTTTGGTTTTTAGTTTTTGGTTTTTGGTTTTTGGTTTTTGGTTTTTGGTTTTCGGTTTTTGGTTTTTGGTTTTTGGTTTTTGGTTTTTGGTTTCTAGTTTTCGGTTTTTGGTTTTTGGTTTTTGGTTTTTGGTTTTTGGTTTTTGGTTTTCGGTTTTTAGTTTTGGTTTTTGGTTTTTGGTTTTTGGTTTTTGGTTTTTGGTTTTTGGTTTTTGGTTTTTGGTTTTTGGTTTTTGGTTTTTGGTTTTTGGTTTTTGGTTTTTGGTTTTTGGTTTTTGGTTTTTGGTTTTTGGTTTTTGACTTTTGGCTTTTGGCTTTTGGCTTTTGGTTTTTGGTTTTTGGTTTTTGGTTTTTGGTTCTTGGTTTTCGGTTTTTGGTTTATGGTTTTTGGTTTTTGGTTTTTGGTTTTTGGTTTTCGGTTTTTGGTTTTTGGTTTTTGGTTTTTGGTTTTTGGTTTTTGGTTTTTGGTTTTTGGTTTTTGGTTTTTGGTTTTTGGTTTTTGGTTTTTGGTTTTTGGTTGTTGGTTTTTGGTTTTTGGTTTTTGGTTTTTGGTTTTTGGTTTTTGGTTTTTGGTTTTTGGTTTTTGGTTTTTGGTTTTTGGTTTTTGGTTTTTGGTTTTTGGTTTTTGGTTTTTGGTTTTTGGTTGTTGGTTTTTGGTTTTTGGTTTTTGGTTTTTGGTTTTTGGTTTTTGGTTTTTGGTTTTTGGTTTTTGGTTTTTGGTTTTTGGTTTTTGACTTTTGGCTTTTGGCTTTTGGCTTTTGGTTTTTGGTTTTTGGTTTTTGGTTTTTGGTTTTTGGTTTTTGGTTTTTGGTTTTTGGTTTTTGGTTTTTGGTTTTTGGTTGTTGGTTTTTGGTTTTTGGTTTTTGGTTTTCGGTTTTTAGTTTTGGTTTTTGGTTTTCGGTTTTTGGTTTTTGGTTTTTGGTTTTTGGTTTTAGGTTTTTGGTTTTTGGTTTTTGGTTTTTGGTTTTTGGTTGTTGGTTTTTGGTTTTTGGTTTTTGGTTTTTGGTTTTTGGTTTTTGGTTTTTGGTTTTTAGTTTTCGGTTTTTGGTTTTTGGTTTTTGGTTTTTGGTTTTTGGTTTTCGGTTTTTAGTTTTGGTTTTTGTTTTTTGGTTTTTGGTTTTTGGTTTTTGGTTTTTGGTTTTTGGTTTTTGGTTTTTGGTTTTTGGTTTTTGGTTTTCGGTTTTTGGTTTTTGGCTTTTGGTTTTTGGTTTTTGGTTTTTGGTTTTTGGTTTTTGGTTTTTGGTTTTTGGTTTTTGGTTTTTGGTTTTTGGTTGTTGGTTTTTGGTTTTTGGTTTTTGGTTTTTGGTTTTTGGTTTTTGGTTTTTGGTTTTTGGTTTTTGGTTTTTGGTTTTTGGTTTTTGGTTTTTGGTTTTTGGTTTTTGGTTTTTGGTTGTTGGTTTTTGGTTTTTGGTTTTTGGTTTTTGGTTTTTGGTTTTTGGTTTTTGGTTTTTGGTTTTTGGTTTTTGGTTTTTGGTTTTTGGTTTTTGACTTTTGGCTTTTGGCTTTTGGCTTTTGGTTTTTGGTTTTTGGTTTTTGGTTTTTGGTTTTTGGTTTTTGGTTTTTGGTTTTTGGTTTTTGGTTTTTGGTTGTTGGTTTTTGGTTTTTGGTTTTTGGTTTTCGGTTTTTAGTTTTGGTTTTTGGTTTTCGGTTTTTGGTTTTCGGTTTTTGGTTTTTGGTTTTTGGTTTTTGGTTTTTGGTTTTTGGTTTTTGGTTTTTGGTTGTTGGTTTTTGGTTTTTGGTTTTTGGTTTTTGGTTTTTGGTTTTTGGTTTTTGGTTTTTGGTTTTTGGTTTTTGGTTGTTGGTTTTTGGTTTTTGGTTTTTGGTTTTTGGTTTTTGGTTTTTGGTTTTTGGTTTTTGGTTTTTGGTTTTTGGTTTTTGGTTTTTGACTTTTGGCTTTTGTTTTTTGGCTTTTGGTTTTTGGTTTTTGGTTTTTGGTTTTTGGTTCTTGGTTTTCGGTTTTTGGTTTATGGTTTTTGGTTTTTGGTTTTTGGTTTTTGGTTTTCGGTTTTTGGTTTTTGGTTTTTGGTTTTTGGTTTTTGGTTTTTAGTTTTTGGTTTTTGGTTTTTGGTTTTTGGTTTTCGGTTTTTGGTTTTTGGTTTTTGGTTTTTGGTTTTTGGTTTTTAGTTTTCGGTTTTTGGTTTTTGGTTTTTGGTTTTTGGTTTTTGGTTTTTGGTTTTCGGTTTTTAGTTTTGGTTTTTGGTTTTTGGTTTTTGGTTTTTGGTTTTTGGTTTTTGGTTTTTGGTTTTTGGTGTCTGTTTTTGGTTTTGTTTTTGGTTTTTGGTTTTTGGTTTTTGGTTTTTGGTTTTTGGTTTTTGGTTTTTGGTTTTTGGTTTTTTGTTTTTGGTTTTTGGTTTTTGGTTTTTGGTTTTCGGTTTTTGGTTTTTGGTTTTTGGTTTTTGGTTTTTGGTTTTTGGTTTTTGGTTTTTGGTTTTCGGTTTTGGGTTTTTGGTTTTTGGTTTTTGGTTTTTGGTTTTTGGTTTTGTTTTTGGTTTTTGGTTTTTGGTTTTTGGTTTTTGGTTTTTGGTTTTTGGTTTTTGGTTTTTGGTTTTTGACTTTTGGGTTTTGGCTTTTGGCTTTTGGTTTTTGGTTTTTGGTTTTTGGTTTTTGGTTCTTGGTTTTCGGTTTTTGGTTTATGGTTTTTGGTTTTTGGTTTTTGGTTTTTGGTTTTCGGTTTTTGGTTTTTGGTTTTTGGTTTTTGGTTTTTGGATTTTAGTTTTTGGTTTTTGGTTTTTGGTTTTTGGTTTTCGGTTTTTGGTTTTTGGTTTTTGGTTTTTGGTTTTTGGTTTTTGGTTTTTAGTTTTCGGTTTTTGGTTTTTGGTTTTTGGTTTTTGGTTTTTCGTTTTTGGTTTTCGGTTTTTAGTTTTGGTTTTTGGTTTTTGGTTTTTGGTTTTTGGTTTTTGGTTTTTGGTTTTTGGTTTTTGGTTTTTGGTGTCTGTTTTTGGTTTTGTTTTTGGTTTTTGGTTTTTGGTTTTTGGTTTTTGGTTTTTGGTTTTTGGTTTTTGGTTTTTGGTTTTTGGTTTTTGGTTTTCGGTTTTTGGTTTTTGGTTTTTGGTTTTTGGTTTTTGGTTTTTGGTTTTTGGTTTTTGGTTTTCGGTTTTGGGTTTTTGGTTTTTGGTTTTTGGTTTTTGGTTTTTGTTTTTGGTTTTTGGTTTTTGGTTTTTGGTTTTTGGTTTTTGGTTTTTGGTTTTTGGTTTTTGGTTTTTGGTTTTTGGTTTTTGGTTTTTGGTTTTTGGTTTTTGGTTTTTGGTTTTTGGTTTTTGGTTTTTGGTTTTTGGTTTTTGGTTTTTGGTTTTTGGTTTTTGGTTTTAGGTTTTTGGTTTTTGGTTTTTGGTTTTCGGTTTTTAGTTTTGGTTTTTGGTTTTCGGTTTTTGGTTTTTGGTTTTTGGTTTTTGGTTTTTGGTTTTTGGTTTTTGGTTTTTGGTTTTTGGTTTTTGGTTTTTGGTTTTTGGTTTTTGGTTTTTGGTTTTTGGTTTTTGGTTTTTGGTTTTTGGTTTTTGGTTTTTGGTTTTTGGTTTTTGGTTTTTGGTTTTAGGTTTTTGGTTTTTGGTTTTTGGTTTTTGGTTTTTGGTTTTAGGATTTAAGTTTTTGGTTTTTGGGTTTTGGTTTTCGGTTTTCGGTTTTTGGTTTTTGGTTTTTGGTTTTTGGTTTTTGGTTTTTGGTTTTTGGTTTTTGGTTTTTGGTTTTGGTTTTTGGTTTTTGGTTTTTGGTTTTTGGTTTTTGGTTTTTGATTTTTGGTTTTTGGGTTTGGGTTTTTGGTTTTTGGTTTTTGGTTTTTGGTTTTTGGTTTTTGGTTTTTGGTTTTTGGTTTTTGGTTTTTGGTTTTTGGTTTTTGGTTTTCGGTTTTTGGTTTTTGGTTTTTGGTTTTTGGTTTTTGGTTTTTGGTTTTTGGTTTTTGGTTTTCGGTTTTGGGTTTTTGGTTTTTGGTTTTTGGTTTTTGGTTTTTGGTTTTTGGTTTTGTTTTTGGTTTTTGGTTTTTGGTTTTTGGTTTTTGGTTTTTGGTTTTTGGTTTTTGGTTTTTGGTTTTTGGTTTTTGGTTTTTGGTTTTTGGTTTTTGGTTTTTGGTTTTTGGTTTTTGGTTTTTGGTTTTTGGTTTTTGGTTTTTGGTTTTTGGTTTTTGGTTTTTGGTTTTTGGTTTTTGGTTTTTGGTTTTTGGTTTTTGGTTTTTGGTTTTTGGTTTTTGGTTTTAGGTTTTTGGTTTTTGGTTTTTGGTTTTTGGTTTTTGGTTTTAGGATTTTAGTTTTTGGGTTTTGGTTTTTGGTTTTTGGTTTTTGGGTTTTGGTTTTCGGTTTTCGGTTTTTGGTTTTTGGTTTTTGGTTTTTGGTTTTTGGTTTTTGGTTTTTGGTTTTTGGTTTTTGGTTTTTGGTTTTTGGTTTTTGGTTTTTGGTTTTTGCTTTTTGGTTTTTGGTTTTTGGTTTTTGGTTTTTGGTTTTTGGTTTTCGGTTTTCGGTTTTCGGTTTTTGGTTTTTCGTTTTTGGTTTTTGGTTTCCGGTTTTTGGTTTTTGGTTTTTGGTTTTTGGTTTTTGGGTTTTGGGTTTTGGTTTTCGGTTTTTGGTTTTTGGTTTTTGGTTTTTGGTTTTTGGTTTTTGGTTTTTGGTTTTTGGTGTCTGTTTTTGGTTTTGTTTTTGGTTTTTGGTTTTTGGTTTTTGGTTTTTGGTTTTTGGTTTTTGGTTTTTGGTTTTTGGTTTTTGGTTTTCGGTTTTTGGTTTTTGGTTTTTGGTTTTTGGTTTTTGGTTTTTGGTTTTTGGTTTTTGGTTTTTGGTTTTTGGTTTTCGGTGTTGGGTTTTTGGTTTTTGGTTTTTGGTTTTTGGTTTTTGGTTTTTGGTTTTGTTTTTGGTTTTTGGTTTTTGGTTTTTGGTTTTTGGTTTTTGGTTTTTGGTTTTTGGTTTTTGGTTTTTGGTTTTTGGTTTTTGGTTTTTGGTTTTTGGTTTTTGGTTTTTGGTTTTTGGTCTTTGGTTTTTGGTTTTTGGTTTTTGGTTTTTGGTTTTACGTTTTTGGTTTTTGGTTTTTGGTTTTTGGTTTTTGGTTTTTGGTTTTTGGTTTTTGGTTTTTGGTTTTTGGTTTTTGGTTTTCGGTGTTGGGTTTTTGGTTTTTGGTTTTTGGTTTTTGGTTTTTGGTTTTTGGTTTTTGGTTTTTGGTTTTTGGTTTTTGGTTTTTGGTTTTTGGTTTTTGGTTTTTGGTTTTTGGTTTTTGGTTTTTGGTTTTCGGTGTTGGGTTTTTGGTTTTTGGTTTTTGGTTTTTGGTTTTTGGTTTTTGGTTTTGTTTTTGGTTTTTGGTTTTTGGTTTTTGGTTTTTGGTTTTTGGTTTTTGGTTTTTGGTTTTTGGTTTTTGGTTTTTGGTTTTTGGTTTTTGGTTTTTGGTTTTTGGTTTTTGTTTTTTGTTTTTGGTTTTTGGTTTTTGGTTTTTGGTTTTTGGTTTTTGGTTTTTGGTTTTTGGTTTTTGGTTTTTGGTTTTTGGTTTTACGTTTTTGGTTTTTGGTTTTTGGTTTTTGGTTTTTGGTTTTTGGTTTTTGGTTTTTGGTTTTTGGTTTTTGGTTTTTGGTTTTCGGTGTTGGGTTTTTGGTTTTTGGTTTTTGGTTTTTGGTTTTTGGTTTTTGGTTTTTGGTTTTACGTTTTTGGTTTTTGGTTTTTGGTTTTTGGTTTTTGGTTTTTGGTTTTTGGTTTTTGGTTTTTGGTTTTTGGTTTTTGGTTTTCGGTGTTGGGTTTTTGGTTTTTGGTTTTTGGTTTTTGGTTTTTGGTTTTTGGTTTTTGGTTTTCGGTTTTTGGTTTTTGGTTTTTGGTTTTTGGTTTTTGGTTTTTGGTTTTTGGTTTTTGGTTTTTGGTTTTTGGTTTTCGGTGTTGGGTTTTTGGTTTTTGGTTTTTGGTTTTTGGTTTTTGGTTTTTGGTTTTGTTTTTGGTTTTTGGTTTTTGGTTTTTGGTTTTTGGTTTTGTTTTTGGTTTTTGGTTTTCGGTTTTTGGTTTTTGGTTTTTGGTTTTTGGTTTTTGGTTTTTGGTTTTTGGTTTTTGGTTTTTGGTTTTTGGTTTTTGGTTTTTGGTTTTTGGTTTTTGGTTTTTGGTTTTTGGTTTTTGGTTTTTGGTTTTATTTTTGGTTTTTGGTTTTTGGCTTTTGGTTTTTGGTTTTCGGTTTTCGGTTTTCGGTTTTTGGTTTTTGGTTTTTGGTTTTTGGTTTCCGGTTTTTGTTTTTTGGTTTTTGGTTTTTGGGTTTTGGTTTTCGGTTTTTGGTTTTTGGTTTTTGGTTTTTGGTTTTTGGTTTTTGGTTTTCGGTTTTGGGTTTTTGGTTTTCGGTTTTTGGTTTTTGGTTTTTGGTTTTGTTTTTGGTTTTTGGTTTTTGGTTTTTGGTTTTTGGTTTTTGGTTTTTGGTTTTTGGTTTTTGGTTTTTGGTTTTTGGTTTTTGGTTTTTGGTTTTTGGTTTTTGGTTTTTGGTTTTTGGTTTTTGGTTTTTGGTTTTTGGTTTTTGGTTTTTGGTTTTTGGTTTTTGGTTTTTGGTTTTTGGTTTTTGGTTTTTGGTTTTTGGTTTTTGGTTTTAGGTTTTTGGTTTTTGGTTTTTGGTTTTTGGTTTTTGGTTTTAGGATTTTAGTTTTTGGTTTTTGGTTTTTGGTTTTTGGTTTTTGGGTTTTGGTTTTCGGTTTTCGGTTTTTGGTTTTTGGTTTTTGGTTTTTGGTTTTTGGTTTTTGGTTTTTGGTTTTTGGTTTTTGGTTTTTGGTTTTTGGTTTTTGGTTTTTGGTTTTTGGTTTTTGCTTTTTGGTTTTTGGTTTTTGGTTTTTGGTTTTTGGTTTTTGGTTTTCGGTTTTCGGTTTTCGGTTTTTGGTTTTTCGTTTTTGGTTTTTGGTTTCCGGTTTTTGGTTTTTGGTTTTTGGTTTTTGGTTTTTGGGTTTTGGTTTTCGGTTTTTGGTTTTTGGTTTTTGGTTTTTGGTTTTTGGTTTTTGGTTTTTGGTTTTTGGTTTTTGGTTTTTGGTTTTTGGTTTTGTTTTTGGTTTTTGGTTTTTGGTTTTTGGTTTTTGGTTTTTGGTTTTTGGTTTTTGGTTTTTGGTTTTCGGTTTTTGGTTTTTGGTTTTTGGTTTTTGGTTTTTGGTTTTTGGTTTTTGGTTTTTGGTTTTTGGTTTTTGGTTTTCGGTGTTGGGTTTTTGGTTTTTGGTTTTTGGTTTTTGGTTTTTGGTTTTGTTTTTGGTTTTTGGTTTTTGGTTTTTGGTTTTTGGTTTTTGGTTTTTGGTTTTTGGTTTTTGGTTTTTGGTTTTTGGTTTTTGGTTTTTGGTTTTTGGTTTTTGGTTTTTGGTTTTTGGTTTTTGGTTTTTGGTTTTTGGTTTTTGGTTTTTGGTTTTTGGTTTTTGGTTTTTGGTTTTTGGTTTTACGTTTTTGGTTTTTGGTTTTTGGTTTTTGGTTTTTGGTTTTTGGTTTTTGGTTTTTGGTTTTCGGTTTTTAGTTTTGGTTTTTGGTTTTCGGTTTTTGGTTTTTGGTTTTTGGTTTTTGGTTTTTGGTTTTTGGTTTTTGGTTTTTGGTTTTTGGTTTTTGGTTTTTGGTTTTTGGTTTTTGGTTTTTGGTTTTTGGTTTTATTTTTGGTTTTTGGTTTTTGGCTTTTGGTTTTTGGTTTTCGGTTTTCGGTTTTCGGTTTTTGGTTTTTGGTTTTTGGTTTTTGGTTTCCGGTTTTTGTTTTTTGGTTTTTGGTTTTTGGGTTTTGGTTTTCGGTTTTCGGTTTTCGGTTTTCGGTTTTTGGTTTTTGGTTTTTGGTTTTTGGTTTTTGGTTTTTGGTTTTTGGTTTTTGGTTTTTGGTTTTTGGTTTTTGGTTTTTGGTTTTTGGTTTTTGGTTTTTGGTTTTTGGTTTTTGGTTTTTGGTTTTTGGTTTTTGGTTTTTGGTTTTTGGTTTTTGGTTTTTGGTTTTTGGTTTTTGGTTTTTGGTTTTTGGTTTTTGGTTTTTGGTTTTTGGTTTTTGGTTTTTGGTTTTTGGTTTTTGGTTTTTGGTTTTAGGTTTTTGGTTTTTGGTTTTTGGTTTTTGGCTTTAGGATTTTAGTTTTTGGTTTTTGGTTTTTGGTTTTTGGTTTTTGGGTTTTGGTTTTCGGTTTTCGGTTTTTGGTTTTTGGTTTTTGGTTTTTGGTTTTTGGTTTTTGGTTTTTGGTTTTTGGTTTTTGGTTTTTGGTTTTTGGTTTTTGGTTTTTGGTTTTTGGTTTTTGGTTTTTGGTTTTTGGTTTTTGGTTTTTGGTTTTTGGTTTTTGGTTTTCGGTTTTCGGTTTTCGGTTTTTGGTTTTTGGTTTTTGGTTTTTGGTTTCCGGTTTTTGGTTTTTGGTTTTTGGTTTTTGGGTTTTGGTTTTTGGTTTTTGGTTTTTGGTTTTTGGTTTTTGGTTTTTGGTTTTTGGTTTTTGGTTTTTGGTTTTTGGTTTTTGGTTTTCGGTTTTTAGTTTTGGGTTTTTAGTTTTGGTTTTTGGTTTTCGGTTTTTGGTTTTTGGTTTTTGGTTTTTGGTTTATGGTTTTTGGTTTTTGGTTTTTGGTTTTTGGTTTTTGGTTTTTGGTTTTTGGTTTTTGGTTTTTGGTTTTTGGTTTTTGGTTTTTGGTTTTTGGTTTTTCGTCTTTGGTTTTTGGTTTTTGGTTTTTGGTTTTTGGTTTTTGGTTTTTGGTTTTTGGTTTTTGGTTTTTGGTTTTTGGTTTTTGGTTTTCGGTTTTCGGTTTTCGGTTTTTGGTTTTTGGTTTTTGGTTTTTGGTTTTTGGTTTTTGGTTTTTGGTTTTTGGTTTTTGGTTTTTGGTTTTTGGTTTTTGGTTTTTGGTTTTTGGTTTTTGGTTTTCGGTTTTTAGTTTTGGTTTTTGGTTTTCGGTTTTTGGTTTTTGGTTTTTGGTTTTTGGTTTTTGGTTTTTGGTTTTTGGTTTTTGGGTTTTGGTTTTCGGTTTTCGGTTTTTGGTTTTTGGTTTTTGGTTTTTGGTTTTTGGTTTTTGGTTTTTGGTTTTTGGTTTTTGGTTTTCGTTTTTGGTTTTTGGTTTTCGGTTTTTGGTTTTTGGTTTTTGGTTATTGGTGTTTGGTTTTTGGTTTTTGGTTTTTGTTTTTTGGTTTTTGGTTTTCGGTTTTTAGTTTTGGTTTTTGGTTTTCGGTTTTTGGTTTTTGGTTTTTGGTTTTTGGTTTTAGGTTTTTGGTTTTTGGTGTCTGTTTTTGGTTTTGTTTTTGGTTTTTGGTTTTTGGTTTTTGGTTTTTGGTTTTTGGTTTTTGGTTTTTGGTTTTTGGTTTTTGGTTTTTGGTTTTTGGTTTTTGGTTTTTGGTTTGTGGTTTTTGGTTTTTGGTTTTTGGTTTTTGGTTTTTGGTTTTTGGTTTTTGGTTTTTGGTTTTTGGTTTTTGGTTTTTGGTTTTTGGTTTTTGGTTTTTGGTTTTTGGTTTTTGGTTTTTGGTTTTTGGTTTTTGGTTTTTGGTTTTTGGTTTTTGGTTTTTCGTCTTTGGTTTTTGGTTTTTGGTTTTTGGTTTTTGGTTTTTGGTTTTTGGTTTTTGGTTTTTGGTTTTCGGTTTTTAGTTTTGGTTTTTGGTTTTTGGTTTTTGGCTTTTGGTTTTTGGTTTTTGGTTTTTGGTTTTTGGTTTTTGGTTTTTGGTTTTCGGTTTTTAGTTTTGGTTTTTGGTTTTTGGTTTTTGGCTTTTGGTTTTTGGTTTTTGGTTTTTGGTTTTTGGTTTTTGGTTTTTGGTTTTTGGTTTTTAGTTTTTGGTTTTTGGTTTTTGGTTTTTGGTTTTTGGTTTTTGGTTTTTGGTTTTTGGTTTTTGGTTTTTGGTTTTTGGTTTTTGGTTTTTGGTTTTTGGTTTTTGGTTTTTGGTTTTTGGTTTTTGGTTTTTGGTTTTTGGTTTTTTGGTTTTCGGTTTTTAGTTTTGGTTTTTGGTTTTCGGTTTTTGGTTTATGGTTTTTGGTTTTTGGTTTTTGGTTTTTGGTTTTTGGTTTTAGGTTTGTGGTTTTTGGTTTTTGGTTTTTGGTTTTGGGTTTTATGTTTTTAGTTTTTGGTTCTTGGTTTTTGGTTTTTGGTTTTTGGTTTTTGGTTTGTGGTTTTCGGTTTTCGGTTTTTGGTTCGGTTTTCGGTTTTTGGTTTTTGGTTTTCGGTTGTCGGCTTTTAGTTTTGGTTTTTGGTGTTTGGTTTTTGGTTTTTGGTTTCCGGTTTTCGGTTTTTGGTTTTTGGTTTTTGGTTTTTGGATTTTGGTTTTTGGTCTTTGGTTTTTGGTTTTTGGTTTTTGGTTTTTGGTTTTTGGTTTTTTGGTTTTTGGTTTTTGGTTTTTGGTTTTTGGATTTTGGTTTTTGGTTTTTGGTTTTTGGTTTTTGGTTTTTGGTTTTTGGTTTTTGGTTTTTGGTTTTTGGTTTTTGGTTTTTGGTTTTTGGTTTTTGGTTTTTGGTTTGTGGTTTTTGGTTTTTGGTTTTTGGTTTTTGGTTTTTGGTTTTGTTTTTGGTTTTTGGTTTTTGGTTTTTAGTTTTTGGTTTTCGGTTTTTACGTTTTGGTTTTTGGTTTTTGGTTTTTGGTTTTTGGTTTTTGGTTTTTGGTTTTTGGTTTTTGGTTTTTGGATTTTGGTTTTTGGTTTTTGGTTTTTGGTTTTTGGATTTTGGTTTTTGGTTTTTGGTTTTTGGTTTTTGGTTTTTGTTTTTTGGTTTTTGGTTTTCGGTTTTTAGTTTTGGTTTTTGGTTCTCGGTTTTTGGTTTTTGGTTTTTGGTTTTATGTTTTTGGTTTTTGGTTTTTGGTTTTTGGTTTTTGGTTTTTGGTTTTTGGTTTTTGGTTTTTGGTTTTGGTTTTTGGTTTTTGGTTTTTGGTTTTTTGGTTTTCGGTTTTTGGTTTCTGGTTTTTGGTTTTTGGTTTTTGGTTTTAGGTTTTCGGTTTTTGGTTTTTGGTTTTTGGTTTTTGGATTTTGGTTTTAGGTTTTTAGTTTTTGGTTCTTGTTTTTGGGTTTTTGGTTTTTGGTTTGTGGTTTTCGGTTTTCGGTTTTTGGTTCGGTTTTCGGTTTTTGGTTTTTGGTTTTCGGTTGTCGGTTTTTAGTTTTGGTTTTTGGTTTTTGGTTTTTCGTTTTCGGTTTTCGGTTTTTGGTTTTTTGTTTTTGGTTTTTGGTTTTTGGTTTTTGGTCTTTGGTTTTTGGTTTTTGGTTTTTGGTTTTTGGTTTTTGGTTTTTGGTTTTTGGTTTTTGGTTTTTGGTTTTTGGTTTTTGGTTTTTGGTTTTTGGTTTTTGGTTTTTGGTTTTTGGTTTTTGGTTTTTGGTTTTTGGTTTTAGGTTTTTGGTTTTTGGTTTTTGGTTTTTGGTTTTTGGTTTTTGGTTTTAGGTTTTTAGTTTTTGGTTTTTGGTTTTTGGTTTTTGGTTTTTGGTTTTTGGTTTTTGGGTTTTGGTTTTCGGTTTTCGGTTTTTGGTTTTTGGTTTTTGGTTTTTGGTTTTTGGTCTTTGGTTTTTGGTTTTTGGTTTTTGGTTTTTGGTTTTTGGTTTTTGGTTTTTGGTTTTTGGTTTTTGGTTTTTGGTTTTTGGTTTTTGGTTTTTGGTTTTTGGTTTTTGGTTTTTGGTTTTTGGTTTTCGGTTTTCGGTTTGCGGATTTTGGTTTTTGGTTTTTGGTTTTTGGTTTTTGGTTTTTGCTTCTTGCTTTTTGGTTTTTGGTTTTTGGTTTTTGGTTTTTGGTTTTGAGTTTTTGGTTTTTGGTTTTTGGCTTTTAGTTTTTGGTTTTCGGTTTTTAGTTTTGGTTTTTGGTTTTTGGTTTTTGGTTTTTGGTTTTTGGTTTTTGGTTTTTGGTTTTTGGTTTTTGGTTTTTGGTTTTTGGTTTTTGGTTTTTGGTTTTTGGTTTTTGGTTTGTGGTTTTTGGTTTTTGGTTTTTGTTTTTTGGTTTTTGGTTTTTGCTTTTTGCTTTTTGGTTTTTGGTTTTTGGTTTTTGGTTTTTGGTTTTTGGTTTTTGGTTTTGAGTTTTTGGTTTTTGGTTTTTGGTTTTTAGTTTTTGGTTTTCGGTTTTTAATTTTGGTTTTTGGGTTTTTGGGTTTTTGGTTTTTGGTTTTTGGTTTTTGGTTTTTGGCTTTTGGTTTTTGGTTTTTGGTTTTTGGTTTTTGGTTTTTGGTTTTTGGTTTTTGGTTTTTGGGTTTTGTTTTTTGGTTTTTGGTTTTCGGCTTTTAGTTTTGGTTTTTGGTTTTCGGTTTTTGGTTTTCCGTTTTTGGTTTTTGGTTTTAGGTTTTTGGTTTTTGGTTTTTGGTTTTTGATTTTTGGTTTTTGGTTTTTGGTTTTTGGTTTTTGGTTCTTGGTTTTTGGTTTTTGGTTTTTGGTTTGTGGTTTTCGGTTTTCGGTTTTTGGTTCGGTTTTCGGTTTTTGTTTTTTGGTTTTCGGTTGTCGGTTTTTAGTTTTGGTTTTTGGTTTTTGGTTTTTGGTTTTTGGTTTTTGGTTTTTGGTTTTCGGTTTTCGGTTTTTGGTTTTTGGTTTTTGGTTTTTGGTTTTTGGTTTTTGGTTTTTGGTCTTTGGTTTTCGGTTTTCGGTTTTTGGTTTTTGGTTTTTGGTTTTAGGTTTTTGGTTTTTGGTTTTTGGTTTTTGGTTTTTGGTTTTTGGTTTTTGGTTTTTGGTTTTTGGTTTTTGGTTTTTGGTTTTTGGTTTTTTGGTTTTCGGTTTTTGGTTTCTGGTTTTTGGTTTTTGGTTTTTGGTTTTAGGTTTTTGGTTTTTGGTTTTTGGTTTTTGGTTTTTGGTTTTTGGTTTTTGGTTTTTGGTTTTTGGTTTTATGTTTTTAGTTTTTGGTTCTTGTTTTTGGGTTTTTGGTTTTTGGTTTGTGGTTTTCGGTTTTCGGTTTTTGGTTCGGTTTTCGGTTTTTGGTTTTTGGTTTTCGGTTGTCGGTTTTTAGTTTTGGTTTTTGGTTTTTGGTTTTTGGTTTTTCGTTTTCGGTTTTCGGTTTTTGGTTTTTTGTTTTTGGTTTTTGGTTTTTGGTTTTTGGTCTTTGGTTTTTGGTTTTTGGTTTTTAGTTTTTGGTTTTTGGTTTTTGGTTTTTGGTTTTTGGTTTTTGGTTTTTGGTTTTTGGTTTTTGGTTTTTGGTTTTTGGTTTTTGGTTTTAGGTTTTTGGTTTTTGGTGTTTGGTTTTTGGTTTTTGGTTTTTGGTTTTAGGTTTTTAGTTTTTGGTTTTTGGTTTTTGGTTTTTGGTTTTTGGTTTTTGGTTTTTGGGTTTTGGTTTTCGGTTTTCGGTTTTTGGTTTTTGGTTTTTGGTTTTTGGTTTTTGGTTTTTGGTTTTTGGTTTTTGGTTTTTGGTTTTTGGTTTTTGGTTTTTGGTTTTTGGTTTTTGGTTTTTGGTTTTTGGTTTTTGGTTTTTGGTTTTTGGTTTTTGGTTTTTGGTTTTTGTTTTTTGGTTTTTGGTTTTTGGTTTTCGGTTTTCGGTTTGTGGATTTTGGTTTTTGGTTTTTGGTTTTTGGTTTTTGGTTTTTGCTTTTTGCTTTTTGCTTTTTGGTTTTTGGTTTTTGGTTTTTGGTTTTTGGTTTTGAGTTTTTGGTTTTTGGTTTTTGGTTTTTAGTTTTTGGTTTTCGGTTTTTAGTTTTGGTTTTTGGTTTTTGGTTTTTGGTTTTTGGTTCTTGGTTTTTGGTTTTTGGTTTTTGGTTTTTGGTTTTTGGTTTTTGGTTTTTGGTTTTTGGTTTGTGGTTTTTGGTTTTTGGTTTTTGGTTTTTGGTTTTTGGTTTTTGCTTTTTGCTTTTTGGTTTTTGGTTTTTGGTTTTTGGTTTTTGGTTTTGAGTTTTTGGTTTTTGGTTTTTGGTTTTTAGTTTTTGGTTTTCGGTTTTTAATTTTGGTTTTTGGGTTTTTGGGTTTTTGGTTTTTGGTTTTTGGTTTTTGGTTTTTGGTTTTTGGTTTTTGGTTTTTGGTTTTTGGTTTTTGGTTTTTGGTTTTTGGTTTTTAGTTTTTGGTTTTTGGTTTTTGGTTTTTGGGTTTTGTTTTTTGGTTTTTGGTTTTCGGCTTTTAGTTTTGGTTTTGGTTTTCGGTTTTTGGTTTTTGGTTTTTGGTTTTTGGTTTTAGGTTTTTGGTTTTTGGTTTTTGGTTTTTGGTTTTTGGTTGTTGGTTTTTGGTTTTTGGTTTTTGGTTTTTGGTTTTTGGTTTTTGGTTTTTGGTTCTTGTTTTTTGGTTTTTGGTTTTTGGTTTGTGGTTTTCGGTTTTCGGTTTTTGGTTCGGTTTTCGGTTTTTGGTTTTTGGTTTTCGGTTGTCGGTTTTTAGTTTTGGTTTTTGGTTTTTGGTTTTTGGTTTTTGGTTTTTGGTTTTCGGTTTTCGGTTTTTGGTTTTTGGTTTTTGGTTTTTGGTTTTTGGTTTTTGGTTTTTGGTTTTTGATTTTCGGTTTTTAGTTTTGGTTTTTGGTTTTCGGTTTTTGGTTTTTGGTTTTTGGTTTTTGGTTTTTGGTTTTTGGTTTTTGGGTTTTGGTTTTCGGTTTTCGTTTTTTGGTTTTTGGTTTTTGGTTTTTGGTTTTTGGTTTTTGGTTTTTGGTTTTTGGTTTTTGGTTTTCGTTTTTGGTTTATGGTTTTCGGTTTTTGGTTTTTGGTTTTTGGTTATTGGTGTTTGGTTTTTGGTTTTTGGTTTTTGTTTTTTGGTTTTTGGTTTTCGGTTTTTAGTTTTGGTTTTTGGTTTTCGGTTTTTGGTTTTTGGTTTTTGGTTTTTGGTTTTAGGTTTTTGGTTTTTGGTGTCTGTTTTTGGTTTTGTTTTTGGTTTTTGGTTTTTGGTTTTTGGTTTTTGGTTTTTGGTTTTTGGTTTTTGGTTTTTGGTTTTTGGATTTTGGTTTTTGGTTTTTGGTTTTTGGTTTTTGGTTTTTGGTTTTTGGTTTTTGGTTTTTGGTTTTTGGTTTTTGGTTTTTGGTTTTTGGTTTTTGGTTTTTGGTTTTTCGTCTTTGGTTTTTGGTTTTTGGTTTTTGGTTTTTGGTTTTTGGTTTTTGGTTTTTGGTTTTTGGTTTTTGGTTTTTGGTTTTTGGTTTTCGGTTTTTAGTTTTGGTTTTTGGTTTTTGGTTTTTGGCTTTTGGTTTTTGGTTTTTGGTTTTTGGTTTTTGGTTTTTGGTTTTTGGTTTTTGGTTTTTGGTTTTCGGTTTTTAGTTTTGGTTTTTGGTTTTTGGTTTTTGGCTTTTGGTTTTTGGTTTTTGGTTTTTGGTTTTTGGTTTTTGGTTTTTGGTTTTTGGTTTTTAGTTTTTGGTTTTTGGTTTTTGGTTTTTGGTTTTTGGTTTTTGGTTTTTGGTTTTTGGTTTTTGGTTTTTGGTTTTTGGTTTTTGGTTTTTGGTTTTTGGTTTTTGGGGTTTTGGTTTTTGGTTTTTGGTTTTTGGTTTTTGGTTTTTTGGTTTTCGGTTTTTAGTTTTGGTTTTTGGTTTTCGGTTTTTGGTTTATGGTTTTTGGTTTTTGGTTTTTGGTTTTTGGTTTTTGGTTTTAGGTTTGTGGTTTTTGGTTTTTGGTTTTTGGTTTTGGGTTTTATGTTTTTAGTTTTTGGTTCTTGGTTTTTGGTTTTTGGTTTTTGGTTTTTGGTTTGTGGTTTTCGGTTTTCGGTTTTTGGTTCGGTTTTCGGTTTTTGGTTTTTGGTTTTCGGTTGTCGGTTTTTAGTTTTGGTTTTTGGTGTTTGGTTTTTGGTTTTTGGTTTTCGGTTTTCGGTTTTTGGTTTTTGGTTTTTGGTTTTTGTTTTTTGGTTTTTGGTCTTTGGTTTTTGGTTTTTGGTTTTTGGTTTTTGGTTTTTGGTTTTTGGTTTTTGGTTTTTGGTTTTTGGTTTTTGGTTTTTGGTTTTTGGTTTTTGGTTTTTGGTTTTTGGTTTTTGGTTTTTGGTTTTTGGTTTTTGGTTTTTGGTTTTTGGTTTTTGGTTTTTGGTTTTTGGTTTTTGGTTTTTGGTTTTTGGTTTGTGATTTTTGGTTTTTGGTTTTTGGTTTTTGGTTTTTGGTTTTTGCTTTTTGCTTTTTGCTTTTTGCTTTTTGGTTTTTGGTTTTTGGTTTTTGGTTTTGTTTTTGGTTTTTGGTTTTTGGTTTTTAGTTTTTGGTTTTCGGTTTTTAGTTTTGGTTTTTGGTTTTTGGTTTTTGGTTTTTGGTTTTTGGTTTTTGGTATTTGGTTTTTGGTTTTTGGTTTTTGGTTTTTGGATTTTGGTTTTTGGTTTTTGGTTTTTGGTTTTTGTTTTTTGGTTTTTGGTATTCGGTTTTTAGTTTTGGTTTTTGGTTCTCGGTTTTTGGTTTTTGGTTTTTGGTTTTTGGTTTTTGGTTTTATGTTTTTGGTTTTTGGGTTTTTGGTTTTTGGTTTTTGGTTTTTGGTTTTTGGTTTTTGGTTTTTGGTTTTTGGTTTTTGGTTTTTTGGTTTTCGGTTTTTGGTTTCTGGTTTTTGGTTTTTGGTTTTTGGTTTTAGGTTTTTGGTTTTTGGTTTTTGGTTTTTGGTTTTTGGTTTTTGGTTTTAGGTTTTTAGTTTTTGGTTCTTGTTTTTGGGTTTTTGGTTTTTGGTTTGTGGTTTTCGGTTTTCGGTTTTTGGTTCGGTTTTCGGTTTTTGGTTTTTGGTTTTCGGTTGTCGGTTTTTAGTTTTGGTTTTTGGTTTTTGGTTTTTCGTTTTCGGTTTTTGGTTTTTGGTTTTTGGTTTTTGGTTTTTGGTTTTTGGTTTTTGGTTTTTGGTTTTTGGTTTTTGGTTTTAGGTTTTTGGTTTTTGGTTTTTGGTTTTTGGTTGTTGGTTTTTGGTTTTAGGTTTTTAGTTTTTGGTTTTTGGTTTTTGGTTTTTGGTTTTTGGTTTTTGGGTTTTGGTTTTCGGTTTTCGGTTTTTGGTTTTTGGTTTTTGGTTTTTGGTTTTTGGTTTTTGGTTTTTGGTTTTTGGTTTTTGGTTTTTGGTTTTTGGTTTTTGGTTTTTGGTTTTTGGTTTTTGGTTTTTGGTTTTTGGTTTTTGGTTTTTGGTTTTTGGTTTTTGGTTTTTGGTTTTTGGTTTTTGGTTTTTGGTTTTTGGTTTTTGGTTTTTGGTTTTTGGTTTTTGGTTTTTGGTTTTTGGTTTTCGGTTTTCGGTTTGTGGATTTTGGTTTTTGGTTTTTGGTTTTTGGTTTTTGGTTTTTGCTTCTTGCTTTTTGGTTTTTGGTTTTTGGTTTTTGGTTTTGAGTTTTTGGTTTTTGGTTTTTGGCTTTTAGTTTTTGGTTTTCGGTTTTTAGTTTTGGTTTTTGGTTTTTGGTTTTTGGTTTTTGGTTTTTGGTTTTTGGTTTTTGGTTTTTGGTTTTTGGTTTTTGGTTTTTGGTTTTTGGTTTTTGGTTTTTGGTTTTTGGTTTGTGGTTTTTGGTTTTTGGTTTTTGTTTTTTGGTTTTTGGTTTTTGCTTTTTGCTTTTTGGTTTTTGGTTTTTGGTTTTTGGTTTTTGGTTTTGAGTTTTTGGTTTTTGGTTTTTGGTTTTTAGTTTTTGGTTTTCGGTTTTTAATTTTGGTTTTTGGGTTTTTGGGTTTTTGGGTTTTTGGTTTTTGGTTTTTGGTTTTTGGTTTTTGGCTTTTGGTTTTTGGTTTTTGGTTTTTGGTTTTTGGTTTTTGGTTTTTGGTTTTTGGGTTTTGTTTTTTGGTTTTTGGTTTTCGGCTTTTAGTTTTGGTTTTTGGTTTTCGGTTTTTGGTTTTTCGTTTTTGGTTTTTGGTTTTAGGTTTTTGGTTTTTGGTTTTTGGTTTTTGGTTTTTGGTTTTTGGTTTTTGGTTTTTGGTTTTTGGTTCTTGTTTTTTGGTTTTAGGTTTTTGGTTTTTGGTTTTTGGTTTTTGGTTGTTGGTTTTTGGTTTTTGGTTTTTGGTTTTTGGTTTTTGGCTTTTGGTTTTTGGTTTTTGGTTTTTGGTTTTTGGTTTTTGGTTTTTGGTTTTTGGTTTTTGGTTTTTGGTTTTTGGTTTTTGGTTTTTGGTTTTTGGTTTTTGGTTTTTGGTTTTTGGTTTTTGGTTTTTGGTTTTTGGTTTTTGGTTTTTGGTTTATGGTTTTTGGTATTTGGTTTTTGGTTTTCGGTTTTCGGTTTTTGGTTTTTGGTTTTTGGTTTTTGGTTTTTGGTTTTTGGTTTTTGGTTTTTGGTTTTTGGTTTTTGGTTTTTGGTTTTTGGTTTTTGGTTTTTGGTTTTTGGTTTTTGGTTTTTGGTTTTTGGTTTTTGGTTTTTGGTTTTTGGTTTTTGGTTTTTGGTTTTTGGTTTTTGGTTTTTGGTTTTTGGTTTTTGGTTTTTGGTTTTTGGTTTTTGGTTTTTGGTTTTTCGTCTTTGGTTTTTGGTTTTTGGTTTTTGGTTTTTGGTTTTTGGTTTTTGGTTTTTGGTTTTGAGTTTTTGGTTTTTGGTTTTTAGTTTTTGGTTTTCGGTTTTTAATTTTGGTTTTTGGGTTTTTGGGTTTTTGGTTTTTGGTTTTTGGTTTTTGGTTTTTGGTTTTTGGTTTTTGGTTTTTGGTTTTAGGTTTTTGGTTTTTGGTTTTTGGTTTTTGGTTGTTGGTTTTTGGTTTTAGGTTTTTAGTTTTTGGTTTTTGGTTTTTGGTTTTTGGTTTTTGGTTTTTGGTTTTTGGGTTTTGGTTTTCGGTTTTCGGTTTTTGGTTTTTGGTTTTTGGTTTTTGGTTTTTGGTTTTTGGTTTTTGGTTTTTGGTTTTTGGTTTTTGGTTTTTGGTTTTTGGTTTTTGGTTTTTGGTTTTTGGTTTTTGGTTTTTGGTTTTTGGTTTTTGGTTTTTGGTTTTTGGTTTTTGGTTTTTGGTTTTTGGTTTTTGGTTTTTGGTTTTTGGTTTTTGGTTTTTGGTTTTTCGTCTTTGGTTTTTGGTTTTTGGTTTTTGGTTTTTGGTTTTTGGTTTTTGGTTTTTGGTTTTTGGTTTTTGGTTTTTGGTTTTTGGTTTTTGGTTTTTGGTTTTTGGTTTTCGGTTTTTAGTTTTGGTTTTTGGTTTTTGGTTTTTGGTTTTTGGCTTTTGGTTTTTGGTTTTTGGTTTTTGGTTTTTGGTTTTTGGTTTTTGGTTTTCGGTTTTTAGTTTTGGTTTTTGGTTTTTGGTTTTTGGCTTTTGGTTTTTGGTTTTTGGTTTTTGGTTTTTGGTTTTTGGTTTTTGGTTTTTGGTTTTTAGTTTTTGGTTTTTGGTTTTTGGTTTTTGGTTTTTGGTTTTTGGTTTTTGGTTTTTGGTTTTTGGTTTTTGGTTTTTGGTTTTTGGTTTTTGGTTTTTGGGGTTTTGGTTTTTGGTTTTTGGTTTTTGGTTTTTGGTTTTTTGGTTTTCGGTTTTTAGTTTTGGTTTTTGGTTTTCGGTTTTTGGTTTATGGTTTTTGGTTTTTGGTTTTTGGTTTTTGGTTTTTGGTTTTAGGTTTGTGGTTTTTGGTTTTTGGTTTTTGGTTTTGGGTTTTATGTTTTTAGTTTTTGGTTCTTGGTTTTTGGTTTTTGGTTTTTGGTTTTTGGTTTGTGGTTTTCGGTTTTCGGTTTTTGGTTCGGTTTTCGGTTTTTGGTTTTTGGTTTTCGGTTGTCGGTTTTTAGTTTTGGTTTTTGGTGTTTGGTTTTTGGTTTTTGGTTTTCGGTTTTCGGTTTTTGGTTTTTGGTTTTTGGTTTTTGTTTTTTGGTTTTTGGTCTTTGGTTTTTGGTTTTTGGTTTTTGGTTTTTGGTTTTTGGTTTTTGGTTTTTGGTTTTTGGTTTTTGGTTTTTGGTTTTTGGTTTTTGGTTTTTGGTTTTTGGTTTTTGGTTTTTGGTTTTTGGTTTTTGGTTTTTGGTTTTTGGTTTTTGGTTTTTGGTTTGTGGTTTTTGGTTTTTGGTTTTTGGTTTTTGGTTTTTGGTTTTTGCTTTTTGCTTTTTGCTTTTTGGTTTTTGGTTTTTGGTTTTTGGTTTTTTGTTTTTGGTTTTTGGTTTTTGGTTTTTAGTTTTTGGTTTTCGGTTTTTAGTTTTGGTTTTTGGTTTTTGGTTTTTGGTTTTGAGTTTTTGGTTTTTGGTTTTTGGCTTTTAGTTTTTGGTTTTCGGTTTTTAGTTTTGGTTTTTGGTTTTTGGTTTTTGGTTTTTGGTTTTTGGTTTTTGGTTTTTGGTTTTTGGTTTTTGGTTTTTGGTTTTTGGTTTTTGGTTTTTGGTTTTTGGTTTTTGGTTTGTGGTTTTTGGTTTTTGGTTTTTGTTTTTTGGTTTTTGCTTTTTGCTTTTTGCTTTTTGGTTTTTGGTTTTTGGTTTTTGGTTTTTGGTTTTGAGTTTTTGGTTTTTGGTTTTTGGTTTTTAGTTTTTGGTTTTCGGTTTTTAATTTTGGTTTTTGGGTTTTTGGGTTTTTGGGTTTTTGGTTTTTGGTTTTTGGTTTTTGGTTTTTGGCTTTTGGTTTTTGGTTTTTGGTTTTTGATTTTTGGTTTTTGGTTTTTGGTTTTTGGTTTTTGGGTTTTGTTTTTTGGTTTTTGGTTTTCGGCTTTTGGTTTTGGTTTTTGGTTTTCGGTTTTTGGTTTTTCGTTTTTGGTTTTTGGTTTTAGGTTTTTGGTTTTTGGTTTTTGGTTTTTGGTTTTTGGTTTTTGGTTTTTGGTTTTTGGTTTTTGGTTCTTGTTTTTTGGTTTTAGGTTTTTGGTTTTTGGTTTTTGGTTTTTGGTTGTTGGTTTTTGGTTTTTGGTTTTTGGTGTTTGGTTTTTGGTTTTTGGTTTTTGGTTTTTGGTTTTTGGTTTTTGGTTTTTGGTTTTTGGTTTTTGGTTTTTGGTTTTTGGTTTTAGGTTTTTGGTTTTTGGTTTTTGGTTTTTGGTTTTTGGTTTTTGGTTTTTGGTTTTTGGTTTATGGTTTTTGGTATTTGGTTTTTGGTTTTCGGTTTTCGGTTTTTGGTTTTTGGTTTTTGGTTTTTGGTTTTTGGTTTTTGGTTTTTGGTTTTTGGTTTTTGGTTTTTGGTTTTTGGTTTTTGGTTTTTGGTTTTTGGTTTTTGGTTTTTGGTTTTTGGTTTTTGGTTTTTGGTTTTTGGTTTTTGGTTTTTGGTTTTTGGTTTTTGGTTTTTGGTTTTTGGTTTTTGGTTTTTGGTTTTTCGTCTTTGGTTTTTGGTTTTTGGTTTTTGGTTTTTGGTTTTTGGTTTTTGGTTTTGAGTTTTTGGTTTTTGGTTTTTGGTTTTTAGTTTTTGGTTTTCGGTTTTTAATTTTGGTTTTTGGGTTTTTGGGTTTTTGGTTTTTGGTTTTTGGTTTTTGGTTTTTGGTTTTTGGTTTTTGGTTTTAGGTTTTTGGTTTTTGGTTTTTGGTTTTTGGTTGTTGGTTTTTGGTTTTAGGTTTTTAGTTTTTGGTTTTTGGTTTTTGGTTTTTGGTTTTTGGTTTTTGGTTTTTGGGTTTTGGTTTTCGGTTTTCGGTTTTTGGTTTTTGGTTTTTGGTTTTTGGTTTTTGGTTTTTGGTTTTTGGTTTTTGGTTTTTGGTTTTTGGTTTTTGGTTTTTGGTTTTTGGTTTTTGGTTTTTGGTTTTTGGTTTTTGGTTTTTGGTTTTTGGTTTTTGGTTTTTGGTTTTTGGTTTTTGGTTTTTGGTTTTTCGTCTATGGTTTTTGGTTTTTGGTTTTTGGTTTTTGGTTTTTGGTTTTTGGTTTTTGGTTTTTGGTTTTTGGTTTTTGGTTTTTGGTTTTTGGTTTTTGGTTTTTGGTTTTCGGTTTTTAGTTTTGGTTTTTGGTTTTTGGTTTTTGGCTTTTGGTTTTTGGTTTTTGGTTTTTGGTTTTTGGTTTTTGGTTTTTGGTTTTCGGTTTTTAGTTTTGGTTTTTGGTTTTTGGTTTTTGGCTTTTGGTTTTTGGTTTTTGGTTTTTGGTTTTTGGTTTTTGGTTTTTGGTTTTTAGTTTTTGGTTTTTGGTTTTTGGTTTTTGGTTTTTGGTTTTTGGTTTTTGGTTTTTGGTTTTTGGTTTTTGGTTTTTGGTTTTTGGTTTTTGGTTTTTGGTTTTTGGGGTTTTGGTTTTTGGTTTTTGGTTTTTGGTTTTTGGTTTTTTGGTTTTCGGTTTTTAGTTTTGGTTTTTGGTTTTCGGTTTTTGGTTTATGGTTTTTGGTTTTTGGTTTTTGGTTTTTGGTTTTTGGTTTTAGGTTTGTGGTTTTTGGTTTTTGGTTTTTGGTTTTGGGTTTTATGTTTTAAGTTTTTGGTTCTTGGTTTTTGGTTTTTGGTTTTTGGTTTTTGGTTTGTGGTTTTCGGTTTTCGGTTTTTGGTTCGGTTTTCGGTTTTTGGTTTTTGGTTTTCGGTTGTCGGTTTTTAGTTTTGGTTTTTGGTGTTTGGTTTTTGGTTTTTGGTTTTCGGTTTTCGGTTTTTGGTTTTTGGTTTTTGGTTTTTGTTTTTTGGTTTTTGGTCTTTGGTTTTTGGTTTTTGGTTTTTGGTTTTTGGTTTTTGGTTTTTGGTTTTTGGTTTTTGGTTTTTGGTTTTTGGTTTTTGGTTTTTGGTTTTTGGTTTTTGGTTTTTGGTTTTTGGTTTTTGGTTTTTGGTTTTTGGTTTTTGGTTTTTGGTTTTTGGTTTTTGGTTTTTGGTTTTTGGTTTTTGGTTTGTGGTTTTTGGTTTTTGGTTTTTGGTTTTTGGTTTTTGGTTTTTGCTTTTTGCTTTTTGCTTTTTGCTTTTTGGTTTTTGGTTTTTGGTTTTTGGTTTTGTTTTTGGTTTTTGGTTTTTGGTTTTTAGTTTTTGGTTTTCGGTTTTTAGTTTTGGTTTTTGGTTTTTGGTTTTTGGTTTTTGGTTTTTGGTTTTTGGTTTTTGGTTTTTGGTTTTTGGTATTTGGTTTTTGGTTTTTGGTTTTTGGTTTTTGGATTTTGGTTTTTGGTTTTTGGTTTTTGGTTTTTGTTTTTTGGTTTTTGGTTTTCGGTTTTTAGTTTTGGTTTTTGGTTCTCGGTTTTTGGTTTTTGGTTTTTGGTTTTTGGTTTTATGTTTTTGGTTTTTGGTTTTTGGTTTTTGGTTTTTGGTTTTTGGTTTTTGGTTTTTGGTTTTTGGTTTTTGGTTTTTGGTTTTTGGTTTTTGGTTTTTTGGTTTTCGGTTTTTGGTTTCTGGTTTTTGGTTTTTGGTTTTTGGTTTTAGGTTTTTGGTTTTTGGTTTTTGGTTTTTGGTTTTTGGTTTTTGGTTTTAGGTTTTTAGTTTTTGGTTCTTGTTTTTGGGTTTTTGGTTTTTGGTTTGTGGTTTTCGGTTTTCGGTTTTTGGTTCGGTTTTCGGTTTTTGGTTTTTGGTTTTCGGTTGTCGGTTTTTAGTTTTGGTTTTTGGTTTTTGGTTTTTCGTTTTCGGTTTTTGGTTTTTGGTTTTTGGTTTTTGGTTTTTGGTTTTTGGTTTTTGGTTTTTGGTTTTTGGTTTTAGGTTTTTGGTTTTTGGTTTTTGGTTTTTGGTTGTTGGTTTTTGGTTTTAGGTTTTTAGTTTTTGGTTTTTGGTTTTTGGTTTTTGGTTTTTGGTTTTTGGTTTTTGGGTTTTGGTTTTCGGTTTTCGGTTTTTGGT
Organism: Odontomyia ornata; assembly: GCA_963969285.1. Lineage (NCBI taxonomy): Eukaryota > Metazoa > Arthropoda > Insecta > Diptera > Stratiomyidae > Odontomyia > Odontomyia ornata. Next base: position 234,829,564 of record OZ017738.1, on the reverse strand, counting down.
TTTTGGTTTTTGGTTTTTGGTTTTTGGTTTTTGGTTTTTGGTTTTTGGTTTTTGGTTTTTGGTTTTTGGTTTTTGGTTTTTGGTTTTTGGTTTTTGGTTTTTGGTTTTTGGTTTTTGGTTTTTGGTTTTTGGTTTTTGGTTTTTGGTTTTTGGTTTTTGGTTTTTGGTTTTTGGTTTTTGGTTTTTGGTTTTTGGTTTTTGGTTTTCGGTTTTCGGTTTGTGGATTTTGGTTTTTGGTTTTTGGTTTTTGGTTTTTGGTTTTTGCTTCTTGCTTTTTGGTTAATGTTTTTGGTTTTTGGTTTTGAGTTTTTGGTTTTTGGTTTTTGGCTTTTAGTTTTTGGTTTTCGGTTTTTAGTTTTGGTTTTTGGTTTTTGGTTTTTGGTTTTTGGTTTTTGGTTTTTGGTTTTTGGTTTTTGGTTTTTGGTTTTTGGTTTTTGGTTTTTGGTTTTTGGTTTTTGGTTTTTGGTTTGTGGTTTTTGGTTTTTGGTTTTTGTTTTTTGGTTTTTGGTTTTTGCTTTTTGCTTTTTGGTTTTTGGTTTTTGGTTTTTGGTTTTTGGTTTTGAGTTTTTGGTTTTTGGTTTTTGGTTTTTAGTTTTTGGTTTTCGGTTTTTAATTTTGGTTTTTGGGTTTTTGGGTTTTTGGTTTTTGGTTTTTGGTTTTTGGTTTTTGGCTTTTGGTTTTTGGTTTTTGGTTTTTGGTTTTTGGTTTTTGGTTTTTGGTTTTTGGGTTTTGTTTTTTGGTTTTTGGTTTTCGGCTTTTAGTTTTGGTTTTTGGTTTTCGGTTTTTGGTTTTTCGTTTTTGGTTTTTGGTTTTAGGTTTTTGGTTTTTGGTTTTTGGTTTTTGGTTTTTGGTTTTTGGTTTTTGGTTTTTGGTTTTTGGTTCTTGTTTTTTGGTTTTTGGTTTTTGGTTTGTGGTTTTCGGTTTTCGGTTTTTGGTTCGGTTTTCGGTTTTTGTTTTTTGGTTTTCGGTTGTCGGTTTTTAGTTTTGGTTTTTGGTTTTTGGTTTTTGGTTTTTGGTTTTTGGTTTTTGGTTTTCGGTTTTCGGTTTTTGGTTTTGGTTTTTGGTTTTTGGTTTTTGGTTTTTGGTCTTTGGTTTTCGGTTTTCGGTTTTTGGTTTTTGGTTTTTGGTTTTAGGTTTTTGGTTTTTGGTTTTTGGTTTTTGGTTTTTGGTTTTTGGTTTTCGGTTTTTGGTTTTTGGTTTTTGGTTTTTGGTTTTTGGTTTTTTGGTTTTCGGTTTTTGGTTTCTGGTTTTTGGTTTTTGGTTTTTGGTTTTAGGTTTTTGGTTTTTGGTTTTTGGTTTTTGGTTTTTGGTTTTTGGTTTTATGTTTTAGGTTTTTGGTTTTTGGTTTTTGGTTTTTGGTTTTTGTTTTTTGGTTTTTGGTTTTTGCTTTTTGCTTTTTGGTTTTTGGTTTTTGGTTTTTGGTTTTTGGTTTTGAGTTTTTGGTTTTTGGTTTTTGGTTTTTAGTTTTTGGTTTTCGGTTTTTAATTTTGGTTTTTGGGTTTTTGGGTTTTTGGTTTTTGGTTTTTGGTTTTTGGTTTTTGGCTTTTGGTTTTAGGTTTTTGGTTTTTGGTTTTTGGTTTTTGGTTTTTGGTTTTTGGTTTTCGGTTTTCGGTTTTTGGTTCGGTTTTCGGTTTTTGGTTTTTGGTTTTTGGTTGTCGGTTTTTAGTTTTGGTTTTTGGTTTTTGGTTTTTCGTTTTCGGTTTTCGGTTTTTGGTATTTTGTTTTTGGTTTTTGGTTTTTGGTTTTTGGTCTTTGGTTTTTGGTTTTTGGTTTTTGGTTTTTGGTTTTTGGTTTTTGGTTTTTGGTTTTTGGTTTTTGGTTTTTGGTTTTTGGTTTTTGGTTTTTGGTTTTTGGTTTTTGGTTTTTGGTTTTTGGTTTTAGGTTTTTGGTTTTTGGTGTTTGGTTTTTGGTTTTTGGTTTTTGGTTTTAGGTTTTTAGTTTTTGGTTTTTGGTTTTTGGTTTTTGGTTTTTGGTTTTTGGTTTTTGGGTTTTGGTTTTCGGTTTTCGGTTTTTGGTTTTTGGTTTTTGGTTTTTGGTTTTTGGTTTTTGGTTTTTGGTTTTTGGTTTTTGGTTTTTGGTTTTTGGTTTTTGGTTTTTGGTTTTTGGTTTTTGGTTTTTGGTTTTTGGTTTTTGGTTTTTGGTTTTTGGTTTTTGGTTTTTGGATTTTGGTTTTTGGTTTTTGGTTTTTGGTTTTTGGTTTTTGGTTTTCGGTTTTCGGTTTGTGGATTTTGGTTTTTGGTTTTTGGTTTTTGGTTTTTGGTTTTTGCTTTTTGCTTTTTGGTTTTTGGTTTTTGGTTTTTGGTTTTTGGTTTTTGGTTTTGAGTTTTTGGTTTTTGGTTTTTGGTTTTTAGTTTTTGGTTTTCGGTTTTTAGTTTTGGTTTTTGGTTTTTGGTTTTTGGTTTTTGGTTCTTGGTTTTTGGTTTTTGGTTTTTGGTTTTTGGTTTTTGGTTTTTGGTTTTTGGTTTTTGGTTTGTGGTTTTTGGTTTTTGGTTTTTGGTTTTTGGTTTTTGGTTTTTGCTTTTTGCTTTTTGGTTTTTGGTTTTTGGTTTTTGGTTTTTGGTTTTGAGTTTTTGGTTTTTGGTTTTTGGTTTTTAGTTTTTGGTTTTCGGTTTTTAATTTTGGTTTTTGGGTTTTTGGGTTTTTGGTTTTTGGTTTTTGGTTTTTGGTTTTTGGTTTTTGGTTTTTGGTTTTTGGTTTTTGGTTTTTGGTTTTTGGTTTTTGGTTTTTGGTTTTTGGTTTTTGGTTTTTGGGTTTTGTTTTTTGGTTTTTGGTTTTCGGCTTTTAGTTTTGGTTTTTGGTTTTCGGTTTTTGGTTTTTGGTTTTTGGTTTTTGGTTTTAGGTTTTTGGTTTTTGGTTTTTGGTTTTTGGTTTTTGGTTTTTGGTTTTTGGTTTTTGGTTCTTGTTTTTTGGTTTTTGGTTTTTGGTTTGTGGTTTTCGGTTTTCGGTTTTTGGTTCGGTTTTCGGTTTTTGGTTTTTGGTTTTCGGTTGTCGGTTTTTAGTTTTGGTTTTTGGTTTTTGGTTTTTGGTTTTTGGTTTTTGGTTTTTGGTTTTCGGTTTTCGGTTTTTGGTTTTTGGTTTTTGGTTTTTGGTTTTTGGTTTTTGGTCTTTGGTTTTCGGTTTTCGGTTTTTGGTTTTTGGTTTTTGGTTTTCGGTTTTTGGTTTTTGGTTTTTGGTTTTTGGTTTTTGGTTTTTGGTTCTTGTTTTTTGGTTTTTGGTTTTTGGTTTGTGGTTTTCGGTTTTCGGTTTTTGGTTCGGTTTTCGGTTTTTGGTTTTTGGTTTTCGGTTGTCGGTTTTTAGTTTTGGTTTTTGGTTTTTGGTTTTTGGTTTTTGGTTTTTGGTTTTTGGTTTTTGGTTTTCGGTTTTCGGTTTTTGGTTTTTGGTTTTTGGTTTTTGGTTTTTGGTTTTTGGTCTTTGGTTTTCGGTTTTCGGTTTTTGGTTTTTGGTTTTTGGTTTTTGGTTTTTGGTTTTTGGTTTTTGGTTTTTGGTTTTTGGTTTTTGGTTTTTGGTTTTTGGGTTTTGTTTTTTGGTTTTTGGTTTTCGGCTTTTAGTTTTGGTTTTTGGTTTTCGGTTTTTGGTTTTTGGTTTTTGGTTTTTGGTTTTAGGTTTTTGGTTTTTGGTTTTTGGTTTTTGGTTTTTGGTTTTTGGTTTTTGGTTTTTGGTTTTTGGTTTTTGGTTTTTGGTTCTTGTTTTTTGGTTTTTGGTTTTTGGTTTGTGGTTTTCGGTTTTCGGTTTTTGGTTCGGTTTTCGGTTTTTGGTTTTTGGTTTTCGGTTGTCGGTTTTTAGTTTTGGTTTTTGGTTTTTGGTTTTTGGTTTTTGGTTTTTGGTTTTTGGTTTTCGGTTTTCGGTTTTTGGTTTTTGGTTTTTGGTTTTTGGTTTTTGGTTTTTGGTCTTTGGTTTTCGGTTTTCGGTTTTTGGTTTTGGTTTTTGGTTTTCGGTTTTTGGTTTTTGGTTTTTGGTTTTTGGTTTTTGGTTTTTGGTTTTCGGTGTTCGGTTTTCGGTTTTTGGTTTTTGGTTTTTGGTTTTTGGTTTTTGGTTTTTGGTTTTTGGTTTTTGGTTTTTGGTTTTTGGTTTTTGGTTTTTGGTTTTTGGTTTTTGGTTTTGAGTTTTTGGTTTTTGGTTTTTGGTTTTTGGTTTTTGGTTTTTGGTTTTTGGTTTTGAGTTTTTGGTTTTTGGTTTTTGGTTTTTAGTTTTTGGTTTTCGGTTTTTAGTTTTGGTTTTTGGTTTTTGGGTTTTTGGTTTTTGGTTTTTGGTTTTTTGGTTTTCGGTTTTTGGTTTCTGGTTTTTGGTTTTTGGTTTTTGGTTTTATGTTTTTGGTTTTTGGTTTTTGGTTTTTGGTTTTTGGTTTTTGGTTTTTGGTTTTTGGTTTTTTGTTTTTGGTTTTTGGTTTTTGGTTTTTGGTTTTTGGTTTTTGGTTTTTGGTTTTTGGTTTTTGGTTTTTGGTTTTTGGTTTTGAGTTTTTGGTTTTTGGTTTTTGGTTTTTAGTTTTTGGTTTTCGGTTTTTAGTTTTGGTTTTTGGTTTTTGGGTTTTTGGTTTTTGGTTTTTGGTTTTTTGGTTTTCGGTTTTTGGTTTCTGGTTTTTGGTTTTTGGTTTTTGGTTTTAGGTTTTTGGTTTTTGGTTTTTGGTTTTTGGTTTTTGGTTTTTGGTTTTTGGTTTTAGGTTTTTAGTTTTTGGTTCTTGTTTTTTGGTTTTTGGTTTTTGGTTTGTGGTTTTCGGTTTTCGGTTTTTGGTTCGGTTTTCGGTTTTTGGTTTTTGGTTTTCGGTTGTCGGTTTTTAGTTTTGGTTTTTGGTTTTTGGTTTTTGGTTTTTCGTTTTCGGTTTTCGGTTTTTGGTTTTTTGTTTTTGGTTTTTGGTTTTTGGTTTTTGGTCTTTGGTTTTTGGTTTTTGGTTTTTGGCTTTTGGTTTTTGGTTTTTGGTTTTTGGTTGTTGGTTTTTGGTTTTTGGTTTTTGGTTTTTGGTTTTAGGTTTTTGGTTTTTGGTTTTTGGTTTTTGGTTTTTGGTTTTTGGTTTTAGGTTTTTAGTTTTTGGTTTTTGGTTTTTGGTTTTTGGTTTTTGGTTTTTGGGTTTTGGTTTTCGGATTTCGGTTTTTGGTTTTTGGTTTTTGGTTTTTGGTTTTTGGTTTTTGGTTTTTGGTTTTTGGTTTTTGGTTTTTGGTTTTTGGTTTTTGGTTTTTGGTTTTTGGTTTTTGGTTTTTGGTTTTTGGTTTTTGGTTTTTGGTTTTTGGTTTTTGGTTTTTGGTTTTTGGTTTTTGGTTTTTGGTTTTCGGTTTTCGGTTTTTGCTTTTTGGTTCTTGGTTTTCGGTTTTTGGTTTTGGTTTTTGGTTTTTGGTTTTTGGTTTTCGGTTTTCGGTTTTCGGTTTTTGGTTTTTGGTTTTTGGTTTTTGATTTTTGGTTTTTGGTTTTTGGTTTTTGGTTTTTGGTTTTTGGTTTTTGGTTTTTGGTTTTTGGTTTTTGGTTTTTGGTTTTTGGTTTTTGGTTTTTGGTTTTTGGTTTTTGGTTTTTGGTTTTTGGTTTTTGGTTTTTGGTTTTTGGTTTTTGGTTTTTGGTTTTTGGTTTTTGGTTTTTGGTTTTTGGTTTTTGGTTTTTGGTTTTTGGTTTTTGGTTTTTGGTTTTTGGTTTTTGGTTTTTGGTTTTTGGTTTTTGGTTTTTTGTTTTTGGTTTTTGGTTTTTGGTTTTTGGTTTTTGGTTTTTGGTTTTTGGTTTTTGGTTTTTGGTTTTTGGTTTTTGGTTTTTGGTTTTTGGTTTTTGGTTTTTGGTTTTCGGTTTTTAGTTTTGGTTTTTGGTTTTCGGTTTTTGTTTTTTGGTTTTTGGTTTTTGGTTTTTGGTTTTTGGTTTTTGGTTTTTGGTTTTTGGTTTTTGGTTTTTGGTTTTTGGTTTTTGGTTTTTGGTTTTTGGTTTTTGGTTTTTGGTTTTTGGTTTTTGGTTTTTGGTTTTTGGTTTTTGGTTTTTGGCTTTTGGTTTTTGGTTTTTGGTTTTTGGTTTTTGGTTTTTGGTTTTTGGTTTTTGGTTTTTGGTTTTTGGTTTTTGGTTTTTGGTTTTTGGTTTTTGGTTTTTGGTTTTTGGTTTTTGGTTTTTGGTTTTTGGTTTTTGGTTTTTGGTTTTTGGTTTTTGGTTTTTGGTTTTGAGTTTTTGGTTTTTGGTTTTTGGGTTTTGGTTTTTGGTTTTCGGTTGTTAGTTTTGGTTTTTGGTTTTTGGTTTTTGGTTTTTGGTTTTTGGTTTTTGGTTTTTGGTTTTTGGTTTTTGGTTTTTGGTTTTTGGTTTTTGGTTTTTGGTTTTTGGTTTTCGGTTTTTAGTTTTGGTTTTTGGTTTTCGGTTTTTAGTTTTGGTTTTTGGTTTTCGGTTTTTGGTTTTTGGTTTTTGGTTTTTGGTTTTAGGTTTTTGGTTTTTGGTTTTTGGTTTTTGGTTTTTGGTTTTTGGTTTTTGGTTTTTGGTTTTTGGTTTTTGGTTTTTGGTTTCTGGTTTTTTGGTTTTCGGTTTTTGGTTTCTGGTTTTTGGTTTTTGGTTTTTGGTTTTAGGTTTTTGGTTTTTGGTTTTTGGTTTTTGGTTTTTGGTTTTTGGTTTTAGGTTTTTAGTTTTTGGTTCTTGTTTTTTGGTTTTTGGTTTTTGGTTTGTGGTTTTCGGTTTTCGGTTTTTGGTTCGGTTTTCGGTTTTTGGTTTTTGGTTTTCGGTTGTCGGTTTTTAGTTTTGGTTTTTGGTTTTTGGTTTTTGGTTTTTGGTTTTTGGTTTTTGGTTTTCGGTTTTCGGTTTTTGGTTTTTGGGTTTTTGTTTTTGGTTTTTGGTTTTTGGTCTTTGGTTTTTGGTTTTTGGTTTTTGGTTTTTGGTTTTTGGTTTTTGGTTTTTGGTTTTTGGTTTTTGGTTTTTGGTTTTTGGTTTTTGGTTTTTGGTTTTTGGTTTTTGGTTTTTGGTTTTTGGCTTTTGGTTTTTGGTTTTTGGTTTTTGGTTTTTGGTTTTTGGTTTTTGGTTTTTTTTTTTGGTTTTTGGTTTTTGGTTTTTGGTTTTTGGTTTTTGGTTTTTGTTTTTTGGTTTTTGGTTTTCGGTTTTTAGTTTTGGTTTTTGGTTTTCGGTTTTTGGTTTTTGGTTTTTGGTTTTTGGTTTTAGGTTTTTGGTTTTTGGTTTTTGGTTTTTGGTTTTTGGTTTTTGGTTTTTGGTTTTCGGTTTTCGGTTTTTGGTTTTTGGTTTTTGGTTTTTGGTTTTTGGTTTTTGGTTTTTGGTTTTTGGTTTTTGGTTTTTGGTTTTTGGTTTTTGGTTTTTGGTTTTTGGTTTTTGGTTTTTGGTTTTTGAGTTTTGGTTTTTGGTTTTTGGTTTTTGGTTTTTGGTTTTTGGTTTTTGGTTTTTGGTTTTTGGTTTTTGGTTTTCGGTTTTCGGTTGTCGGTTTTTAGTTTTGGTTTTTGGTTTATGGTTTTTTTAATTTTGGTTTTCAGTTTTCGGTTTTTGGTTTTTGGTTTTTGGTTTTCGGTTTTTGGTTTTTGGTTTTTGGTTTTTGGTTTTTGGTTTTTGGTTTTCGGTTTTCGGTTTTTGGTTTTTGGTTTTTGGTTTTTGGTTTTTGGTTTTTATTTTTTGGTTTTTGGTTTTTGGTTTTTGGTTTTTGGTTTTTGGTTTTTGGTTTTTGGTTTTTGGTTTTTGGTTTTTGGTTTTTGGTTTTGGTTTTTGGTTTTTGGTTTTTGGTTTTTGGTTTTTGGTTTTTGGTTTTTGGTTTTTGGTTTTTGGTTTTTGGTTTTTGGTTTTCGGTTTTTGGTTTTTGGTTTTTTGTTTTTTGTTTTTGGTTTTTGGTTTTTGGTTTTTGGTTTTTGGTTTTTGGTTTTTGGTTTTTGGTTTTTGGTTTTTGGTTTTTGGTTTTTGGTTTTTGGTTTTTGGTTTTTGGCTTTTGGTTTTCGTTTTTGGTTTTTGGTTTTCGGTTTTCGGTTTTTGGTTTTTGGTTTTTGGTTTTTGGTTTTCGGTTTTTGGTTTTTGGTTTTTGGTTTTCGGTTTTTGGTTTTCGGTTTTTGGTTTTTGGTTTTTGGTTTTTGGTTTTTGGTTTTTGGTTTTTGGTTTTTGGTTTTTGGTTTTTGGTTTTTAGTGTTTGGTTCTTGGTTTTTGGTTTTTGGTTTTTGGTTTTTGGTTTTTGGTTTTTGGTTTTTGGTTTTTGGTTTTTGGTTTTTGGTTTTTGGTTTTCGTTTTTGGTTTTTGGTTTTCGGTTTTCGGTTTTTGGTTTTTGGTTTTTGGTTTTTGGTTTTTGGTTTTCGGTTTTTGGTTTTTGGTTTTTGGTTTTCGGGGTTTGGTTTTTGGTTTTTGGTTTTTGGTTTTTGGTTTTTGGTTTTTGGTTTTTGGTTTTTGGTTTTTGGTTTTTGGTATTTGGTTTTTGGTTTTTGGTTTTTGGTTTTTGGTTTTTGGTTTTTGGTTTTTGGTTTTTGGTTTTTGGTTTTTGGTTTTTGGTTTTTGGTTTTTGGTTTTTGGTTTTTGGTTTTTGGTTTTTGGTTTTTGGCTTTTGGCTTTTGGCTTTTGGCTTTTGGCTTTTGGTTTTTGCTTTTGGTTTTTCTTTTTTGGTTTTTGGTTTTTGGTTTTTGGTTTTTGGTTTATGGTTTTTGGTTTTTGGTTTTCGTTTTTGGTTTTTGGTTTTCGGTATTCGGTTTTTGGGTTTTGGTTTTTGGTTTTTGGTTTTTGGTTTTCGGTTTTTGGTTTTTTGGTTTTTGGTTTTTGGTTTTCGGTTTTTGGTTTTTGGTTTTTGGTTTTTGGTTTTTGGTTTTTGGTTTTTGGTTTTTGGTTTTTGGTTTTTGGTTTTTGGTTTTTGGTTTTTGGTTTTTGGTTTTTGGTTTTTGGTTTTTGGTTTTTGGTTTTTGGTTTTTGGTTTTTGGTTTTTGGTTTTTGGTTTTTGGTTTTTGGTTTTTGGTTTTTGGCTTTTGGCTTTTGGCTTTTGGCTTTTGGCTGTGGTTTTTGCTTTTGGTTTTTCTTTTTTGGTTTTTGGTTTTCGTTTTTGGTTTTTGGTTTTCGGTTTTCGGTTTTTGGGTTTTGGTTTTTGGTTTTTGGTTTTTGGTTTTCGGTTTTTGGTTTTTTGGTTTTTGGTTTTCGGTTTTTGGTTTTTGGTTTTTGGTTTTTGGTTTTTCTTTTTTGTTTTTTGGTTTTTGGTTTTTGGTTTTTGGTTTTTGGTTTTTGGTTTTTGGGTTTGGGTTTTTGGTTTTTGGTTTTTCTTTTTTGGTTTTTGGTTTTTGGTTTTTGGTTTTTGGTTTTTGGTTTTTGGTTTTTGGTTTTTGGTTTTTGGTTTTTGGTTTTTGGTTTTTCGTTTTTGGTTTCTGGTTTTTGGGTTTTGGTTTTTGGTTTTTAGTTTTTGGTTTTCGGTTTTCGGTTTTCGGTTTTCGGTTTTTGGTTTTTGGTTTTTGGTTTTCGGTTTTCGGTTTTTGGTTTTTGGTTTTTTGGTTTTTGGTTTTTGGTTTTTGGTTTTTGGTTTTTGTTTTTGGTTTTTGGTTTTTGGTTTTTGGTTTTTAGGTTTTTGGTTTTTGATTTTTGGTTTTTGGTTTTCGGTTTTCGGTTTTCGGTTTTCGGTTTTTGGTTTTTGGTTTTTGGTTTTCGGTTTTCGGTTTTTGGTTTTTGGTTTTTTGGTTTTTGGTTTTTGGTTTTTGGTTTTTGGTTTTGGTTTTAGGTTTTTGGTTTTTGGTTTTTGGTTTTTGGTTTTTGGTTTTTGGTTTTTGGTTTTTGGTTTTTGGTTTTTGGTTTTTGGTTTTTGGTTTTTGGTTTTTGGTTTTTGGTTTTTGGTTTTTGGTTTTTGGTTTTTGGTTTTTGGTTTTTGGTTTTTGGTTTTTGGTTTTTGGTTTTTGGTTTTTGGTTTTTGGTTTTTGGTTTTTGGTTTTTGGTTTTTGGTTTTAGGCTTTTGGTATTTGGTTTTTGGTTTCTGGTTTTTGGTTTTTGGTTTTTGGTTTTTGGTTTTGGGTTTTTGGTTTTCGGTTTTCGGTTTTTGGTTTTTGGGTTTTGGTTTTTGGTTTTTGGTTTTCGGTTTTTGGTTTTCGGGTTTTGGTCTTCGGTTTTTGGTTTTTCGTTTTTGGTTTTTGGTTTTTGTTTTTTGGTTTTTGGTTTTTGGTTTTTGGTTGTTGGTTTTTGTTTTTGGTTTTCGGTTTTTGGTTTTTGGTTTTTGTTTTTTAGTTTTTGGTTTTTGGTTTTTGCTTTTTGGTTTTTGGTTTTTGGTTTTCGGTTTTTGGTTTTTGGTTTTTGGTTTTTGGTTTTTGGTTTTTGGTTTTTGGTTTTTGGTTTTTGGTTTTTGGTTTTTGGTTTTTGGTTTTTGGTTTTTGGTATTTGGTTTTTGGTTTTTGGTTTTTGGGTTTTGGTTTTTGGTTTTTGGTTTTTGGTTTTTGGTTTTTGGTTTTTGGTTTTTAGTTTTGGTTTTTGGTTTTTGGTTTTTGGTTTTTGGTTTTTGGTTTTTGGTTTTTGGTTTTTGGTTTTTGGTTTTTGGTTTTTGGTTTTTGGATTTTGGTTTTTGGTTTTTGGGTTTTTGGTTTTTGGTTTTTGGGTTTTGGTTTTTGGTTTTTAGTTTTCGGTTTTTGGTTTTTGGTTTTTGGTTTTTGGTTTTTGGTTTTAGGTTTTTGGTTTTTGGTTTTTGGTTTTTGGTTTTTGGTTTTTGGTTTTTGGTTTTTGGTTTTTGGTTTTTGGTTTTTGGTTTTTGGTTTTTGGTTTTTGGTTTTTGGTTTTTGGTTTTTGGTTTTTGGTTTTTGGTTTTTGGTTTTTGGTTTTTGGTTTTTGGTTTTTGGTTTTTGGTTTTTGGTTTTTGGTTTTTGGTTTTTGGTTTTTGGTTTTTGGTTTTTGGTTTTCGGTTTTCGGTTTTTGGTTTTTGGGTTTTGGTTTTTGGTTTTTGGTTTTCGGTTTTTGGTTTTCGGGTTTTGGTCTTCGGTTTTTGGTTTTTCGTTTTTGGTTTTCGGTTTTTTTTTGGTTTTTGGTTTTTGGTTTTTGGTTGTTGGTTTTTGTTTTTGGTTTTCGGTTTTTGGTTTTTGGTTTTTGGTTTTTGGTTTTTGGTTTTTGGTTTTTGGTTTTTGGTTTTTGTTTTTTGGTTTTTGGTTTTTGGTTATATGTTTTTGGTTTTTGGTTTTTGGTTTTTGGTTTTTGGTTTTTAGTTTTTGGTTTTTGGTTTTCGTTTTTGGTTTTTGGTTTTCGGTTTTTGGTTTGTGGTTTTTTGTTTTTGGTTTTCGGTTTTTGGTTTTGGGTTTTTGGTTTTTGGTTTTCGGTTTTTGGTTTTTGGTTTTTGGTTTTCGGTTTTCGGTTTTCGGTTTTTGGTGTTTGGGTTTTGGTTTTTGGTTTTTGGTTTTGGTTTTTGGTTTTCGGGTTTTGGTCTTCGGTTTTTGGTTTTTCGTTTTTGGTTTTTGGTTTATGTTTTTTGGTTTTTGGTTTTTGGTTTTTGGTTGTTGGTTTTTGTTTTTGGTTTTCGGATTTTGGTTTTTGGTTTTTGTTTTTTAGTTTTTGGTTTTTGGTTTTTGCTTTTTGGTTTTCGGTTTTTGGTTTTTGGTTTTTGGCTTTTGTTTTTTGGTTTTTGGTTTTTGGTTTTTGTTTTTTGGTTTTTGGTTTTTGGTTTTTGGTTTTTGGTTTTTGGTTTTTGGTTTTTGGTTTTTATTTTTTGGTTTTTGGTTTTCGTTTTTGGTTTTTGGTTTTCGGTTTTTGGTTTGTGGTTTTTGGTTTTTGGTTGTTGGTTTTTGTTTTTGGTTTTCGGATTTTGGTTTTTGGTTTTTGTTTTTTAGTTTTTGGTTTTTGGTTTTTGCTTTTTGGTTTTCGGTTTTTGGTTTTTGGTTTTTGGCTTTTGTTTTTTGGTTTTTGGTTTTTGGTTTTTGTTTTTTGGTTTTTGGTTTTTGGTTTTTGGTTTTTGGTTTTTGGTTTTTGGTTTTTGGTTTTTATTTTTTGGTTTTTGGTTTTCGTTTTTGGTTTTTGGTTTTCGGTTTTTGGTTTGTGGTTTTTGGTTTTTGGTTTTCGGTTTTTGGTTTTGGGTTTTTGGTTTTTGGTTTTCGGTTTTTGGTTTTTGGTTTTTGGTTTTCGGTTTTCGGTTTTCGGTTTTTGGTTTTTGGGTTTTGGTTTTTGGTTTTTGGTTTTCGGTTTTTGGTTTTCGGGTTTTGGTCTTCGGTTTTTGGTTTTTCGTTTTTGGTTTTTGGTTTTTGTTTTTTGGTTTTTGGTTTTTGGTTTTTGGTTGTTGGTTTTTGTTTTTGGTTTTCGTTTTTTGGTTTTTGGTTTTTAGTTTTTGGTTTTTGGTTTTTAGTTTTCGGTTTTTGGTTTTTGGTTTTTGGTTTTTGGTTTTTGGTTTTAGGTTTTTGGTTTTTGGTTTTTGGTTTTTGGTTTTTGGTTTTTGGTTTTTGGTTTTTGGTTTTTGGTTTTTGGTTTTTGGTTTTTGGTTTTTGGTTTTTGGTTTTTGGTTTTTGGTTTTTGGTTTTTGGTTTTTGGTTTTTGGTTTTTGGTTTTTGGTTTTTGGTTTTTGGTTTTTGGTTTTTGGTTTTTGGTTTTTGGTTTTTGGTTTTCGGTTTTCGGTTTTTGGTTTTTGGGTTTTGGTTTTTGGTTTTTGGTTTTCGGTTTTTGGTTTTCGGGTTTTGGTCTTCGGTTTTTGGTTTTTCGTTTTTGGTTTTCGGTTTTTTTTTGGTTTTTGGTTTTTGGTTTTTGGTTGTTGGTTTTTGTTTTTGGTTTTCGGTTTTTGGTTTTTGGTTTTTGGTTTTTGGTTTTTGGTTTTTGGTTTTTGGTTTTTGGTTTTTGTTTTTTGGTTTTTGGTTTTTGGTTATATGTTTTTGGTTTTTGGTTTTTGGTTTTTGGTTTTTAGTTTTTGGTTTTTGGTTTTCGTTTTTGGTTTTTGGTTTTCGGTTTTTGGTTTGTGGTTTTTTGTTTTTGGTTTTCGGTTTTTGGTTTTGGGTTTTTGGTTTTTGGTTTTCGGTTTTTGGTTTTTGGTTTTTGGTTTTCGGTTTTCGGTTTTCGGTTTTTGGTGTTTGGGTTTTGGTTTTTGGTTTTTGGTTTTGGTTTTTGGTTTTCGGGTTTTGGTCTTCGGTTTTTGGTTTTTCGTTTTTGGTTTTTGGTTTATGTTTTTTGGTTTTTGGTTTTTGGTTTTTGGTTGTTGGTTTTTGTTTTTGGTTTTCGGATTTTGGTTTTTGGTTTTTGTTTTTTAGTTTTTGGTTTTTGGTTTTTACTTTTTGGTTTTCGGTTTTTGGTTTTTGGTTTTTGGCTTTTGTTTTTTGGTTTTTGGTTTTTGGTTTTTGTTTTTTGGTTTTTGGTTTTTGGTTTTTGGTTTTTGGTTTTTGGTTTTTGGTTTTTGGTTTTTATTTTTTGGTTTTTGGTTTTCGTTTTTGGTTTTTGGTTTTCGGTTTTTGGTTTGTGGTTTTTGGTTTTTGGTTTTCGGTTTTTGGTTTTGGGTTTTTGGTTTTTGGTTTTCGGTTTTTGGTTTTTGGTTTTTGGTTTTCGGTTTTCGGTTTTCGGTTTTTGGTTTTTGGGTTTTGGTTTTTGGTTTTTGGTTTTCGGTTTTTGGTTTTCGGGTTTTGGTCTTCGGTTTTTGGTTTTTCGTTTTTGGTTTTTGGTTTTTGTTTTTTGGTTTTTGGTTTTTGGTTTTTGGTTGTTGGTTTTTGTTTTTGGTTTTCGGTTTTTGGTTTTTGGTTTTTGTTTTTTAGTTTTTGGTTTTTGGTTTTTGCTTTTTGGTTTTTGGTTTTCGGTTTTTGGTTTTTGGTTTTTGGTTTTTGGTTTTTGGTTTTTGGATTTTGGTTTTTGGTTTTTGGTTTTTGGTTTTTGGTTTTTGGTTTTTGGTTTTTGGTTTTTGTTTTTTGGTTTTTGGTTTCGGTTTTTGGTTTTTGGTTTTTGGTTTTTGGTTTTTGGTTTTCAGTTTTTAGTTTTTGGTTTTCGTTTTTGGTTTTTGGTTTTCGGTTTTTGGTTTGTGGTTTTTGGTTTTTGGTTTTCGGTTTTTGGTTTTGGGTTTTTGGTTTTTGGTTTTCGGTTTTTGGTTTTTGGTTTTTGGTTTTTGGTTTTTGGTTTCTGGTTTTTGGTTTTTGGTTTTTGGTTTTTGGTTTTTGGTTTTTGGTTTTTGGTTTTTGGTTTTTGGTTTTCGGTTTTTGGTTTTTGGTTTTTGGTTTTTGGTTTTTAGTTTTCGGTTTTTGGTTTTTGGTTTTTGGTTTTTGGTTTTGGGTTTTTGGTTTTCGGTTTTTAGTTTTGGTTTTTGTTTTTTGGTTTTTGGTTTTTGGTTTTCGGTTTTCGGTTTTTGGTTTTTGGTTTTTGGTTTTTGGTTTTTGGTTTCTGTTTTTGGTTTTTGGTTTTGTTTTTGGTTTTTGGTTTTTGGTTTTTGGTTTTTGGTTTTTGGTTTTTGGTTTTTGGTTTTTGGTTTTTGGTTTTTGGTTTTTGGTTTTTGGTTTTTGGCTTTTGGTTTTTGGTTTTTGGTTTTTGGTTTTTGGTTTTCAGTTTTGGTTTTTGGTTTTCGGTTTTTGGTTTTTGGTTTTTGGTTTTTGGTTTTTGGTTTTTGGTTTTTGGTTTTTGGTTTTTGGTTTTTGGTTTTTGGTTTTTGCTTTTTGGTTTTTTGTTTTTGGTTTTGTGGTTTTTGGTTTTTGGTTTTGTGGTTTTTGGTTTTTGGTTTTTGGTTTTTGGTTTTTGGTTTTTGGTTTTTGGTTTTGGGTTTTTGTTTTTAGTTTTTGGTTTTTGGTTTTTGGTTTTTGGTTTTTGGTTTTCGGTTTTTGGTTTTTTGTTTTTGGTTTTTGGTTTTTGGTTTTTGGTTTTTGGTTTTTGGTTGTTGGTTTTTGGTTTTTGGTTATTGGCTTTTGGTTTTTGGTTTTTGGTCTTGGTTTTTGGTTTTTGGTTTTTGGTTTTTGGTTTTTGGTTTTTGGTTTTTGGTTTTTGGTTTTTCTTTTTTGGTTTTCGGTTTTTGGTTTTTGGATTTTGGTTTTTGGTTTTTGGTTTTTGGTTTTTGGTTTTTGGTTTTCGGTTTTTGTTTTTAGTTTTTGGTTTTTGGTTTTTGGTTTTTGGTTTTTGGTTTTCGGTTTTTGGTTTTTTGTTTTTGGTTTTTGGTTTTTGGTTTTTGGTTTTTGGTTTTTGGTTTTTGGTTTTATGTTTCTGGTTTTTGGTTTTTGGTTTTTGGTTTTTGGTTTTTGGTTTTTGGTTTTTGGTTTTTGGTTTTTGGTTTTTGGTTTTTGGTTTTTGGTTTTTGGTTTTT